>CM047517.1:28674942-28954942 GCA_026122265.1 Ammodytes dubius
TACAGAATTCAGTATACTAACATATGTCACACTAGATTTGCTCGATTTCGCAGTAGGGCTGTGACTGACACTGTTGTGCCATAATACACAAAGGAGAAACTGAGGAGCCGTCACAAAAGGAACAAATTGTAGTGAAACAAATTGTGGTTGTTGGCGAGAAAAAGCCTCAGAAAAACAGATTGTGTGGAAAACATTTCGCTTATTTAAAAAAAAAAACGTAACCTTGCCCCCAATTCCATACTAACAGTGTTTTGACTGTGCTGTCACCTAAATGATGATAATGACCGATGAAACATGAAACTTCAACCTTTGACTGCCATTCGCCAAACTAAACTTCACTGTGAAAGAACATTTTTTTTCAAAGATTTGATACCTTTTTTGTTTGTTATCCAAGATATACATACTCACTACATCTGCCTGGCCACCATTTAAAGAGTGTTTATAAGTTATACTGACAGCCATGAAAGGGCCCTTTTGCATTCAAAATACTTAAACCTACTTTATTTGGATGACTCAGACTGCTGAGGCATATTGGCTGTACCTGGAGCTCAAAATGAATTTCCCCTCCTATCTTTTACAGTGGATCGCTTCATGGCCCAAAATCCGAATGAAAGATTACAGCCAGCAACAGGAAATGTCCATATCGTTTTCAAGCAATCGGCAGCTCCTTAATTTCCCTTTATGCGTTTTTTAGTGGAACAACAGTAACCTTTAGGGAGCACACTAAAAATCAAGCTTTTGTTTAATTGTGTGCCAGCTTTAGGACTAATTCATTTCATTCAAAAGGCCCCGCTAAACTCAAAAACTGACATGGACGTAGTTCTGCACAGTGTCTGTAAGTCTCCCCTCAAAACCTCACAGCCTTGAGCTGATGTGGAAAGTATACTTTAAATGTAGTATGGACATAGAACATAGGAAGCATTCCAATACCCATTCTTTCTGCTATTTAGTATAGTAGAAAAAAGATTTAGGATGTCCCAATTCTTGTGGTCGATTTAGTATGCTTAAAAAAATACCCAGATAGCTACTAGATCCGGCCGAGATTTTTAGTGTTGAATAAAAATCCCCACAACGGGCAATATGTGATGGGGAAAGTGTATTTTTTTGCAGTGTTTTGTTGAGTGCAAAGACTGTTAAGAAGCAAAAGGGAAACATCACACTGAAGTATAAAGGGAGGAGTAACAAACAGGTATCCAATCCACTATACATAACCAATCAGATTGATCCTCTGACAGAAAATGCACAGTTGATAATCTCAAATACAAATGCAATGAAATACCAAGCCATTATCAGGCTGGATTAGTGATCCCACACTTAATGACACACCACTATACAAGTGAATACCTCCCTTGAAATAAAAGATGTAGAATACAGGATTTATACCAAGGGAAGTATGCACTTGTTTGTCATTAAGTGTGGGAACACAATCACAGGCAGACAGCAAGACATTGTAGAATATGTAAATATATTCATACACAACGGTATATTCTATTTGGAGAGAGGAGGGCACAAATACATCAGCCCATGGCATGTACACAGACTGTGAAAGATATAAGAAAAGGGAATTTGATCGGATTTGGATTATTTTCTCTCTCTCTCTCTCTCTCTCTCTCTCTCTTCTCTCTCTTTATTTTTTATTTTTTATTATTTATTTTTTATTTTTTACAAATAGGAAAAAGCCACAAAGTGTGACTTAATGTGTTCTCTTCTTGAAGTGATGTTTAGTATGTAGAGTATACAGGGCAGATAGAATGTAATAAAGTTATTGGATAATTCATTTTTTTCTTGGTTTGTTTTGGTCATCATAATAACCCATCAGTTAAGTAACATTGTACTCATTGAGGTGTGGGAGTGGGGCATCAATGATGTCTGCATACAGCCTCAATACCAACTTTATTTAGTTTTTACCTTTTTAGGGAAAAGTGGTAAAAACCTTATGAAAGGTACATAACAAGGCAAGTCAAGTTGATAGACACAAAGAGCTTTACAGGGGCAAACACATTATTTAGAAAATAAAATATTGAATTTAAGAGATGATAAAAACTAAAAGCTAAAACAAATTCAAATGGATCGCATTTAATAGACATTTAATTGACAATACAAACAAGCAAATAAAAAGTTCCGGGTTAGAAAGCAACAGAAAAGTCTTCAGATCTCCAAAGAGCTGAGAGTTGCAGAAGTTTTCTAGGAGTTTGTTCCAAATATGTGGTGCATAAAGACTAGAAGCTGCTTCTCCATGTTTAGTCTTGGAAAACACACCAACATAGTAGAAGTACAGTGTGGACAATCAAGATGACAACAACATGTAAGATGAATTTAAAATGTGAAAATGATTGATTAAGGATGAAGATCCAAATCCAAACATCTGGATGAGGCAGGACAGATGATGGTATCAGCTACAAGTCCATACATAATGAACCCTGAATCAAGGTGTGGATTCTTAGCTAGAGGTTTAACTATACAGCGGTCTTAAAGCTAGTGGGGGTCATTACTTGAGTGGTAAGTGATACAGTGTTTCCCCCAGAAAATGTGTTAGTCAAGGTGGTCACTGCCCCGTGTCAGGGGAGGCGCGGCGCAACGCGCCTCGGCGAAAATTTTAGGGGTATTTTGCTCAAAGATGCCAATGCGCCGTAAAGAAATAAAACAGACACTGACCTTACAGTTGTGCAATTTTGTTTGCTATGTGCAGGTACAAATTATGTGTGAACGTGCAGACAGTACAAAGCACAATTAAAGAAAACTTCTACTGTTTTGGTGCAATACTATACAGACACACTAAATACAAATAATGGACCATACATTCAGAGCCGGCCCAAGCCTTCAGTCCAATGTTAGCGCTGCTGAAACTATAGATCTTTGCTAAATATTATTCACACACCCAGTGTTTTCCGCTAGTGCCTCCACTGTGCAGCTGTGTGAAAATGTTAGACAGCCGAGATTCCGACCTTCCTAGGGGGGTCCGGGGGTATGCCCCCCCGGGAGATTTTTATTAACCTTTTTAACCTTCCTCTCGTGTTAGGGTCGCCAGCGACCCGTTTTGGATTTCAAATGCATAAAAGAACCACTTACATTTTGTTTATTGCATCAAGATTGCTTGACTTTGTCAGGAACCTCTATTTCAAAAAAATAAAAAAAATAAAAAATGTTTCACTTAATTATAAAATGCTCTGGTGGAAATTATAACACTGGTGGTGTTAGGGTCGTTTTCGACCCGGTTATAGAATAAGATGTAAAAAACAATAACTAGAGCCAAAACTGAAATCTTAAGTGCACTGTCAGCCAACACAATGACAGTCAGCTCCTCTCCCAATCATGTGAGCTCTGGGGGGGTTCTCATTTTGACTTTTTTTGCCCTTATACCTGCATGAAAGTGAAACAAACAGACGGGCATATCCAGACATGTGAGGTCAATTCAGTATAGAGTTGGTCACTTGCAGAGTGCACATCTCCTATTTGCAGTATTCAAAAATGAGGAGATATACAGTGAGCCAAGTTTTGGATCATGTTTTTGGTGAAAATGGCCACCTGATTATAAAAATAAGAGGTGTTAGGTCTGCCGAAGCACTAAGGACAGAAAGATAAAAGTATTGTGCTTTACCTGCAAGAAATATCTCTGCAAAGAACACTAAAAGTGTTGCTTTTTGTCACACATCTGAACACACAACCAAACATATGCACACAGAGGGTCTTATTCATCATCCATGAGTAAATCTGTGTGTAGGGTTGCACATAAATTCTCACGCTACTAAAACTCTGCTCCGGATTCACGAAGCGTGCGGAAAACTCAGATTTGATCGTAAACACGTGTGTAACATGATGAATCCCAATCCTGCGTAAATTGAGAGCGCGCCCCCGGTGATCAGCAATTAGCATAGATCTCCGCCCATGAATAGCAAATGACCGCTATATAAGGGCATAGGTGCATCTGCTCAGCCTGCGATCATCATGGCGCAAGGAAAGAGAGAGAGAGAGAGGAAAAAAAAATTCTCTGAGGAGGAGATTGAAGTTATTCTGGCAGAAGTCGAAGTCAGGAAAGCTGCACATTCACGGAATGAAAGTTTTTCCGGTTTATGAATGCAAATGCATCAACAGATGGAGTCTTGATGCGTATGTGTGTGCAGTCTATGGCACCGATTACATTGGGCATGTTGGCCAGCGCGCAAAACTCCTGCTTCACGAGTTGCCTTTGTGCGCCATAGGGGAATTGAATGTACTTTGGGCAAAATGCGGCTCATTGATGGCTGGGATATTCCTGCTCTGTCTGCTATCTCCCGCTGGAAGGTCCCTGTGGCAAGGAATCCCAGCACGGATAGTACCTGCAGATGTGCGGGGATGGCGTGGCTTCTTTGAGTTGGCCTCGTCAGATTAGGCTCCAGAATGTTGCATAAATACAACAGAATTGGTCTCGGTAGACGGAAACGACTCATCAACCACTCATCACTCTCAGCCAACAAGTCTGCCCGGTCCCTGAAGTTCCTCTCTCTCCAGATAGCACCTTGTGCCAAATCGTGCAAAAGTGCAAGTTCAGCCATTGTTACCATTGTCTAAAACCGAAGTCCTTTTTATACTATGGTAATTTCAAATTCACAACACCTGGTGAGCACTATTTTGGCCGTGACAATAGTTTTTGTGTGATTTTATTATTATGATAATATTTTTTATTGATATGTAGAAAGTACGTGTTGTCTGTGGTTTTAAACAAGTAGTTTACATTCTAAATAAATCGAATCTATATCTTAAACCTTGAATTGTCAACTTATTTTCTGTAGAACATTTTTATATTTTTTATATTTTATTTTGTCATATGTCGCATATTGCGTGTTTCAAAGGCATCAGCGTATTTTGAACATGAGAGAGAGTAATACGAATTAAAATTGTAATTTTCAACAGTGACAAACAGTATTTATGTCTATTTCTACATTTACACACAGCGCTACACACAGTCGGGAGCATGTGTAGATTTTGTGAGTAGCTACACAAAAATCAGCACTACTAAAAGATTGATGAATGCGGAAATCACACGTAAATTCGCGCTGCTCACGGTTTACACACAAATCCGTGCTGCTCACGTTTCATGAATAAGACCCAGAGACTTTTACTCTGTTTTTTTTTACTAGTTTTGGAGCTAGTAATTGATTTCGATTGGTTTGATTTGTTGATTGGTTGTTGTTTATTTGACCTTACAAATCTATATGTTGTGTTGTGACTTGTTCTGGTTTTCATTGTGTGTTTGTATAATGCTGAAATAAAAGTTTATTTGCTGTTTTCTGAAATGAATATATATGGGTCGTAATTGACCAGTAACACCGTAGAAGTTAAAAAGGTCAATAATATTAATATGAAAAAATAAATAAAACAAATTTAGTTAAGAAATGTGTTCTCATACCCCTCAGTAATAATCAGGTAACACAACAACCAAATATTATTTATATGATTCTCTTGAGGTTCATTTTACCATTTTTTTTGTTGAAATTGAGGCGCATACTGGCAAAAAAAGGCCCAGCCTCCTACACCAAAAATATAATAAACAATATTTTCATGGATAAGGAAGCCTAACAAGGTAACCAAGAGATGAGAAACAAAAAGGATGATAGATAATTGTTTTTAGTGATTTTTACAGCTGATTTCAGACACGGGTCGAAACCGACCCGCTAACACCATGGATGGTAGCAGAAAGTTAACACAGGAGGAAGGTTAAAGTGAAATGCATGAATCTGGTGCACTTTGAGAGAAAAATTAAGAGGCTGAATCTGAGAAATTTTGTGTGAACAAATAATTTGGATACACTGGTCAGATGAATTAGAAGCTATTGAAGGACACATGGATTTTCCATACAAATATTAATATAAAATCAAATATTATGGAGGGTCCTCTGGGTTGGGCTTGAAGCTCTTTTTCTTTTACGGGACATATTGCTCTGTAATATAATGAATGCATTTAAATTCAGTGAGAGGAACGAAGCAGAAGAACTCTGTTGTCCAGCTACTGTATCTTTTTTTCCACAGACGAGGCTGAAATAGGCTATAGACTATACACAGTGCATGGGCAACTGAGGGCAGCCCCATTTCCAATCGTTTTTAAATAAACTCAATACACACTGTGCATGGATGTGAACGTGACATGATCCGATTCGGATTACCTCCCAGATGAACTGATTACATTTTTAGGCTATTAATTATCTAGACCAAAAAATTGTATTCTTTTTTTTTGTATGTTAACTCACATTTGCATAATATGATGTTAATATCAAACACAGAAAGAAAAATAAATAAAAATAAAAATGTTTTTTTTTTTTTTTTTTGAGGGGGCCCCCCTGGCGGTCGGGGGCCCTAAGCGACCGCTTAGTTCGCTTATGCCTCGGGCCGGCTCTGACTCTCATGCATTCATCAAACTTTTCTCTGCGCTGTCCTAGCTGATAGAAAGGTTGTGTTGCCACAGTGATGTGGAGTCTTAAACTATTCTAGCTTTGCAGAGCACTTCTTTCTGTTCAGCTAAATATCCCCATAGAACTGCACTGCGTTTATTATCGCCACCAGTTAAATCTCGGTTTGCTTCTGCTCGTTTAACTCTCCCGCGTGCATGCCGTAGTCGCACGCGGTGCGGTACGGTCGCGCGCGCAAAGCTGCAGACACAGAGCAGCTGATAGAGAAACGCTTGGGGACACATGCTTTTTACCGCAAATCGCGGCCTTTCGCGCAGTTATGACCATGCACAACACACACATCGCGCTTGCTATTACATTAATTGTGCAGCATTTTTTTTTTTTTTTTTTGGGGGGGGGGGGGGGGGGGGGGGGGGGTCGGTTGGTAGTCAAGGCGGGAGGCTGGCGTTGCTAAGGCGGCCGCCTTAGCTATAAAGCGCTGGGGGAAACACTGCAATGACATACAATCAGTGTTGAAGTCCCAGAGAACTTTAAAAGGTTTAGCTCGCTGCAGGTTGAGGCTACAGTGTTTCCATCAGGATTGGATATACTCGAGTCCTGGAACTTGGACTCAAGTTGACCTGAATCCAGATTCATCAGAATTCTACTCGCCCACTGAAAACTCAGACACTTCTAGCGGACGATGACTCGGACTTGGACTTGCACATTGCTAATACAACTATTGAATGATAACAACCAAAACCCACAGATACATCTTAACAAACATATCCACTCAAATCTAGTAAGAGCAGAGACTTATTGGGATTCAACATGTGACTACTTCCTTCCTTTCCTATGGGCAACACCTTTCACATTAACCAACCGACATCTCTCAGTGGATGTCTGCAACCTTTACGAGGCTCCTTAAGTCTGACCACGCGTGAATAAAGCAGCCTTTACTAAGAATCAATTTGTGGCCTGATATACTCAATCTTTATCAAATTGAGGAGGAAAACAATATTCCTCAGAACATTCATCACATAATATGTACATGGACATGATTGAATATACTTATTGTAAGAAAATATGGATAAAACGGACAATTAAAGAAATGGCAATGTTTATTTGATCCATTGTTAATTTCAAATGACTGATTATTGAAGCAAAAACAGATAAGCATGAACCTTTTCTCATACAAGTGTTCTCTGTTTTCCTTTCACCCTGCCACCACAAACAACCTTCTCCACACACCAAAACATTTCAATCCAACATTTAAAAGCATGTCATCGGAGAGGCGACGAAAAGAGCAAAAGCAACAACATGTTAAAGTCCATCATCTCATCCTGTCTGGACTGCTGCTAATGCAGAGGGGCGTCGCTAAGCGGCCCGGTCCCAACTTTGGACATCACATCTGTTAAACTGTCAAAGAACGTTCTCTCTCTCACACACACACACACACACACACACACACACACACACACACACACACACACACACACACACACACACACACACACACACACACACACACACACACACACACACACACACACACACACACACACACACACACACACACACACACACACACACACACACCTCCCTCTCCAGCCTAATTGCTGCCTCTCCTTGTTCCAGGCCTGTCTGTTTCGCTCTGGGCTGGGGTGTGGAGTGGGGTGGGGGACGTTCTAGCAAAAGCACAGGACAGTCTTCACCTCTTCTCTCTCTCTCTCTGTCTGTATATCTCTCTACGTGTCTCTCCGGGGCAGCATGTCACCTCAGTTTACATCTGTCCAACTATAGCACTATAGGGGGAGAAGAGGGATCAAGTGTTGCGTGCTAAACGGACATCTATGCTAATCTGGATACGAAAAAATGTAAGTCTGAGGCACCGGGTACTGCGCACACATGTCACATTGGCTGTGTTGATGCGTCTCCATTATGGCCCTAGCACGCTGCAGGGCTTGTTCAACCCATCTACAATCACAGTGATTTACATGAAACACACATAAACAGGTCACTTTATGATGCCACTTTTTTTCTGTTTTGTCGCAGTCAGTCCAGGGAGACATGGTTCTCGAAGCATAATTAAATCACATCTGTACAATTAGAAACAAGTCCAGCAGTCATCCACTGCCACATACACTTAAACACGGGTCCATACCCACGTCCTTTCTTATTTTACTTCTTTGGCGTTGAAGGTTTTGAGGTTGAGAATTTTAAAGTGAGGCCATGTGACTTTTGAAAGAAGACGTAACACAAACCTTGGTCTGAGAAATGAAAAGTTCTATGAAGATTTTGTATGAAGTGAAATGCACACTTCCTCAATTAAATACTCTTTTGCTGATACAATGTTATTTGGTCTGGTGTGACCAGTAGCTTTTGGTGGCTAATGACCTTCCGAAATCTCAAATCCATCGACCCCTACCATCTCTGTGACCTGCTCTCAGAAACATGATGGCCAGTTTAAAAAGACAGATCCAAATCTATGCAGCAGAACCAGAGATATCATCTTCTTGTATTAACATTTTACGAATTATTTTTCCCCCGGTCAAAACCTGGCACCTAAACCAAAATGTCCCACAATGCAACTGTAGTGCCAATAGTTCATTCCGAGCTTGGTATACTTAGCCTGGTTTTACCAGATCATCCTACTTCATTTCATTTGTACAGAAGGTCTGGAATCGCTCAATTGACAAACATTAACTCACTTGAAGGCGGGTGTCTGTTGAAGTTTAAAACTATTGGATCTGCCCAGTGCCAATCTGAATCTGCCAACCAATCGCATAACGTTTGGTCGTCGTGACGTATGTCATGCGCCGACTTCTGACTGCAACTGAAACTCAACGTCATTGTTCTTAGCCACTCCCTCTGTTCGCTGATTGGACCGCCAAAACATTTGGCGGAGAAAACACACTAATATACCGCAGACCCAGACTGACAGTGACTACTGAAGGGAAATGACAGTAGAGCGGAAGTACGTAGGCGGGCGGTGCCAGGCTAAGGTATGCTAGGAGCAGGTTATGCATCCTGGATCCTGTAGCCTACAGCAGAGAATAGTAGTGGGCCATATACAATTTATGTCACATAAGCAATAGCACTCCCTAATACTTGAAGTTCAACCTTAACACCAAGTTTTTAAATAAAATTTCCACAGGACACAAATATGCTGCATTTCTACAGAACTCTGATGGGCTTTACAGTTCTTTATCTCAGTGTCTATCCAGTCTAGTTTGCCACTGTTCAATATTTTTTGGGCTAATTTGGACCAATTTGAATGACAAACCAGACATTTCTTAGTCTCAAATTAAAATCATTTCCAGACCGTTGACATATTTGGTCGTTTCCATTTATTCTGATGCGAGTAAATGTTAGGAATTCAGAACCTTGATATATTTGAAGTGGTCACCGATTCAGCAGAGGAACATGTTGTGTCCTTTTCCTTGTGGGCTGAATGAATGTTCTTTCATTGCTTTTACACACACCCGCTACATGATTTTTTTGTTGCACAGATGGCAATTAAAATAGTTTGCTAAACCATTCGGCGAGGGTCTTGCAAACAGTTCTTTTATCACAATGGAAAGCATGCAAGCACCCTCGGCTAAGCTGGTGTTGGTGTAAAAAAAAAGAGAATGTGTTGTTAAAAAAGAAAAAAAGGAGCGGAATGGTGAAGTTGGCCAGTGAAACGAGACCATAGTGGCTTAGAGAGGGTCTTATTTATATCGCTTTGTTGGAACTGTATCAAGGTGCTGGCAGATTGAAGGAATCTGGTGGGCGGCAGAATCACATAGTGGATGGCCTTTGGTGTCATCGGCACATGCCCACTGCCTCTCCATACATTAACTTACATTCTACTTATGTTTGTGCTTTATATAGAGGATGGTAGGAGGAGATGTGTCTCCTTGTACACAACATTAAAACAATCATCAGAACTTATATGGGGGGGATTCATCTTTTGACATCTTTTTAAGAAAACGGTTGAGAGTGAATGCCATGGATTTTTTTTGGTCTGTTTAAGGCATGAATCGTTGTCCTCATTAAATGTAGTCAAAACACTCATGTACATTCTTTACACAAGATGACTCGATTATATTGGAATACTTTAATTTGACACCATGCGTCCAGGACTGTAGCCAGGAGTTTAAAGATACTGTATTGTGGGCGCAGGGTCAAAGTGGCTCCTACCATCCCCAGATCACTTTCAAATAATAAATATATATTACATTATATACAAATGCAAATATAAGTAGTAGTAGTAGTAGTAGAAAACTTTATTGTCCCCGTGGGGCAGTTGGGTTTGCGGCACAGTCGCACTTCATGACATGACAAATGACACAAACAGATAGTCCATACATCAGACACTGACAGACATAACATGAAGAACATACATTACACACTACAACACACTATACACCTTTGGACATGACCAGACCAGCTGGACATAGCTTATTTTGACTGATTTAAGGCTTTTATGGCTTGTGGTACAAAAGAGAATTTGGATCTGTTCTTGGTCATAAGGGGTACGCAGAAACGACAACCAGATAACAGTAGTTTAAAATGGGATGCCAGGGGGTGTGTACAGTCACATACAATGTTATTGGCCTTTTTCACCAGTCTGTCTTTGTAAATGTGTTCAATGCTCGGTAGTGTGATCCCAAGTAACTTGCTGGCAGTTGTAACTGTTTTTCTGATTGTCTTTTTCTGTGACTCGGTGGCATTTCCAAACCAGCAGACAATACAGAAGGTTAAAACACTTTCAATGAATGCAGTATAAAACATTTGAAGCATTTTGTTATTGACATTAAAAACAAGCATTTTCTTTAGAAAGTACATCCTATATATAAGCCATGCTGTTATTACATTATACATTTCTCTGCATGCAGTTATGATTTCTAAAAGCAGATATGTCCCTATAGTGTCAAGATCACCTACATACAATGTTTCATTTTCTCCTTGTTCTTAGCTGTACTATCTATTTATATACAATTAGGTACAATGCCAGCAATAATAAAAATCCCATGCATTAGTACACACACTTGTACAATGCTGATTTTGATCAACTCTCTTGGAAAAAATTGCAAAAGAATTGTTGCATCATTCATACATTCATTGTTATTTTGACACAGGATCTAAAAAACGATATCCACCTTTTAAAAACCTAGCGTGAGTGACATTAACCCACACAGTTTAAACCACGGCCCTGCATGTATCCCCTTTTTTGCATGTCTCCTCAGTGCTTAAACCATGTTACAAAGTGTGCTGCAGAAAGTAGACTTCCATATGAACTTCTGTCTCTCAATGCATCGCCCATGCTGCTGTAAATCCGCTTCCTCACGAATCAAAATCATTCATTTTCCTTTTGCCACCTGCCAATAAGACACTCTAGCTGCTAACAATCACTTCCATAGTATACTCAATGGACTCCACTCCTCCCCGGTTAAAGAACTACCTTATGTGAGTGAAACAGACTTTCCTCAATCTAAATCAATGGTCCATCCATCCATCCATCTCCTTATATCCTCCCTTTCAGTCTTGCAAGCCCTCCCATCTCGCTAAGGAAAGCCATTAATCTAGACTCACGGTAACCCCCGTGTGCACAGAGAGGTACAATTAAAACCTTATTCCGCCGAAAAGGAAATTAGATTTAATGAACGGCGGAGCTGGGCAACAACAGATGGTTCGTCTTATTGGAGGCACAAAGATAGACTAGGCTGTTTGAAACGCCTTTCAGATCAAATGCCAGTGGTTATCAATTAGGAAGTGGAAGGTAAGCTCACCGACAAACATGAAACAAGAGCGTAGGGGCCCCTCACCTGCACTGCTGTTAAAGAGATGTTAGCGCTCACACTGTAGCGCAAAGGCAAAGAGACGGAGCCTTCCTCCCATATGCTGGGTGTCACAAATGCTGCACACGCCACCAGATGTTGCATCATGTCAAATGTAGAAAATGGCTGCACTAATTATTACTGAAAATTGTGTTTAACGAATGAACCTGGCAGTTATTATTTCCAGGGTGGGAACATCGTTTATTCCAACATCACAGAGAAGCGCCCCCGTCTCTCTCTCTCTCTCTCTCTTCAAATACAGCCAGGGAGTTGGAAGTTTTCCCTCATTTACTTAGTATCCTAAATGTATTTCTTAATCATATAAAAATTAAAAGAAAATAAGAATAATTAAAAAATGCGAGAAAAAAATTGTGTGGAGTACTTTCGGGAGCGGCCACTTCCTCTCCTCCGCCGTCAATTCGGCTTCAAAGAGGGAAAAAAAGATAAATGATGATGCCATTAAAAGTGAACTAATTAAGGAAGGCTTCTTTTAAGAACTCATTAACTGCAACCTCATTTACATAATGATGCATATTAATTAAGTTTTAATGAATCGGAATTTTTTCCAGCAAGAGCGCGCATTTCTTTTTGGCCGTGGAACAAATTGAACAAATTATTTAAAAGTGTTCTTGAATCTACTTTTCACACCAAAGGGGAGAGGGAGAGAGAGAGAGAACGAGAGAGAGGAGAGAGAGAGAGAGGAGAGAGAGAGAGAGAGAGAGAGAGAGAGGGAGAGAGAGAGTGCAATCATTTGTAGAAAATCATATTTTTTTCACCCCCCCTCTCTCTCCCCAGCCTATGCCCATCTGTTAATTATTTTTTAAATGTAATCATTTACCCTTTTGTTTCTAAAAGCGAATTGGGGAGTAAGGGACTGGCGCTAAATATTGCAGAGTGTGTAAAAAGTCTGAAATGTGTGATTACGAGACATATGAAAAGCCTGTGTTTTTTTTGCTTGTTGTCATGTGGGATGTTGAGAGCACCACTCTTCACTAGACTAGTCTGTTACTGGCTTTTACTGATGTTTGTGTGTGGTGTGTTCACTGACTGTACTAGCCCATCTTGCTCCGGGCTCTGTTTATTCCCTGTCACCTACACACACGAGTAACACACACACAACACACACACACACACACGAGTACACACACACACACACGGTACACACACACACACACACACACACACACACACACACACACACACACACACACACACACACACACACACACACACACACACACACACACACACACACACACACACACACACACACACAACACACACACACACAAACAAGTGGTTATGCCTCAAACTGTTTCTCATGTTCTAAAAGGTATCAGCAAAATGGAACGATATTGTGATATAAGCAATACATTGACAGGAGAAAATGTCGGAATATTTGGGAGAGTCTAAATAGGAGGCTGAGGCCATTTGAACTGCTTTTTACTTGATCATTTAAAACTCAACTTGTAAGGCGTTCAGATCTGTCAAAAGCCGGGGTCCAGTTATAATTAACCCATGAGACACTGGTAGCTATTGGAAGTCATAGCAACTATCATGGCCAAATCATGAAAGAAAGAATGATAAAAAAGAAAGAATAATATAAAAAAGGCCATGTTTCTCAGCAAAGGTGCTCTCTGTTTATCTCACCCGTATTTTTCTTATACCGCAAGCATGTTTTATCTTATGGCTTTATTAAAGGCCTACTTCACCGGTTGGAATATGAAAGTGTATTGAACTCGGAGGTCCTATTTAGTATAAATGTGCAAAATAAATTGAAATCGGATCATCTTAGCCTGAGAAAAGGCAGAAAGAGTGTTTTATGGTCTCACTGTCTAACCCTACCTTTTCCTTACTGTGACATCACAGTAAGGGTTAGAATTAACAGGACAGCTGGGCCAAGGGAAGACTAAGGGAAGACTGAGAGAAGAAAAACCTCATTCATTATATTATAATAGTTATTTTATAATGATAGAACGCGGTTCCGTATGGGTGAAGTATTCCTTTAACCATTTCTACATGCGTTATCCCGTGAAACACATTCTAAATTAATGTTAATAATCAACTTGCATTGTATGCTTCTACAATCTTCTTCTCTGCTCCTTTCAAGAGGCAAATATTCTATCTTTATATTAAAGGAAAACTTCACCCATACGGAACCGGCGTTCTATCATTATAAAATCGCTATTATAATATAATTCTTCCCTCAGTCTTCCCTCAGTCTTCCCTTGTCCCAGCTGTCCTGTTAATCCTAACCCTACATTTTTACTAGTGTGATGTGTGGGAAAATGTAGGGTTAGACAGTGAGACCATAAAACACTCTTTCTGCCTTTTCTCAGGCTCGGATGAACCGATTTCTAAAAGAAATTGCACATTTATACTACAAAAGATCTCAGAGTGCAATACACCTTCATATTTCCACCGGTGAAGTAGGTCTTTAACTAGTTAACTATATCAAAATTGTACATACAATATTTATCAGCTCATACAGTATGATGCGCTCACATTATGTCAAAGTAGTTACATCATTCAACCTAGAAGAGCCTTAACCAGCTACAACATTACACGTAACAGTAAGTAAGTAAAGTAAGTAAGTAAGTAAGTAAGTAAGTAAGTAAGTAAGTAAGTAAGTAAGTAAGTAAGTAAGTAAGTAAGTAAGTTAAGTAAGTAAGTAAGTAAGTAAGTAAGTAAGTAAGTAAGTAAGTAAGTAAGTAGTTTTACCTTGATACTTTTGGCACATTTTGCTGATAAGTTTCTGATTCACTCTTGGTTATTCTGTATCAGGATGACTCTCATCTGTTGCTGCCATTGAAAAAAATATACAGTCCTGGAAAAAAAAAAACAGTCTGACATTTTTTTTCAATCTTCATCTCTACTTCATGGAAATGCTCTACTGTAATTGGCAATATTTTTATTGTGGTTTTGGTAGAAATGTTGTCAGTAGCTTATATTATAAAATCTAAATGTTCATTCTACTCAAAAATATGCCTATACATATTAAAACAAGAGACACTGAACATTTGGAATGGTCTCTTAATTTTTTCCGTAGCTGTATTATATATATATATATATATATATATATATATATATATATATATATATATATACTCAAAGATACTCCCTCAAAAGTTTGATATATATACTATATATAGATTGAAGTCCATTGCACCATTCTTAATCTGTTTGTAGTGATTCAGATTACCAATATACCAGACTCAAACACTCTGGAGCCGCACTCAGCAGTCGACTGTACTTATCTGTGATAGCGTGAAGTCAACAGCTGCTGCTATTTTCTAATGTTCATGCGGTGTGTTTTCAGGCAGAAAAAAGACAAAAAAATATATACTCTACAAGCCCAGCCTTGTTTTCCAGAGAGGCATACACACACACACACACACACACCACACACACACACACACACACACACACACACACACACACACACACACACACACACACACACACACACACACACACACACACACACAACAACACCTGTTCGGCAGGTTAGTTTGGAGTTTGGGAATATAGAGCTCTGGAGATGGGGAAGAGAGGGACTTGGGGGTCCTTCACGGTTATAGAGGCGGTAGGCCGGGGCGCCACAGGAGGACGCTTTAACCAATGGCAGCGCGACACCGACAGTTACACTTCCTCTATTGGCCGTTTCCCAAGAGGACGATTGGTGGAGAAAGTCTCTGTGGTGTTCAGGCCCCTCCCCCTTTCCTTCCCATTGTGAGCTGTAAGGCCTCTATAGAACTAAAACATAAACAGAAACAAGAAAGTGTGTGTGTGTGTGTGTATGGCGTTGGCTTGGGTACTTGTGACAGCGAGTGCCTTATACCTTGGGGGAGGTCAGGGAGTCGGGCCATTCATACGAGACAAGCCGGCGATGCGGTGTGTAACCCAAAATGGAAAGCAGATGTTCGTTAATTAGGGGAAATGTGACTGACAAGACTCCAGCGTCGAGGTACACGAAGCTCTCTCCGCCATCCAGCAGCTGTCGTCGCCCCGGCTTCATTGTCAGTCTCGCGCGCAAGTCACAGCCCCCCCCCCCTCCCCAACCAGCACCCACAATTATCAAAATAGAATTAAGCCTGATTGAATCAAGCACATTTTTTTTCTCCTCCCGATCATTTTTTTGGGGTGTTTTTGTCTCTTGTCTGTGTGTTTGGTGTGTGTCCCCCCCACCCTTTACCACTCCTCTTTTCCCTTCAATCCTCTCGTCTCAGCTTCCTGAAAGTCTTAGCTTAAAGACAGACCTACAATGGCTAACACAACAATCATTCTCATTGGGAGGAATCATACATTTCCCTCGATCGCAAATCATATGCAATTATTGGTGAATGGGGAAAGCGCATCTGCATCTTCTTTTGCAGCCTCTGTGTTTGCAAAATTCCCGGAAGAATATATTTTAAATCTTCTTTTAAAACAAATGCTGACTGCTGCAGGAGGATGTCCATAATCGTGGTGTATTGCAAGACATATGGCAATTTTTCTGTTACATGGTACCGGCTCTGTACTCTACCTGCCTTTTTTTTTTTTTTGGTTTTCCACTATGTAAAAGTACACGGTACCTTCTTTTTTGGCACCTCGACGGAGTAGAACCAAAAACTTAGGTACCATGGCAGGCTACATAACACTCATTGGTCAGAGATTTTCACTGAAATGCACATTTTGCGTTTCAAGTCGACTCAGTGTAGAGACTATTTCTACGTCTATTTCTATTTACCACAGACGTGTGTGTGTGTGTTGTGTGTGTGTGTGTGTGTGTGTGTGTGTGTGTGTGTGTGTGTGTGTATGTGTATTTCAAATAAACTGGAAAAATATACCCAGGACCCCCCCCCCCCCACACACACAAACACTCACACACCTCTGGTCAACAACATAATCCTGTGAAATTGATGAATGGCTACACATTAGGGCCCATTCAAACAACAGATGTTAATTCACTTCGCGCAAGCATTATCAGATCATTTGTGTCAGGCAACATAATATGAATGACACAGATTATCTCAGATTTGGGGGGGGGGGGGGCTCTGCTGGCAAAGCCTACTGTCCTCTAGGCCTCTAGGTAACACTCCTGATTATTGCTGGTGTGTGTGTGTGTGTGTGTGTGTGCGTGTGTGTGTGTGTTTGTGTGTGTGTGTTTGCTTGTATGTGTGTGTGTGTTTGTGTGTGTCAAAAGGTGCCATCACGTCGGCGTGTGTGAAGGATGATGGTGTGCAGAAGGACAAGCCAGCCCCTTTGGACCTAGCTATGAGGATTGGTTCTTGATTGGAGAGTCCAGGCCTGTGTGTGCTGTTCTGTATGCATAGCAGGCGACGTAAACTCACCCTCTGGCGGCCATGTTGGAGGCCCAAAGCTCTAGGGGGGGGGACGGTGGCGGTGAACAGCTGTCGCGTTCTCAACAGAATTGAAGACACGGTTCATTTTTTGCACTGTGTTAGGACTCTAAACTCATCATTTCACCGTGCATTCATTTTGATTTATTTTGTCTTTGTTTGAAGGGATCTTCACCAACACTGTATCACTGTTGTCATCTTATATATTATTTCATATATGTTTGACTTAGCTCTCACAGCCTCAGCAAATGGTACATTGCTAGAATGAAACCGTGGAGGCTGCTACCAATAGGACACACTGGGTTAGTCCAACTGGCCAATCGCTTATGGCTCATGATAATCTAAAGCTTTGTTTCCACTGAACGGTAAGTTTGTTTTGGTACGGTATGATCTGGCTCCCGTTTCTACTGCCAACAGTACCCTTACTTGGTAGGCGGGTTATATGCCAGACGGGGATAAGTCGCTGAAGCTATAAAAGTATTGTGACATCATAGCAGAGCGACACAACGTATAGCCCGCCATTACATTCAAAGAAGAGGAAGTAAATACGACTAGGTAAATATAGGGAACAACGGATAGGAGGATGTCAAGCAGTCTGTGTCTTAGTGGGATTGGCTGTTTCCTCACACAGGTATTATGATTGTCCTTTCTATCCTGCCGTCGCACAAAATGATGATTCTGTTGGCCAATCAACAGACTGCACTGTGTAGCTCCACCCTCTTGGGCCCCTTTGGGATCGCTTGGTGCACCAGCTAAAGGGTTACACAAACAGGTACGGAACACTTATTTCAGTAACCCTTACCAACTTTTGAAAGTGGAAACGCAAATAGTTGAATAGTGTAGTACCAAACCAACTGTACTACTCAGTGGAAACAAGGCTAAAGTAATGTATCTCCCTCAAAATGATCTGTGAGCGGTACTAGAAAAACAGCTATAAATTGCACCTGCAACTGGCCAGCACGCACCTACACCTGTGTAAGGCTGTCCCATAGCAGTTCCCATGTCCTATCAAGGACATATACAAGAACAGAGAGAAAGCTGACTACGGCTTCTCAACCTGTTCTGTGTTACAAGCAGGCTGCTGTATCTGTGGGGGCTGGATCAAAGTTACATAACATTATTATGAAGAAAACACAATAAAATGGGACAAGATTCAATAGACAGTGTAACACGAAAAAGTATGTAGTTATTCTTTAACGCCCCCCTTATGTTTCAGGCCAGGTCATTATGGAGTGCTTCATGTACACATTATGAGTACGTACAAAGCCGGTTCCATATTGATATCTGTGTTTGTATGTATCTAGTAGTCTGTATAGATGCATGATCCATGAATACAGTAAACTTGTGGGCAAATTCCCCCGCACTTCAATCTTTCTTCATAATTTACACACATATTCATCAAAGTGAATATGAGCAATGTCATTTCCCACCATCAAAACTATCACGTCATCCCTTTCCACTGTAGTGTGGGGGTCAAAGCTGATCTTGTTTACTCCACAGCACAGCACAGCACAGCAGCCTTTTCCCAGGACTCAAGGGCCTTGTACCGCTCAGTTCAAATCCTGTCTTCACATGCTGTAGTGAATGAAAGGCCCTAGCAGGAGTTATTTTTATTCTCTTTTACCAAAACCAAAGCCAAAGGAAGAACAACCATCTCTCTCCCCGACTCCTCCAACAAGCTTGCGTCCCCCGAGGGCTAACAGCCGAGGAGGCAAAACAAAGAGAAGACATTTCAGACGGGGGAAAAAAAACGTTGAGAATAACTTGAATTTGAAAGCACGTCGGACTCCAAAGGTAAAGCGTTGTTGCACCGGCAGTCACAGAGGTGCTGTAATTAGGTCAGGTGAGACACAAGGAAAAGTTTAACTTTTTGAGGACCTCTTTATTTGATTTTCCCCTGTGCTTCTTCAGTACCATCTGTGAGCTACATTAGCTATAGCTCCATGCTACAATTATCTGTTTTCAGTTCGTCATCATGGAAAAGGATTCAAACCTTTTTCTTTACAAATGGACTTGACTTATATAGCACTTTTTAGCCGATGGCAGTAGCTGCCATACAAGGCGCCCTCTGAACCATCGGGAGCAATTTGGGGTTCAGTGCCTTGCCCAGGGACACTTTGACATGTGGGGGATCGAACCTCCGACCCCCACTCCAGAGGCGACCTCCCAACCCACTTCGCCACTGCTGCCCCGACAAGCGATTCTACCGAGTGACTTCATTCCACACAATGTAATTCTTCATTTGGTAGCAGTTTGCCTGCAGTGATTAAAGGTCACATATGATGCTCATTTTTTCAGGTTCACAATTGTAATTCGGTTTCTACTAGAAATGTTTCATGGTGTGAGTGTCCAGAAAACCCTTTATATCACTCACAGTGCCATGCTGAATCTCCTCTTTTCAGCCTCTGTCCGAAACGTTCAATTTTTTATCTGCTCTGATTGGCCCTGCTGGTTCTGAACAGGCAGTTAGATTCAGGGGTAATTTAGGGATGTGGCTCAATACAAATGGTAGTGCTAAGTTAAGTTGGTTATGGAGGGGGCACGGCGTGGCTTCTCTCCCTATGACATCATAAGGGAGGGAAATCTGACTGCGGTTTTTTTTGAACAACCTTTTCAGAAGGGTGGAAGTGGTGAAAAAGAAACACTTTGGGAGCCTCTCAAGGACATATATAAATGTGGAAAAAACTACAAAAAAGTGCATTTATCATAATAAGGGACCTTTAAATGTCAGCTATAAGAGGAATACAATGTACACACTCTTCTGTGTAGGTATTAAGTAACTACTGTTGGTGGGAGCAAAGATACACCCATTTTCCCTTTGAGAAATATTGGGTGAAAAACAATCTTTGGAAGCCAGATTCTTTTTTATGAAACTGAGACATGATTACATGTCATTTAGCAGACGTTTTTATCCAAAGCGACTTACAACTGGAGCACACATTCATACACCGATAGAAGCAGCTGGCTAACTATCAGGAGACATTTAGGGTTCAGTATCTTGCTTAGGGAAATTTGTACATGTGGCGGGGGAGACTGGGGATGGAACCACCGACCCTATAGTTGCGGGTCCACCACCCTATTCACTTCTCCACACCCCCCGTGATGCTCCACCAACACTTCTCTTGGTGAACTGTTTCCAGATGAGGTCTGTTAGCTATAGGGTTAAGTATCTCTGTTAAGGCATGATGGTCCCAAACCTGTTCAGGCTTTTATGACAGATGTTGAAGTTGCCTCCTCAATCGCAATTTACTGCTAGCAAGTACCTTGAACCCAGTTATCAGGACACAACATGTTCTGTAAAAGGAGGAAGGAGGGGGGCTGCGCACTACAGATGCTCTCTGGATGTATTTTATTCCAAATATAAGCAACTAAGACATTGTTAGTTAGTGCCACGGGCAAACTGTGTTTTGCTATGGTCATGCTATTTGCACTTGAATTTTAAACATGTAATCCAATGATACTTAGCTCCTGATCATGAGCCCTCATTAAAGATATCTTTAATGAACTTGCTCTTCACCTGTCAGAATATGTGAGCATCATTTCCTTGCCGCGGACCCATTTTCAAATCACTATCTCCTATGTTAGACGAGGAGCAAGTGAAGAAGACCTCAGATGGACAATGGAGAATGGGCTAGATCACACATTTAAGATGTCATCAATTTAATTCAAAATGAGACAGTTGACTTGATAGTTGAGGATGATAATAACAGCGATCAGAAATAGGCTATAGATCATTCAATAGATGCTTATTTGCTGGTAAATATCTGTAGTTTCTCATTTTAACAGCAATATTCTTTTTCACGGTTCCACTTTGCCGTTTTGAGGTTCAATGTTGAGCTGCCGTGGCTGAAACTCATACACCCTTTTAACCATAGCAAGTGACAGCCACTTGCTATGATTCTGGACTCAATTGGCTAATACTGTATTTGAATACTGTATTTATTTGAGAATTATATTAGATTGATAGATTTTACTGATTGTTTTGAGTACATGCAGTGAGCATCCAATAGCAACTGAACACAACCTGTCTTCGTCTGAGCTGTTACTCACATATGACAATGGTATCACAGGCTACCGTTGAAATGGGATTGTCCACCGTGACAGAAGGCCCATGTTTCCTTATGCTTTGCTGGATGTTGGACTCTGCATCCACACTATTCACACTTTACTTTAGCATGACGTGGAAACATCTGGTCAATGATTGAATTCCTTCGTGATTTTTCTCTACTTATGACATCTATTGCAGGATGTCCGTCCTGGGAGAGGGATCCCTTACTCTGTCAACTCTCTCTGAGATTTCTCAATTTTTTCAATCCCGATAAAGTTTTTTTTTTTACTGGGAGTTTTTTTCTCAGCCGAGCTAAGGGTCTTAAGGGCACGGTGTCGTACTGTATGGAATGTAAAGCCTACTGAGGCAAATGTCTATTTGTGATATTGAGCTATACAATATACAACTGATTTGATTTGATTTGACACATTGAAATCACACACACACACACACACACACACACACACACACACACACACACAACACACACACACACACACACACACACACACACACACACACACACACCACACACACACACACACACACACACACACACACACACACACACACACACACACACACACTAAAAACATCATATTGACTTTAAAGTCAATTTAGAAATGACACTCAATATTGATATTTTTTAAAAGTATTACCCTGTTCTTTCCCTGACCTTAAAGGGTTTTAGTAGCCAAACATAAGTCCAGGCCTTTTCAGAAGGATATAGCCTACAGAAGTAACACAAATAACAGTTTTGTCGATTTGTAGCCTATTTAAAAACAAACAAGTTTTGTGTTAGTTTGTTTGCTCTCTGTCTTGCTTTTATGCTAATTTATGGCTCTTTGTCTCCGCTGACTAGAATCCTGTTGGAAATCTATTTATCACTTAGTCAGGCCAGCTGCTAGTGTTTTTCATTATGCTGCTGTTTTGAACCATCTCCTTGGCTACCAGCATCTCCACTCACCTCATTGTAAAGTGTTTTTATTGACATCATGCTTGCTGGCACTTGTTTTCCTACGCCGGAGATGCTTGTCAGTTGTCCGGAGCTGCGTGCTATCTTTGCCCTTTGGGACTATAAGTGCAGCATCAGGCACGTGCTTGGCCTCATTATCCCAGAGACGCCATGAGATCAGACCACGGAGCAGCTGGATGGATGTCACAGGACACACTGGACACACGTCGGCCATCTTTGTTAGGCCCCCCCCTGCTATGCTAGGTGTCAGGGCGGACGCTGGCCACTTGACATGAAGAGCCCTCAGTGGGGGGAAGAGCAGCCATGCGGTTAGTATGGGGGGGTGGGGGGGGGGGTGTTGTCCAGTCCTCACACAATCAGGCAGCTGGACACGACACAATGATCATTATTAAATGGTGTGTGAAAACATTTGCTTTACAAATTCCCAGACACTGCCCACTCCGTGTGTGTGTGTGTGTTTTATACAGTATATGGGCCTTCTTCTTCTTCGACCACCCCAGGCACTCCCCCCTCGTCCAGACAGGCCTGGGCTGTGATGGGACTAATGGGGCCGGACACCACAGAGGGGACAGCAGTGTATCCTTCATGACAGGACCCCCATATACCCATTCAACATATGCAGAACACGTGCGAGAAAAAAGGCTTGTCACTTAATTAGCAAATTAAGTCTGACCGATCAAGACAGCTCGTTTACAGGGGCCGGACAGTAATGGTGTCATGCCTCCGACAGCTTATCGCCTAGCCTCTGTGTGTGTGTATGTGTGTGTGTGTGTGGTGTGTGTGTGATGTTATCCCTCCTGACTATCCCAAAGCTGGACAGAGGCTGACCTTAATTGCAGTAATTCAGTTAGTAGCCATACTGTAGGACTCTGCGGGCCGGACCACGGCCATCCGTCACCCACATCCTCCATCCTCCAATCAAAGAGGGCTGCTCTCGTTACACTTAGCCCAGGGGCCGAGACGAGGAGGAAGTAATGAACGTGGCCGGATAAACACTTTCATTAAGTAAATGAGACGGACTAACATCCATGAGGCGTCCACATGATCAGCCTCATGACAGGCACATGGAGGCCAGATCCTCTTCTTGCTTTGATTTTAGTTTAGTAGAATCTAGGCCACCTACCTGGAGCTGGAGAGAAACCGCCCTGATGTCTGTCTGTCTGTCTGTCTGTCTGTCTGTCTGTCTGTCTGTCTGTCTGTCTGTCTGTCTGTCTGTCTGTCTGTCTGTCTGTCTGTCTGTCTGTCTGTCTGTCTGTCTGTCTGTCTGTCTGTCATTATCTATCTATCTATCTATCTATCTATCTATCTATCTATCTATCTATCTATCTATCTATCTATCTATCTATCTATCTATCTATCTATCTATCTATCTATCTATCTATCTATCTATCTATCTATCTATCTATCTATCTATCTATCTATCTATCTATCTATCTATCTATCTATCTATCTATCTATCTATCTATCTATCTATCTATCTATCTATCTATCTATCCGCTTAATCTTCAGGAGTTGTGGTTCCTTTCCCAGTAACTTTCTCTTGGCTACCCTGGACATTCCAATGCCAGATTGAGATATAGGCTGAGTTCCAATAACCTAGCCTTTTTGTATCTATTTGTTTCATTCTTTCGGTAGTATGAATATAATAATTAAAACATTTGAACACACTGGTATAACCCGATACGGTATTCGGTTGTCAATCATCCAGTATAGTATTGATAAGGGTTTCTGGTGTCCCCTTCAGCGATTGCTCTTGAGAAATGTTTATTGAAATGTTGTGCCCCAGTACAGTCTCACAGAACCACCAGGATAGACAATGAACATCAGCTAGATTTAACCTGATTGATAAAGTATCATGTTGCTCATATATATTCATGAGATGATTTTGAGACGACATTACTGCTTGAGTATCAATTGTACACTTTATTTACTTTCTATATTTTCACCCCTAGAACAGTATTTTTAAGATTGAGTGCTTTCAGTGTGAAAAAGTCTTAGACAAAAAAATCTAAAAAGAGATACTCAAGTCCCTCAAAAAAACTGAAAAAAAAACCCCATTGGAGAGTCTGAATTTAGGGTTTTCTTTCAGAGCAGCTCCACAAACAGTTTTTAAGAGTCAGTAAAAAGTGCTGGTGTGCTCTTGTTTGTGGAACACAGTAATAAAACGTAATAATGAGTCAAATTCAAAGACACGCGCTTTTCTCATTGTGCCGCTCTCTCTCTCTGCCGACTGCGACGCCACGCTAACTGCAGCCAATCAGGCGGACAAACAAACAAGCCAGCCTCACACGCAGACAAATAACAAGTCATCTATCCTCAATTTTCACTGTCCCCCTCTATTTCTATGAGAATGCCTATTTCTTTTTTTCCCTCCTCTTTTCTTTTCCTCCGGGGCAATCTTCCTACTCCTCATATACATCTGTACAAATTGATTTCCTCTTTACAAGGGAAAGATAATGACTGTGGCAAGAGAAATACCTGTAAGTGAGGGATAATTATACTGCGAGACACCACCTGCTGAGTCCCTCTTTTCTCCTAGGCCCAACCAACAACATGAATTTTTAAGCTTCGATAGCACTCACCGCTGCCCACCACACCAATGATCCAGGCATTTGATTAAAAATGATAGTTCCTTTTGCCTCCTACTTCATCTATTAAGATAAGCATCTTGTTCAGGACATTTATATATATATACGTAGAAAGAAGGGCCCGCTTACAATTTAACATTTCTACCCTGCTGTTAGACATGAAAGGGAAACATGGCTGGGTCCACTTGTCTGTTAGCTATACCTGTACAAAGCTGCCGCCGACAATTGTGGGTAACGCAGTTTCTACCTCTCCCTCCCTCTCCCTCTGTCTGTAACAAAGGGAAAAGAGTCAGCCCTCGAGACCGGAAAAACGTTGTTTACTGCCATTTTTGTCTCGCGCGTGGAAAAAAAAACATCAAGCTCACCAAACTGAAGTAAAGAAATGTTAATGCTTGAGAGTGAGTGCGGCTCCTGTTGTAAAATGTCAGGGCCCGCCTCTGCTCTAAGAAACTGCCAGCAGACGCGCAGCAACATCGGGTCGAACATTTCTCTGTACGTTATGTTAAAGCAAAGAAGGTCAACATAGCACTTGTTCATGCTGTACACTCTACTGTATATGGATGCTCACTAAGTGACAAATTGCATCTAGCATTTAATAATAAAGGAAGTATTCAGTGTGGGGGCCGGATAATAATTATCAGCGCTGATGGTAATGGCTTTGGAAAGAGCATTACTTTCCTTAGCTGTTCATTCTTGGTTGTTGTTGCTGACTCCCCGCCTGTCTTTGAAAGCTTCAGACTATGTCCTCCTATTGTTCTTCTCATTGTGTTTGATCAGTGATTATCGCCGTCACTTATTAAGTTCAATTTCTTATTATGGTACAAATGATGAAATGAATCCGTTTTCAAACGACTCTCGGATCTGTGACAAACGCCAACCAAATCTCCCATCTCTCATTAGTAAAAGCATTTCTCTTGCTTCTACTTTGACTTTTTCCTGAAAGTCATCAAATGAGCGAGAGAACGAGCCCCCCCCCCGAACCCCCCCCCCCCCCAAAAAAGAGCCCCTTCAGGCGGGGAACACATTTAAAAAAAATAAAAATAAATAGGGAAAGAAAAGCAAAAAAACACAATTGTTCGGAAACAAACGAGAAAAAAAGGACAAGTTTCTCTATCTTCTGAAGGATATGAACCTAAAAAGGGTATGCAAAATGTCTTCTCATCCCCTTTCTCCTTCCCAGGTGACAGGTATGTGTCAAGGCCCTCTCCAGGATAATTACACACACATCCTAACTCTACCCCCCCCCCCCCCCCCATCTATCAGATCCCCGAGACTCAAGAAAGGGGGAACCCAGGGGAATCACAATCCTTAACAAAAGCATTTCTCCTTCGCCTTTAAATATCTCTAAGTGCAACCACCCCACCCCTCCCTTACTCCTACCCCCTATCCCCACCCCTCCCTTACTCCTACCACCCCTATCCCCACCCATCCCTCTCTCTCTGTTTTATACACCCAAAGATTTCTGAAGTTGACTTGTTTTTCCGTTGATTCCTTTATTCAGGGCGAGGCTATGGTTTTGGTTTTTCGGATGGCACCAAAATCTAAATGATGAATATCCCTGGAGTGAGTGGCGTCTGTGTCTCTGTGTGGTGTGTGTGTGTGTGTGTGTGTGTGGTGATGTGTGTGTGTGTGTGTGTGGTGTGTGTGTGTGTGTGTGTGTGTGTGTGTGAGTGACTGGTCTGATGTCTTGCGAGGTTCTCTTTTAATGGGACTTTAACAAACCTGGAGCAGGTAAAGAGGGAACGGAACGTCACACACACAAAACAGGCGACGTGGGTTGCTCCAGAAAACGGGGAGGATTGATCTGTCGCTTGAGTCCGTCAACGGCCTTCCACACTGTGACACCAGCCAGAGAGATGTCTTATTATACTTGCCCTGCGTTCCAATCCCCCATACTGCCATAACTATTTAGTATGCCAGAAAAAGATTTAGGATGTCCCAATACATGCACGTCAATTGCATTATGCTAAAAATACATAAATGCCCCCACTAACTCCAATAGCATTTTGGAGTATTCGTCTTTATTCTTGACATTTCTCGACATAATGAAAAGAAAAAATTCCTTATCTGATTTTCTTTCTCTCCTGTGGCCCTTAAACTCTTCTGTAATTTAGTATGTAGTGTAGTAAAAAGAACGAGTATGTGATTTGGAATGCAGGGATGGAGTCACATGTAGACTGAATAAACTTACAACTTACAATGGGGAGAAAAATGGTTAATTAAAATGACCAGATAAATAACTTATAACACTGTTGATTTCCTTGTAGTGGTTTGATTTGTTAAAATTTATTTAAGATTCATAGAAGGACAAGCTCATTGACCTTGGCATGGTTCTAAAGATGTAACGAAAAGTCTAGTTGACTTGGTCATATCACACTGGCAGCAAATGTCAACTTTTCTATTCAATAATACAATTATTAAAATTATATTATAGGTCCTATCATTTATATTTATATATTATTCATATTTATTTTATATAGTTTAAAGGGTAACTAACTAGCAACACTAAACAGGGCTGGATTAACCCAAGGAGAATAACTTCCCAGTCCCTTTCCACTCTGTGTGTGCTCTTGACAACACACGGCAACTTGATTGTATTTTTGCACCATGCACCGCCCCTACAAATAAAGCTGTGCACTTATCCTGTAACATAACCCGCCCCCAGGTTTGCAGTTCATCAGTTAGGATGTAGTATT
The DNA here is from genome assembly GCA_026122265.1 of Ammodytes dubius. Taxonomy (NCBI): domain Eukaryota; kingdom Metazoa; phylum Chordata; class Actinopteri; order Uranoscopiformes; family Ammodytidae; genus Ammodytes; species Ammodytes dubius. The sequence continues at coordinate 28,702,779 of CM047517.1, forward strand.
TTTCTTTCTATACAAATGTATTCAATGAAATGTTACATAATAAGAATGTATAAACTAAAGCAAAAATAAAGATACTGAAACTACATTGTGTTCTAACCATGTCAGTTAATGTGCTGCGTTTCAGTGATGTGAATTCCCTAATAAACTTGCAATTGAGTCAATGACCACAATCTAATTTTGCAAATTGGGGGGGGGGGGGTTGTTGGCCCATATATGGGTCTTATAGGGCTCTACGGCAGTTCTCCACCTCTACTTGTGTTTGCTAAATCAGGCACACACACAAGTCGGCAACATGTACCTCTGGTTTTGGTGTCCGTTAGTTCTCTCCACTCTCTCTCTTTTATGTGCACAATCATTAGTAGGTGTGTACGGCTGTCACTAAAGAACGCTATGGAGAGCAAAGACAGAAGAACACAATTTATTTTTCCAAAAAGGAAATAAAAGGGGAACCTTTATTAATTGACAGTTATTATCTTATTTACAGTGAATTCTTAGAGTATTCCAAAGAGCGATCCTATGGTTCATCACTTGGGATGTTTAATGCAGGGAAAGCCAATCAGAGACAAGGATTTAACCCATTCCTGTTCCATTGTTCATTTAAAAAAAAATTAAGTTAACTGCAGAAATATGTATTTATTAATTTATTAATAATATTTATATATTTACTTAATATAAAAGTACAATTTTTAAACTTTTAATAATTTACACATCAGTGTATTTAACAACAGTCCAGTACATTTAATATGAAGAAATAATTCAACTGTGGATGAAATGGGGAAATAGCTGCTAGATGAGATTCATCTGAGGCAAAAATAAAGAAAAGGGCATTGTAGTTAAAATGACAAGTACACACAATGAGGATGCACTGAACGGGCCAAATGTATTACTTTTGTTGTATTGTTTTTGAACCTAGGAAATGACAAAAAGTTACAAATACTAGGCAAAACCACTCCTTTTCTGAATTGTCAATGCTGCTTCAGATAGCATATTTTCCATCCAATATTTTCAAGCTTTGCGTAATTGTATATACATTTTTTGTTATGCTGTGTTAGTATCAACGTAATATTGGTTGGAACGCATATTTATTCTCTGCACTTCAACCATCAAAAATGATTTCAAAGTAAAAAAAAAAAAAGGCTTTATCTTCTACAGTGTCTCATCTTCTTAACAAACACTTTTGGATCTTTGAAATGCCTTTTTTTTCCTATTGGAATGGCTCACTGAAACCTGTGTTGTGACAACTCTACACTTCCACATGCATGATAAAAAGAAGAGCATGATAAGCTGTGGCATGTGTGGGTCACAATAGCCTGAAGCAGTCTAATAACAATAATTAAAATGACTTCAACATTTTAAATTTGAAACTATTTATCATCAATTACTAAATTTGCTTCAATGTACGCCACTTCTGAAGGAATGTTTATTGTTAGTTTACCAGAAAATACATAAACCCAGTTATTAGACGCTACATCTAAATATATGACTTTCTTGTCGAGATTTTTACTGGTCATAACGGTTTGATTACAATTAACTTATTCATTTACAGCAACGAATCAAAAATAAATACCCGTCTTATCTTTTAACAAATTTAAACATATTATCTTAAATAAACCCACTTGTAAAAAAAAACCCTCTTTCCAGCCAGACATCTCCCTTTGCATTGCAAGCGCATGCCGTGCATTGTTTACCTGTATTAATAATTTTTTTATTTGCTATCATCCTCGCTAAGTCTGCGGGAGTCTGGTAAGGCTCTCGGCAAGGTGTGCCTACCGCGCTAACCCTAAGTAGGTCAAACTATCTGCAAAAGGAACTTGCAACTCCACACACAAACTTTTCCATCTTTAACGGCATCACAGCGCGGGTGTGGTGTGTGTGTGTGTGGGGGGGGGGGGGGGGAATAAAACAATTCACTTGTCACAAACTTGACACCTTTCTCCTTTCTTTCCAGAGGAGGAGGAGGAGGAGGTGAGAGGGAGAAAAGAGAAGAAGAACAAAAACACCAAAGGAGTGTTTCATTGTTCTGAAGTTTCTCCTCCCTTCTTTTTTTATGCTTTGCCTATCGTTGCCACTGAAATCAACACTTACCTTGTCAATGACAACTTGGCAAATTGCCAGACATTAAGGGCTGCGACACACACACAGGGGCCCTGCAGTGGGGTGTGTGTGTGTGTGTGTGTGTGTGTGTGTGTGTGTGTGTGTTGCGTGGTGTGTGTGGCAGGGGGGTGACTGTTTAATGCCTGGTCCCAAGGGCAGCAGGCAGGCAGGATGCTAAAATAACTCCTTGCTCAACAGCTCCAGTGCAGGATGTTTTATTTTTTTGTGGTGTTAAAAGCTTCCCACTCACCCCCTCCCCCCTCCCACCCCTTACCCCACTCCCAAACAAACCTGTGAAATGGGGCGCAGGTTTTTTGGGGTCTTCAGGGAACCCATTACAAGGCATTGCGAAATTACCCCCAGCTTGATTAAACCTGCTGAGCTCTTCTCAGACAAAACGCTCCCACTATAATCACAGCTGGAGAAGAGACAAAAAAAAAAAAGCTAAGATACCCGACAACAGAATAGCAGGACTGCTTTCATTGACATTTTTTCTTGATTTTTACATTTTTTTACATGTTCTTGTCCTTGGTTCAAGACAGTGTTGAAACGAACGGAAAGATTGACCAAAATAGCCAATATCAAACGCTTTCCCTACAAAAAAAGAAGTGCTCCCATCTCACGGTGTATATAGCCGTAACACCAATACAAGAAAGAAAGGGAGGGAAAAAATATCTCATGCCGGTAATATTTTTTTCTGTCTTTTTTTCCAGCGTCTCCTCCATATGAGAAACTATAAACCAGATTGCAAAACGGGAGTCCCCGGCCAAAAGGAGAAAAAGAATCACAGGCAGAGCAAATTCATCTGTTTTGAGATAACGGTTTACATTTCACAAGAAGTTGTCCGACACCTTTTGGCTGTGAAATGGTCTCTCGTATAACGCTGATAACTGCGGCGCTACGGCCATTTGTCTGTTTTGCTCAACAAAAATCTCTCCCCCCCCCCACCCCTATATGTATGGAAATGTTTTCTTCATTCTAGTGCCCATGCACTAGAATGAAGTAAAGGCTAACACTAAAGTCCAATGTTTCACTCTCTAGACTCTGGACGGCATATGAGGGATGCTGAATCGTCTTCATGTATATACACTTTTACAATAGGCACATGTCGTTATTATTCCTTTATACTGGGATTTTTGTTGGTCTTTTCTGTAAGTACGCCATCTATTTTCTATCTAAAACACTGCAGGTGAATAGGGTAACATAACATCTTTAACTCATATGATGAAAACTTGCCAGTTGATTACGTCATTTACAACATATGAACAAATCCTTCTGTAACACTACCTTCAGAATAAAGCTGAAGAATGATTATGGAAAGTTTAGTTGATGTATAGGCAAACATTTCAAAATTGACCAGTGCGTCAAAAAAACAATATAGTTCCCAATAGTCTGGGAAATACAAGGAAAAGAGGCAGGTAAAAGTGAAGTCATGTTCAGTGGGCCTTGCCAACCTCATCTATCTATTATATTAATTATCTATTATCTTACTATATTTATCTAGTCTATCTATATCTATCTATCTATCTATCTATCTATCTATCATATCTATCTATCTCTATCTATCATTATCTATCTATCTATCTATCTACCCATCCATCATCATCCATCATCCATCATCATCCATCCATCTCCATCCTCCATCCATCCATCTATCTCATCCTCCATCCATCATCTATCTATCTATCTATCTATCTATCTATCTATCTATCTATCTATCTATCTATCTATCTATCTATCTATCTATCTATCTGCTGCGGGGCCTTGGCCTGGGAGGGGGGGGAGGCGGACGCCCTATCAACTGAGCTATGGGCGCCCCCTCTGTGTTCATCTTTAAGCATTACAATACCCCTATGTTTACCCCTTGTAATAATAGGCTAATTGAAACTGACTTGAGCCTACTTGACTCAAACCATGTACAGTATATAAAGAAGTTGAGAAGGAACAGTGTTTCTATCATGTTTCATCACACTTATGGATCTGAGATGATGCTAGATAACTCGCTGCTTGAAGACCCAGTGCATTAATGTGGTGGAGACGAGGGAGGGGACTGCTAACTGCTGTAACTGACAGGAAGTTAGCTAAACTGACCATTCCACTTACTGAACCTTTAAGTCTGCTCAACTCATAGATGCCATGGGAGCTGTGCTGTTTCCCTGGAAATGGTCTGATTGGGCTGGGTGTCTAGAAATACATGTACTAGATGTGACCCCCTTATTTGCTACTAGTTACAAGGTAGACGGTTGCTGTGTCCCATTTGGCTTTTCCTAATTCTCTGACACCAAAGATAGAATGGTGTCATTTTCTGGGGGGTTTGGGTTGGGGGGGGGGGAGACTGTTCCCGAGACAGGATTCAAGATTGTGGATATCCTGGCTGACATGGCAGCCACCACTGGGGAGGGAGCAGCAGCAACACACCAATCTATTTCTAATGAAAAATACATAAATAAAACATGCAAATGTTGTCATTCGGGCGCTAGCTCTCTTCTTGTCAGTTCCGCGGAGCTAAGTCCCGATCAACAAAAACCCCTAGACACATCATCCTCCGTCAGCAGCACACTCGTCTCCAAAAAGGGGACTGGAGCCTTCAGCAAGCCTCTGCATACATTTCTTATTCTGCCACTCTTTTACTTTTTAAAATATCCTTACAATTGTGGCTTACTCTTTTGCATTTTTCTCTCCCAACACACCCTCCCTAACCCCCCTATACCACGGATAGGGAGATGCTGCTGCCCTCCATGTGCTTATTCAGAAAGAGAAAATGGCCTTTTCTGTCTCCGCTGCTCCCCCGTCACAGAAGGTCACGCAGACTTACCCCCGCTCCCAAATAAAAGGGAATAAAGCCTCGGCCATTGTTATAATTTGCATTGATGCATAGAGAGGACAGATAGGGGCGGCAGAGGGCGAGGGGTGTGTGTGTGAGTGTGTGTGTGTGTGTGTGGTGTGTGTGTGTGTGTGTGTGTGTGTGTGTGTGTGTGTGTGTGTGTGTGTGTGTGTGTGTGTGTGTGTGTGTGTGCGTGCTGGGGAGTTGGTGTACCATGATGGCAGGGCGGGAGGAGGTTATGCAGAGCGTGGGGGATTCTTTGCATGGAAATGTGAGCAATGGACGGACGCCTTATTCTTTTTTTTTCACGCGCCCCTCCTCGACACCCTAGCACACATGATATATAACACACACCACACACACACACACACACACACCACACACACACACACCCTAACCCACCCTCCAGGGGAAATGAAGGCCTCTTCTTTACCCAAGGTCAGTGTCAAGGACAGAGCGCAGGGGCCAATTAGTATGCAGATCGGGGGGGGGGGGGGGGGGTGTGATGTGGTTTAAGGGGTATTGCTCTGATGCAATCACATTAGTTAGGCCAGGGAGAAGCAGAATCCCCCGTCTGACCTCAATCATACCAGGGGTTGGAAAGAGGAAGTGATGGAAGGAGGAGAGGACAAAGAGTGGAGCGAGAGAGGCCTGAATCACCTGCAGCTCTCTCTCTCTCTCCTCTCTCTCTCTCTCCTCTCTCTCTCTCAATCTCTCACCATCTCGCCATTGCGCCTTTTTTTCTTTATTTGTATGTCTAACTATTTTTAATTTTTGATAAACATTTTTATTGATTTATGACAAACATACATATGAACAACAACAACACGGACATGGGACAGATGTAACAAGCACCCCCACCCCCAGGACTTGTAAACAAACAATACATCATAGGAGTTTTTTTTACACTTTCCGCCGCATCAGCTAAAACATTCAAGTTCTTTGGGTTTTGCACCATGTGATCTTGCAACAGACTGATGTCACCAATGACACTGTCCATCAGAGGAACTGAGGGAGAATGGAAGGTGTAATGGAAATATGAAGTTCCCTTCACATGTTGTGCTATTGGGGGGATAAATATTACATTAGGCATGCTTGTCTTCGGATCTCAAAAGAATGCTTTTTTCCCTTTGAAATAGTTTTTGAAAAATGTTCAACGTTTTTCAGGGCTATAACGTCTCAACATGTTCAGAAGAAAACTGCAACACCTCCCAACATGTCTGCAAGCACTGCATTCGTACACTACTTTTGTAGCTCATGTTTAGAGTGTGTTGTTTAAAGGAATACTTCACCCGTACAGAACCGGCGTTCTATCATTATAAAATCGCTTTTTTAATATAATGAATGAGGTTTTTCTTCCCTCAGTTTTTCCTCGGTCTTCCCATGGCCCAGCTGTCCTCTTAACCCTACATTATTTCTAGTGATGTCACACTAGTAAAATGTAGGGAGAGACAGTGAGACCATAAAACACTCTTTCTGCCTTTCTGAGGCTAGGAAGAACCGATTTTTTTTTTTTTGCACATATATACTACATAGGATCTCAGAGTTCAATACACCTTCATATTCCCACCGGTGAAGTAGGTCTTTAAGGACAGTGTATTGGGTTTACAATTTCTTCTCCGTCCACCTTCAGCAGGAATTTCTGAATGAAGTGGAAAGTTAACGCCAGGCCTTGTGGGTCTACTCAGCCTGAAGGACATACATCATGCCATACAGATCCAGGAGTGCATCAGGCCAGCACTCTGCCAGACAACCAAGGGGTGGTAGGATGGCCTAGAGTAATGGTGGCTGACCAGTAACCCTGAGGTCGCTGGTTCGATCCCCGGCACCGGACACGAGGGTGTGAGTCGTAAAACTAGTAGCGTCTGGTATTACGTATACAGTGCCCAACATCTCTACCATTGTGTCCTTGAGCAACACGCTTAACCCCAAACTGCTCCAGGGCCTCTGTATACGGGTGACCCTGCGCTCTGACCCTTTCCGACGTGTGGTAACTTGAGAGGGGAGATGCGAAAAAAGACAAATTTCAATGTAACCACTGACTAATAAAGTAACATAACTTAAACCTAACCTGGAGGAAGACCTAGACCTCATTAGGATGGTACGGCAGTTCATTCTTACGTTTTCACCATTTCTATTGAGCGTGTGCATTAGTCTCATTGGGTTTTTACAGGTTGTACATTTGTACTGTCTTATCGATCATCTGTCAATGACTTTGAATTGCACTATAACCTGTGCAAAATGTGAAGTCCCATTAAATATTGAATGATTGATTGAACCTTTGTCCAACTTAAATCAAGCAGTGTTGTTTAAGTGGTAGTTTTTTCTTCAAGTGCTAAGACATACTATTGGTATGGATCTACGTGTCCAACACAAATGCTTCTGTTGTGGACTGGACAGAGAAACCTCCTCCACAAGGGTAGAATGTTATTTGGCCCCCCTCCATAACACCTTTTTCTTTTCTCCTTTTAGAAAATCCATGTCTAGGTTTTACATTTCTACCAATTCTTCCTCCCTTCACTCCTCCCTCTATCTTTCTTTCTCTCTCTCTCTCTCCCTTGTCTGAATTAATGAGATGGGGTTTGATCAGGGCAGCCAAGTGTTCAGTGGGAAATCTCTCACAAGCCCCGCGCCTTGTGTCCCGTAATAGAATTTGCATCTAATGCATACATAAATCAAACATCTTTCTGGACATTTTCATATGCATAATGTCATTTCATCCCGTTTTCTGTTTCCAAGTGGGGAAGGCTGTGTGCTTGGGCTGAGGGAGGGAGGGGTGTGTGTGTGTGTGTGTGGGGGGGGGGGGGGGGGGGGGTTGTATGCAAGGTAGCAGTGGAGGTTGGTGCAAAGAGGTTATTTAAAAGAAAATTATGTTTTATTTTCTTCTTTTCTTGACTTTTATTTTGACTTCCTGCTTAATGCTTTAAAAAAAAATTGCTGACTTTCAAAGACACGGTGCCAAGCCATTCACCGTCCGGAGACCTTTAGGGGTTTGGGTTTGTCAGACACTTTTATTGAGATAAAAAAAAAATTAAGAAAAGAAAGAATACATGTGGATATGTGCGTGTGTTTGTGTGTGTGTGTGTGTATGCGCGCACACACACACGCTTCCACCCGTGTTTGTAAGGGGCACTTTACACGGTGAAAACGTGAGTTTTCCCGTTTTTGGTTTAAAAAAAAAAAACCCGTTCAGACACAATTTATCTGACATCTTCACCCGTACACAAAGTTTTCAGAGGAAACGGGCCGAAATCGCTGAAGTAGCAGCCATGCCAAGCCAATAGTCAGCGGTGACACAGCCTAGTAGATAGCTCTTCCGGTACAATTTGATGCATAAAACCTTACTGTAACCGAAAATTAATGCCACTAACGTTCATAAAGCGGTTGGTGTAAGCTTGGGGTTACACATATTGTAAAAGACAAGCTTATTTCACCGCATTGAACTCGGAAAAACAGCAGACTTGCTGATAGTGAAGGGGCTTCGTGAGCAGATATTTTCCTGTTAGGCGTACTTCAAAATAAAAGTCAACTCACGTGTGTCCAGTGAAATGCTATTAATGTTTAGCCAGTGAAATGCTTTTACTGTGAAGCCGTAGCCTTAATGCTCCTTTTGTTGAACAGTAGCCTAACTTAACCGCTGCACGCTGATAGTGTTTTTTTAATGTAGAGAGAGCCGTGTCCCTGGCATATAGAAGTGACACACGTTTATTTAGCTAGAAAAACAGGCAGAGCACAACTCTTTCCCTATTTGCTTGTAGGAGCGATTGGTGGCACGATAACAAATTCATCAGCAACAGCACAACGTCCATGAGCACAATGAATACAGCTCGGTGATCCGCCATTGTTGTTGTTGTTTTCCAACTGGCGCACATGGACCTACAAAGACGGCGCATGCCTATTTATATCCAAACGCAATGCGCATGTGTGAGGGTGGAGCCGTGACGTCAGCGTTATCAGGGGAAATGGTTTCGGTGTTTACAGGAAACCAAAACCGTTAAGTTTTCCAAAAAATCCTCCCTCGGAGGTGATCTCAAAAATCTGCGGTTCATGCCTGCGTTTGCGTTTGCGTTTGCTGTTTTCCTGTAAATGATATAGTGCAACCGCAGAAATTTTTCTGCGTATGCACCGTTTTGCGTGGCCGTGTAAAGTGCCCCTAAGTGTGTCTGAGGCATGTTGATGGGTGTTCAGAAGAAGCAGTGGTGGGGGCCGTGGCTTCATCACATCTCTACCTTATTCTTTGGGGGCTTTGTTATGTAAATGCAGGCAGATAGAACCAGCAGATTCAAAGTGCTTTCTCTTCTTCACAAGGAGGTAGGAGTTAAAAAAAGAAAAGGCAAGTGACAAGGTGTCTTGATTGTCCTTAGTGCTACCGCTAACTCCCTACACTAACAAGGCTTGATATTGTAGAAACTCCATTTGCAAAAACCCGCCTCTGTTTGCATCCCCCTCGGACAGTGCTTTTAACTCTTCCAGCTTCAATCAATCGAGGGCTGAAACATATTTGAACGTGGGACAATTAAATGAATAGGACCAAATGTGTTTGTGTGTATTTTACAGTGTAAACTAGAGACTTAAATCTGCATTATAATACAAATTGACAGTCATATTTGACCCCCCCCCCCCCCACCAAAACAATGTTTGGATGCATATGTACATGTTTGAGCTCCACTACCTCACACCTCTCTATATTAGGCTGAGGTTTATGAGCACATCACCTGATATTATACTGGCTCTGGGATTCTGACTGAAGTCATTAAAAGTCCCCTTTTATAGCCTACTTTTGAAAGGGGAAAATATGAATCATTGGTACAGTATCTCACAAAAGTGAGTATACCCCTAACATTTCTTCAAATATTTCATTATATCTTTCCATGGGACAACACTGAATAAATGACACTGTCAGTGTACAGCCTGTATAACAGTGTACATTTACTGTCCCCTCAAAATAACTCGACACACAGCCATTTATGTCTAAACTGCTGGCAACAAAAGTGAGGCCCAAAGTGTCAATATTTTGTTTTGCCATCATTATTTTCCAGCACTGCCTTAACCCTCTTGGGCATGGAGTTCACCAGAGCTTTACAGGTTGCCACTGGAATCCTCTTCCACCCATTCATGACGATATCAAGGAGCTGGTGGATATTAGAGTCCTCCAATTTGGACATTTTTTCTTAGGGGTGTACTCACTTTTGTTGCCAGCAGTTTAGACATTAATGGCTGTGTCGAGTTATTTTGAGGGGACAGTACATTTACACTGTTATACAAGCTGTACACTGACTACTTTACATTGTATCAAAAGCCCCTTTTACACAGCCAGTGAAAGCCGGGAATATGCCGGCCTGTCGGCCCTCCGCCCTGCTGTTTAAATGCGACCGTTGCGGAACGAGGGAAGAAAGGTGCGAGAAATTGTTCCGGGAATTTTACTACCTCGGGGGGTAGTAAGATTCCCGACACAATCAGTTCCGCCTCTCTGTTTAAATGCTCCAGCTTGTTGTTGCGGAACAGGGGGGCGTTTGACGTTCCATAGCCTACGTTCTAAACATGTGACCATGTTAGCAGTTGAAGGACGTGTGTTTAACATTAATCACGGTGGCCTGATGTCCCGTAAAAATCACCAAATAAAAGGAACGGCGTATAATATAGCTGATCATGAGGTCCGTTGCTCAATCCAAACCCCCACGCTTCATTTTGCAGAGTGTATGACTCTATTTCTGCCCAGGAGAAGTTGTACAATGGGAAAGCTAGGCTAGGCTAAGTAAGGGATAAAGTATAGCGAACGAGCCAAAAACAGTCCGCTACACGGTCGGAACTCACTCAGTAGCAACGGTTACTATGTCAAGCTGCGGCCAGTAGTACGCCAGTAAATAGGAACGACCAAGGATACGACCTAGTAACGGGGGAATAGTCTGCTCGCCCCGCTAGACTGTCTGCTTCAGCTGACTGAAGGCTCCGGCTCAGCTGTTAGCCACAGAGCTACTGTTTTGCTAACACAACTCAAGACGTGAAGAGGTGAAGCGGATTGATTTTGTCAGTTTGGTTAACAGTCCCAGTGATGTTGGACTCAGCGCGTAGCGAGATCAACTGGCACATCGTGGGGACAGTAAAATACGGCCCTCTTACTGCAAGCTCCAGCACTTCTGCTCTCAATGCACCTGCCAGTGTTGTTGATGTAAAGCAGCTGACCGGCGCGGCGCTAAATGTTTACGTCACACCTGACGCTGTTTACAAGCACCTCTTTCATTCCGGACGCTGTGTAAAAGGAGCTACTGATGCGCCAGCAGGCCGGCGTTGCTTGGTTCTGTGTAAATAACACAGAAGCAAGCAAAGCCGGCATTTTGGAGTGATGTTGTTCCGTCAATATGCCGCAATCTCTGTGTAAAAGGGGCTAAAGTGTCATTTATTCAGTGTTGTCCCATGGAAAGATATAATGAAATATTTGAAGAAATGTGAGGGGTGTACTCACTTTTGTGAGATACTGTATGTCTGAATAATCCACATAGACCAAAGACACACACACTGTATGCACATTCATGGACACTCACAGCAAAACACTGTAGACAAAGACTTCAGAGATCAATTCAAAATACCTTGATATCAACCATAATGATACATATATTTCCTTTTTACCCAACAAAAAAATGAACTAAATATGGCATGATTGGATTCAAAAGATAAAAAGTCTAAGAAATCAGTTGTGAAACTACATTACTCACACGGTGATTAGAGGACTTGGATAGTTATGACAAAACAATATCAAGAAAACAAAAGCTCAGAGATAGAAAGGTGGCTTGTGGCCTCACTCAAGATCTTTGCGGCTTCACTCTGCTCTACAATTCGGGGACATAAAGCTATTAAACACTGCAAAAGACAAAATATATGTTTTATAGTAAAATGTCTTTTGTAAACTGTCACTAAGAAATGCACTAATGTCACCTAAACTGGCTCGAGCTGATGACTGATTGATGAAAGTCATACACTGAATAAATGTAAACTCTACCAGTGAAGGGCTTTTTACAGTCAGGCCTCTACTTTCTACTTACCATGCTGTCAATATTCTACACGGCTAAAACAGTTGGTTAGTTCTCCATCAGACTTATTGTACTTTAAGGATGTAAAAATCATTTAGATCACTCTTAAAACTCTGAGATAGAAAATATGGAGTGTGATGGAACTCTTGTGAGGTTGTTCGATAAAAGAACGAAGAATTGTTCACTCCTATTTCAATCTGTTAGCGTGTCCTTCACAGTGTGTGGTGCCCAAAGCAGACGTGTGTGTGTATGTGTGTATGTGTATGTGTGTGTGTGTTTATCTGCCTTTTCTTCATGCTTGGTGTGTTGTTGTGAAGCCTCTTTATTTGGCTTTATGTCATACAGTATGTGACACCGTATGACCTCCCATGCTCTGTAATGCAATGTGACCAGGATGTGTCCACTCACATACATAATAAAACAGAGCTGGCAGCGCCCGTCTCTGTGTTTACATGCCCATTAAGGTCGCAACTCTCTTTGTTTTGATACTAATTAAAACGTAATGTGTTTTCATGTATTTCGCTCATCGGAGATGCTGCCACACAACACATTAAACAGCAACTCATGTAGCTGAGAGGAGCTTCTACAGTGTAGTAGTGTATGTAGTGCCAGAGAGGAAAAATGAAGACCAAGGTTACATCGATTTTGATACATTTATTACATTTTTAGAGGTTTTACCCCAAGAAGCATTATTGGATAATGTGTATATAACAAGGGAGGTTAAGTTTGTCCGTTCTGTGCTACTGTAGAAACATGGCCTGCAACATGCATTGCCCGGCTGCGCCCCGCTCCTATGTAGATATAAAAGGCTCAGTCGAAGGTAAAGAAGAAAAGTAGCTTTTATTTTGAAGGGATCATACAGTACTTGAATCACACTTGTGAATATTCTATTCCATTTTTCTACCAAGTCTGTTTTAAAATAGGTCAATTCCCTTTGCACACTGCTCCTTTAAGACTTAGGAATGCTTAGCAGGTTAAATAAATACTTCAGTATTTAGGAGAAACCTCATTCTCGATTCATCAATTTTCGGGTTGAAGTGGGGACACGGTTAGCCTAGCATAAAGACAGCATACCGAGGGACTACACAACACCTGAGGAGGACAGTGCACCCCCCCCCCCCCCACACACACACACACACTGGTCAATTGCAAAATCTATCTATCTATCTATCTATCTATCTATCTATCTATCTATCTATCTATCTATCTATCTATCTATCTATCTATCTATCTATCTATCTATCTATCTATCTATCTATCTATCTATCTATCTATCTATCTGTCTGTCTGTCTGTCTCGTCTGTCTGTCTGTCTGTCTGTCTGTCTGTCGTCGTCCGTCCGTCGTCTGTCGTCGTCGTCTCGTCGTCCTCTCTTCTATCTATCTTATCTATCTATCTATCTATCTATCTATCTATCTATCTATCTATCTATCTATCTATTCAATGGAACATAGCTGGAGCACTAAAGACATGGAGAGCTGAGAGTTGAGGTGTCATGGATTCTCACATCTGATCATGGAGTCTATTGTGTGTGTGTTGTGTGTGTGTGTGTGTGTGTGCGTGTGTTGTGGTGTAGTGTAGTGTTAATTACTAGCACATACACAGACCCTAATGCCTTTGAGATGAACTCCCCAATACCCACTTCTTTTAAATCTGGGACTCTAATGAATGGTGAAATTGAAAAAAATCCCCGTATTGATGTCATCTTTTTTGCCAGAGTGATAAAGTGATATTCTTTTTCTCCACCCATTATTAACCGTGCCTTTAAAAGTGAAATACCCCCCCTGCTGTTTCTAGTTTCCCCTCAAAAGGCCATCACTAGACCATCGCAGGCACATACTAATAATTGCCTTGACAAAACCCCCAACCACGGTATCAATTCACACCTGAAAAAGAGGACTGCGGGTTGGATTTAATGGGAGCTGTTAGTCCAACGGTAGATTGTAAGTGTGGCATATAAAACACAGTACACTCTACACAGTTCCTACTGTAAGTGCCTGGCCATCAAAGTTTTTTTTTTTTTTTTACCAATTTTTGAATTTGTTTAATTTCCGTTGGCTTAGATTAGCTGAACTAATAGCTAACAGAACAGTTCTCATAGGCTGGCATTAGCAATCCCTCAACCTGCTAATTAAGCACAAAATAGTTATTCAAAGGTTCAATTATGAGAATAAACGTGTATTGGGATTACTTGGCATTTTGTGTTTTGTTGTGTCTGCTTTGTAAGGATACTGACCAAAAAGCCAAATGGAAAGCACATCTGGTCTATTTAGAAGATGTTGAGTAATTATGATAAAGCCAACACATACTGTATGTAGGATCTAAAAAAAAGTGTGTAAAACAAACTATCTCTTGAATGGCTTACTACACCTTTAAGTGCAAAACACATAATGACGTGTCCCGATTGTAACACAGACATGGGCAAGATTGAGGCAAAGAATGCCAAATCCATTATTTTGTGCGTTAGAACACTTTAGAGTGCATTATGACCCATATACCTTTGAGTTAGCATCAATTTTTGTAAGCACTTAACACAGTCTATGATAAACAAACTGGTAGGGTAGGATACAGCTTAATTTAGCAATTTTAACTTAGAATTGAATATAAAAGGTGAATGGCTGCATTTACCCAGCTTGCACATTTTGAGATTTTTAAGGGGAGCCCTGGCCCCCGCTAAAATCGCAACCGGGAACGGACCAATAAGAGGAGAGGGAATGGACCTATCAGAGGACAGGAGATGTTAAACGGACCAATAAGAGTAGAAGAGAGAGGACAGACCAATCAGAGGAAAGGAGAGGGAAACAGACCTATCAGAGGAGAGGAGATGGGAAACGGCCAAATCAGAGTAGAGGATAGGGGACGGACCAATCACAGGACAGGGAGAGGGGAGGGAACGCACCCCGGTACACAGCTTTAATTGTACACTTCCTAACCAATTAGTATTTATTTTATTTTATTCATATGATTATCTTATAATCTTACATAAAACAGATAATCCATATTTTTTTTTAATTTTTCTTAAATATTTTCTTTTGAATTCAACCAATTGTAATATAAGTAATAGTCACATCTAAAGCACGATGAAATGCAAGATGTGAGGTAATGTATTGCAGAGGCGTTTGTGTATCCAAAAGCTTTAGTTATACAGGAGGCTTAACCAATGGGGTGGAGGGGGGGGGGATCACAAACACAAGATGAGGATGGGTTCGCTTTGTGGAGGCTCTCCTTTCTTATGATGGACCTCAAGATATTAGTGAGGGGGGCGCGCATACAGTACGGTACATGAGAAGATCCAGGGCTGCGGTGGCAATCTCTTCATCCCAGGGAGGGAACGCGTTTACCAGCCTAA
This sequence comes from Ammodytes dubius, assembly GCA_026122265.1. Lineage (NCBI taxonomy): Eukaryota > Metazoa > Chordata > Actinopteri > Uranoscopiformes > Ammodytidae > Ammodytes > Ammodytes dubius. The sequence continues at coordinate 28,718,073 of CM047517.1, forward strand.
AGGGATTGAGGAATGGCCTTAATGAAGTCGGACAAGCCGGAATACATGCATGAGATAAAGATTTTAAATATTGATATGATGTCACTATACGCAGCTTGCATACACAGTACAGTGGGAAATCGGTTTAGCTCTTGATGGCCCCCTCGTCTAATACAGGCGGCACAAGCGCTATGATTAGGCTCATCAGAGGTGATTGTGTATTCCGTGGGAGGGCGCAACACACAATGCACACGCCATTCAAAATCATAGAGAGCCTCCTCCTGTCTTTCTCTGTGCAGCACCAAATGAACTGCTGTACTATTATCAATTTATTTTTTTCAGACAGTAAATTATTCACATGCACAGGCAAATTAACGGCTTGTGAATTGATATTATATGGCCAGTGCGCAGTATTTATGTTTTTCATTGAAGGGGCTTCATCAAGGTACAGAAGGCCTTTTTAAAGGGCCCTGGAATAAATGGTGCCGTAATTGTTAAAAGTCGACAAGTGTGTGGTTAGGTGAATAGGTCAATTTGGAGAGTTCCTTTTGGAGGCCAGATTAGGATGTTCAATTAGCATAACACAATCAAACAAATCATTAAACACATTGCGAGAAAAAAAATGCATCGGCAGTGCCACGACAAGGCCTTAGCATTAGATTGTGTGGCAAATAAGGAGAGGCAAGGAGGGGTTGGGAAAAAAAGGGGGGGGGGTTATGTTTGACATTACATAAACATGAGGGACACACAAGTTTCCATGCCGTGCTTTGCGTTTTACTTTGAACGCCTTGCAAGTTAAAACAAATCTTGAGGTCAAACCACTTCAGGCCCCGTCAAGGCAGCGAGCGGGTCAGTGTTAAATTATTCAGCCAGCCAGGGGGAGACTGCCGAGACGGGGCCAGATCAAGCAAGTCGAGTGATGCCAGTGTAACACGCCCAGGGACCCCCAGTGGTGGTATATCCGCTCCCAAAAAGGACTGTAAACACCATTCATTTGCAACCCCGCATAGATGTTTGGAAAAACAGCAAAAATAACATATTTTTACCACACTGCATCTCGACATAAAGGGCTGAAGGAATGTTCTAATGCCCAGAGTGTGTGGGGCTGAACTTTGATCTCACTTATCAGATAGTCACTTTGTATTTGTTACTGTGTTTGGATATGCGTCTGTGTTTGTGGGACTGTGTTTGGGGAAAAGCATGGTGTTGTATAAGATGTGTGATCAAGACAACTAGTGAAGTGATCTGCCCTCCCCTCCCCCCGGTCAAGGGGACTGTCACACTCCTTGTGTTGGTACGCGGTGGCCACCTCAGAGAAACCCTCATAGTCAATCATAAAACCGGTTTTACTTTCCCTGCGTTCCAATCCCCATACTTCCCTACTATTTAGTATGCCAGAAAAAGATTTAGGATGTCCTAATACATGCACGTCAATTGTAGTATGCTGAAAATACATAAATGCCCCGCTAACTCCAATAGCATTTTGGAGTATTCGTCTTTATTCTTGACATTTCTCGAAATAATGAAAAAAAATATTCCTTATCTGATTTTGTTTTTCTCTCCCGTGACCCTAAAACTCTTCTGTACTTTAGTATGTAGTGTAGTTAAGATTTGGAACGCTGGGTATATGTGCAAATAATGAACTCACAAGATGACTTGTAAGGTGGGAAGCACAGTGTAAGTCTGGATTCCCACCTTATAAGGGCTCTTGAGGCCTACAGACTAGTTTGCTAGTGCTCTGTATCATGCTGAAGCACGGTACACTTCCTATGCCCTGGCCTGGTTGGAAGAGGTGTGGTTAGGGCCCGGCACAGATGCTCATGGATGAATTTATGTGTGACCACTCCCCGTCGATCAACGTTAAAAAAACAAATATGCTTTTGCAATCACATTGGTCTCATGTGGTAGTGCAATATTTTTTGCTGCAGATTATGAGAATATTTAAAAAAAACTGTAGGGGAGAACGGGGTTATTTGTCAAACGAGTTGGTTGTCACAATCGTTATATTTTGGAACCAGAAGGCGCTGTCTGTGAAATTTTGGTATGTAAATATCCAGAATTGGGATCAGAGGTCACCTACAAAGTCTTCCTTGGAGTTAGACTGCTGAATTTGAGGTAATTTGCGTTTTTTATATCAAATTGAAAACATTTAGCTCCTCAGTATTTTTCTTCTAGGCTTTTACACAATGGGTTTATAACAAAACACTTGTTACCCTAAAAAAGTGTAAAGGGTAAACTAAAGTTTAGATTGTGGTTAGCAAGCTAATTAGTTGTCAGATGGTTGTTGGCCTTGATGCCAGCAAGAAATTCAAGTTGGGGTTGGTCGTCATATTTTTTGGGGGGTTGGTTGTCACATGTTATCCAAAGGCTGCAGCCAGAAAAGGAACCCAGTAACAAAATAAATTGTCAAGCTGTATCCTCACTGACACTCCAGAGAAGGAAAGAATAGAGCAGGAATAGGCAGCTTGCATGCAAAAGAATAAAGGGCAACAAAATCAAAACAACCCTGTGCATCCCAAACTAGACCAGCTGCCAAGGCTACAGTAAGTTATGTAGGCCTATTTGTCAACTTGACAATGCAATTAAACTTTAAAATTTAGTTCTGCTTTCTTGCCTTCTTTTTAAGATTATTCCCATGAAGATAACATTGTGACAAACAACCCCATAGTGTGTTACAACCGACCCCTTGATGCGGTTGGTTGTCACAATGTGTAAGGGTGTCTTTGATGATTAATTTCTTCTTTATTACTTCTTTATTAGTTAGACAAAGTGAGGGGTACACGTTTCAAGCCAACACCTTAAGCTTCAATTTAATGTAGGAATGACTATTGAAAGATGTTTAGGTGATGAGCAATTCTCACTAGAGTAAAAAGTGTGCCAACTATCCCCTACAACCCATAGGCCTGGTTGGACCTGGAACAGTGTCTGAACCAAAGTCAATCAGAGTCAAAGTCAAAGTCTTTTTTTGTCAGTTCTGATATATGCAAGACATACATCAGAATCAAAACGGCGTTTATCTCTGGCCCAAAGTGCAGTTAGAAATATAGAGTTAAATAAGATAAACAAGATAAACATAAACAATATTTACATAAGATACATTCTAAATACTAAGCAGTGCAAAGGAATTTTCTGTGCAATATAAAACAGTATATATAAAATAGAATAGAAAGTAAAAAGTAGATACATTTAATTGAAATGTGCAATGTGATGAAAAATATTACAATGTGCAATGTATACAATGTATATATTACAATATACAATGTGCAATATATAATCCAACCAATAGTTTTGAAATCACTGACCGACCAACAGACAGCAAAGACTAAAGTGTTCTGTCATCCGGTTACTGGAATCTATCTCCACTACTAAATACAACTGTTGTCTTCTCAATAGAACCTCAGTGGCAGTGCTGAGGGCCCAACTATCCACTTCTCAGTGACAAAGTGACTCACCTAGCAATTTGTATTTCTAACATCTCTATCGACACAACATGATATGCTGACTGACGGAAAAAAAATGATCAGGGTATAAGGAACAAAGTCAACCCATAACTGTAGTACATTTACAGTTCTGGATTAGGCCTAGAGATCTGAATGGGGACAAGATCCACCATGATTTGTTTCTTCAGACACTTTCTCACAGAAAGGTTTTCAACTCTCTTAAACTTTTTTTCACCAGACTCCTGGGTGACCTGGAAGTCTGAGATCATAACAGGCATGTAGAAAAAGGATAAATATTATCATAGACACAAAGCACATGTATGTTCCACGCTTATGGGATATGGCGAAGCGGGTAGGGTGGTCGGCCACTGGAGTGCAGGGTCGGTGGTTCGATCCCCCGCCTCCCCGCCACATGTCGAGGTGTCCTTGGGCAAGACATTGAACCCCGAATTGCTCCCGATAGTTAGCTTACACCCTGTGTGGTAGCTGCTTTTATTTTTGTATGAATGTGTGTGTGATTGTTTGAATGTGTACAAAACAATGTGAAGCGCTTTGAGTCTGTGAAAAACCAGGGAAAAGAGCTATAAGTTTCCATTTACCATCACCTAGATCCCATTCCAATTCAAGGCTCCCATGTCCACCCAGAGCACCAGTCCACTTTATTAATCCCAACCCGAGTCCATCTCCAGTCAGTACATCCTCCCTACACTGTTCATTTGGCCCCTCCCTCTCTCTGTTCAGAGGCATAGGCCGGGTTAACATGCTAATTTCATTTCATGAGCTCTGACGGGAGCCCACTCTCCAACACTTACATATGTTCAACAATTATTAGACCGTTTTTTTTGCTATAAAAAATTCAACACCCGAGTGTCACACGGGCAAAAAAAAAATGAAAATGTATGCAGTGAATAGAATGGTTAATTTCTCAAAGGGAATGGACTAAAAAACGAAAGATTTTTTTTGTTGAGATTCTGCATTTGAATGAGCGATATCTGGACGACTTGGCTTGGCTGGGTAAAGCAATGGAGAGAGAGAAATCCATTTGTATTTATGAATAAAGGGACATACAGATATTAAAGAGAATTGTTTACGCCATCTAACCAATAACGTATTGCATATTTTCTTGCTGTATTATACAATGAGTGTCTAGAATAAAAGGTTATATAGATTCCAAACTAAATAATTCTAACGATGAAGACAAACAAAAAAATGAAATGTCACTAATCTTTTTCACGTTGTAATTCATTTTAGGATTGATTGTAAAATCCTATAGTCACTGTTTTCTCTGGGATCTTTTGTTTAATCAAGTTTAATTTTATATCTGGGTAACAGAACGCTAAATGACATATGCTAAACAGCAGCTGCCCACTCCTCCGTCTGCAGATAGCTATGACGTCTTGAAGCCATCAATAGCCCTAGCCTGAGCATCCCTCATTTACATAGAGCACCATGTGAAAAATGATCGAAATAATGCCAAAGAAAACGCAAAGGCGAGTATAATACCGCCCCTAATGCAGTTTTCAGGGCCTTAATTGATGAATCTACTTTGTCATGTCCATGCGGGGCGCCCGTGACAGATATCTTTAATAAAGTTGCTCTTCATGTGTCAGTATATATGACCATAACTCTGCCCGGGAATCATTTTCAAATCACTATCTCCTCGGAGCAAAGTGACGAAGACCTTCCACACTGTTGCAAGCTGGACAAGGATAAAAAATGGCTAGATCCCACACTGAAGCCGCAATCAATTTCATTCTAAATTAAACACGATAGGGGTCCTAATTACGCCGAACAGAAATAGAGATAATCAAATGGATTACTTATTAGCCCGCGCTAAGCTTTTGGGATAAGTATACATTTATAGAAACTGTCGCACATTTAAAAAAAAATTGAATGAAATTATAGTCCCCCAATGGTCCCCAATAGATGACACACACCTCATGGGAATATATATATATATATATATAATATATATATATATATATATGTATATATATATGGGGGATAATGATAGTGGTGAGGAACAGGGGATGATGAATATCTGCCCAAGGCCTTTAATGGGGGCTTTATTCAGATGAGGGGGCCAGGGAGCATGGACGGGCCACCTTGCGCCTTTTCACGCCCCCCTGGAAAGTACAATTCCCTGGGAAACTCCTCAACCCAGCCCCTCCCCCCCCCCCCCTCCCCCCCCCCCCCCCCCACCCTCTGCAATCCGCTTCCACTCGTATATACCACCTCACCACCTCAACTTGACAGGCTGGAGGGATGACCCTGAGAATCACATTATGTATATTTCTTTTAGCGGTCGCCCGTACATTTGCATGTTATAAGACAGTTAAAATAAGGGCCATAAATCAGCGGGGCCAACATATAAATGGATTTGTGGCGAGATTGAAACCCACCGGCGAGTCTCTCCTGAGCAAATATTTCAATCCCTTCCCCTGCACTGGGGCGCTGGGAAGATATCGGCTGTCATTAACTCTAGCCCCGGCTTCTCTGACCACTAGCTTGTGTATTCGCTTCATTACATGACTGGGAGGGGGAGGGGGGGGGGGGCATGATGGCTATCTCCACCTGAACATTCTGATGGGCGCTTTGTCATCAGGGGAGAAGCCTTTAATACTAACGCTTTCTCTTATTTTTTTCTAGTAGGTTGTTTGTCTTTTGCCAAAGAAGCAAAATCGATCCGAGAATCCCTAAGCCCTGGCCCGATTACTGCATGATGTAATATAAAAAAGTTGGAAGGGCAGTTTAAAGCTAAAGTGTGTTACTGCATGGATACCTTCTGCTGTATGTCCTGGTTCTTCCTTAACAAGTAGAATCAACAACTGAAACAATTATTGAGCACTTCTTGGGATTTTATCTGAGCTTCTGCACCAATGATGGGGGGCGACAAAAATGTTTTGCTGAAAATAATAATAATAATGCAGTGTTAATATACCGCCTAGGCTCTGTAAACTGGTATGTTGCTAGACACAGTGGCCCCTTTGTTAACACACCCTATATGTACACACCTGTCTACAGAGCCTAGGCCTTGTATTAACACTCGATTTCAATTTTTTTTTACAGCGCACACACAGTACGGTCAGGTAGCAGATCGTGAGGAGATATTCACAGATTTTGATAAAACAGTGATTTTGACAACAAGCGTTCTCCAGAATGGCAGACTCCATCTTTAATCTTTAAGTACCGGTACAGCATTCGCCAGCTGCAGTGTTAAACCTTCAAAAAGCCCCAAGTCGGTGGAACCTCTTGCAGGAGCATTAACGGGGGGCTTGTCGTTCTCCTATACGATCACACAGATGCCTCATTGTCATCACGCCAGCCGTCCAACAACATGTCACAGCGGTCCAGGCACAGAGCATCAAGCAGCCCAAGCCCAGGCCCAGATGTTCTCCAGCAGCTGACTGAAGGGAAAGCATGGCATGTCCAGTCAAAGAGGCAGCCGCATCCTCCATGTTGGCCAACACCTGCCCATACATCTGCCTAGCCTGCAGGTTCCATCTCGCCGCATCAACACATCTATACGCTAAAGAGGAGGAACATCTTGATTGGAGGTATAGGGTGGAAGCAGACCTCCCACCATGTGAAGTTGTCAGGTTCACATATGGCTGTGGCAGGAGACAAGCAAAAGACGTGTGTGTGTGTGTGGTGGATAGATAGATAGATGGTTCATTTAAATTATATTCATTCTTTTACACACTTATTTCTATTTTCTGCAGAAGTGGAAGTGTGTGTGTATCTATCTATCTATCTATCTATCTATCTATCTATCTATCTGTCTATCTATCTATCTATCTATCTATCTATCTATCTATCTATCTATCTATCTATCTATCTATCTATCTATCTATCTATCTATCTATCTATCTATCTATCTATCTATCTATCTATCTATCTATCTATCTATCTATCTATCTATCTATCTATCTATCTATATTGTCCAACTGTTGGCTTACCCTGGATTCCAAAAGGCACTGGCTACTTTGTTAGAGTGATCTGATTACTTCAATTCCCATGTTGACGTGCAGTCTACTGGTAAATAGCCATACTAAAAACCCGCTGTATAAACTTCATGGTCAATGGAGTTGTTTTCCATGACACTAGTTTAAGCCAAAGTTCTCCTAAAAATCCCCTCAAAATTGTCAAATGGAGGATGTAAAGCGTGTTAAGCATGGGTAACAACATTCTCCGATGACAACTGTGGAGAAACAAGTGCCCAACTCGCTAACAGCGTCAATTAGCACACAGACTGTGGGCTGTTTTTTAAGGGGATTCCGTCTATCTGTTTAGGCAATGTGCAAATGCCTGGGTAGTGCCCAAAATTTCCCTCAAGCTCATATAATCTAATTTTTTACGCACACTTTTGGGGCGTGTGCGGTGCACCATGTTAACATGTATATCAAGTCAGGAGTGCCTGCAAGAGTGTGTCGTTTTTTAAGAATTTTTCAAATAATAACTATAAATGTAGATAGAGATTTTTAAAAACACATTCAAGTGATTCAGAAGGAAGTTGTAAGCATATAAATAAAGCAGGGATACAAGAAAAACCTTATATCAAACCTAGTAATAAAATAGGAAAATAAAAAAGAAGGTTTACAGTACAAACTGGACTTTCAGGTTTGGATAATTTTGTGATAACAAATTAAATGTGGTGTATAGGCCTATCTATCTATCTATCTATCTATCTATCTATCTATCTATCTATCTATCTATCTATCTATCTATCTTATCTATCTATCTATCTATCTATCTATCTATCTATCTATCTATCTATCTATCTATCTATCTATCTAATTAATCAGTGGATGATCAGAAACGTATTCGGCAGCTATTTTGATCCTCAAACAATCATTTTTGCCATTTTGTAAAGGAAAATGAAAAAAACACTACCCTTAACCTGTTTAGCCAAAGAGTCTGTCTGAAAAGCTGATAGGTGTAATCAACTTTGTGTCATTTGGAGATGGGCTTGCATGTAACCGACTTTCCTTTATATGAAAAAAGTTACGCACTAAAGCTTTAACACGACAAAAAAAAAGAACTTTACGCTCAATGAATTGACTTCAAGCTGTCCCTGTTTGTGTCGTTTGCTCCTTGTTGCTTTTTTCTTCACAATAGCTGTGGTGTAGCATTCGTCCTACAGTATAATAAACGGTCAAAAAAAGTCATTTGAGTGAAAGCCGGGGAGTATAGCAGGGCCTAATCACTGCCTAGAATAGCGGCTGGCGTATAAGCCCACACCTGATAGAGGAGAGGAGTGAATGAATGGGTGATAGAGAGGTAAGAAGGGAGGAGGAGAGAGGGATGAGGGACCAGGGATGATACCCATATGAAATAGAGGCAAAGCCCGTCACAATGCTACTAAGAGGCGAGTCAGCACCCAGCTGCCATCTGCATTTTGTCGAGGATTTGTTGTATTTATTTATATATTTTCTCCGCAATTTTTTTCTCTCTCTCTTCTTCTTCCTTTCACCCCCCCCCCCCGAAACATATAAAGCAACACTCCCACCTGGACCCTCATTCACCAGCCAAAGGCATTTAGCTTGTGAGGCTACACCAAACACACAACACACACACACACACACACACACACACACACACACACACACCACACACACACACACACACACACACACACACACACAACACACACACACACACACACACACACACACACACACACACACACACACACACACACACACACACACACACACACACACACACACACACACACACACACACACATTTGCATCAGAATTACCTCCAGAGGTATACTGATGTTAAACTCTCTCAAAACCACTGATTCTGCGGATCACTTAAGCCCCGAGCTTATCTGGGTTATTCTAATTTTTTTTTTTTGGAAGGATTTATGAAAATCATATTTCACGAGGGAAACGATGAACCGCAGACCATTCCCAAGGTGTTATTTTTGAAACATGCATGCAGACTGACACACTCATCGACACACACAACACACACACACACACACACACACACACACACCACACACACACACACACACACACACACACACACACACGCGCCCTTGTTTACCTATTTGGTGGCTTGGCATTGTGGAATGAAGCACGTATCTCCCTGCAAATCCTCTTTGGCTGCGTTTATGGATACTTCTGTAAATTGCCTTGCTGCAGATCAGGCTCAAAGTTTAGAAAGTTGATTGGTGAAGGAACTTTAAATGAAGTGGAGACACTGTAGGTTAATGTGGTAAAATGAGTGAATATAACCAGGACACTTTGCCAGTTGATTACTCAGAAATGTTTAAAAAAAAATGCTAAATTGGCAATATTTAACTAATTATTCAACCATGAATTGTAACAACATATAAGTTTTTAGAGAACAGATTTGTGATAAAGCCTTTTTTTTCATTGTATAACAGAATGTATTATATGTAAAGGTCTTAAACGTTAGCACAAACAATTATGAACACATCCTTCTATAATCACCTTCAGAATAGTGCTAAGAATGACTATGAGTATAGTTTTGTTGATGTAAGTGCTTTAGAAGTTGAGATCTTTGGTTCAGAGTATGATAAAAATCTCTGAAAAACAATGTATTTGCCTGCAGTGTCTTGCCTTGAAGTGCAACAATGAACGGGCACACTGGCAATTACACTGTATGTGAAGAAATATGCTTTATTTTTCTTAATATATGAAAACAGCAGGTGATATGCGAGTTGATATCCTGATATTGATACATATATCTCTCATTTGTTGCCATTATAATTCTTTTCATGTGATCTTTCTGTTGCTCTGGCTATGTTTATAAAGTTAAATTTGACATGACATAATGTAACAAGATGTAGAGGGATATCTTGACACATGATGTGAAATTCCCAAATATTTAGAATGTTTGCGACTATGCATTCGAATATATAAGAAAAATTCTGGTCTGACTGAGAATAATAGTATTTTTAAAAGTGACAGGACTAAAGGGGGGGGGGGGGGGGGAAAGTGAGATTAAACTATTGCGTCACTTTGCGTCCCACCAAACCCCCCAAAAACGTGAAGAAAATAAGAAAGCAGGTGCCTCCGTTTGTATTCAAGAAGTTCATGTCATCAACAGGACTATGGTTGGCTGTGCGGTGACACTCTGAGAAGAAGAAGAAGAAGAAGAAGAAGAAGAGAGGAAAAACAAGGAAAAAAGCGTTCCATTTTTCACTTTTGCTCTGCGGTTAAAATAACCTGTACCAGCACTTCACTGTGTGAATTGTGAAGCATTTCCCCGCACTCTGACAACAGACTTTGACGATCTGATAGATGTATTTCTCACTCTCTATAAACTATTGTCTACGTCCACAATTTGAACTTCTATTCAACTCAAGGGAAACGGAAAGAGGCACTTATGTAGACGGCGGGGATATCATTTCATAGAGCACACAATTCTTAATGGCCATCATGTCCCCCCCCCCCCCCCTCCCCCGCCCCCCCCCACCCCAGTCTTTTGTGAGGCACCTTGTGTCATTTTCAGTTAAGTGTGTGGATTGGACTATTTGTCTTCTTAGAGTCGAAGCAATTTATATCTCCTCTGCTTTTATGCAAATGTGCAGATACTGAGCTTTTACCGGCTTCAACATTACATTTTTTTTCAACTTTCAAAGCTGTAGCAAAGTGTGTATCCGCAAGGTGTTCTGTGTGTGGTCTAAGTGTAGAAAAAAAAGTTATGTTCTGTGGCGACAGTGCTGTGCATGCGCCGTTAAAGCCGTGATAGTAAACACCAAAGATGGCTGCTTGAGTTGGGAAGGTCTATTGATCGTGGCCGGACCCTCTATCATTCTAGATGTGGGTCTGGATTTCCAGACTAGTTGAAGTGCACTACCTGCATTTTCTTCTCTCTCTAACATATCCATACCGGAGCTGACGATACGATACAGACATCACGGAAATGAATATCACGATATATTGCTGCATCCATATTTTAGCACATGCAGCCCTAGTATGAACAGTATGCATATTCCTCCCTCATCTTGTTGGATTACTGAGTCAACAGAATCTGCATCCGTATAATGGATTTCAAATGTGGTTAAACTCCTATATTCTGCATTCTGAGCAGGAAACTCAAAATGTCATTGTATTTCATCACTTCTTCCACCCTGAGCGCCTTATCTGTATTTGGGGCTGATGTGTCACCAGCAGTCTAACGAGAAGCCCAGCCTCCCCACTGTGACACCCCCCCAGCCCCATCCTAACCCATCCATATACTCTGCTCTCCCGCACAATTAAAAATGCATCAGGGAGCGGATTAGATGCACGATCCCCGGCTCTACTGATCCGGAGGGTGAGCCTGTCACCGAGAGGGATTGGGGATGGAGGGATGGAGGGATGGAGGGAGAGGAGAGAGAGAGGGATGAGTAGGTGGGCAGTCCTTCTCCCGCCTGTCTTATTGCAGACTGGCTCTCTCTTGGCCCTCAGCGCACACACAAACGCATGCACACACACTCACAGACGCACGATGCGCGCACAAACACACACACACACACACACACACACACACACAACGCACGGCACACAGACAGACGCACGTGTGCACACCAAACACACACATACACACACACACTCGCACACACCAGCACACACACACACACACACCACACACACAAACACACAACACACACACACACATCACCTCCTCTATTTACTGCTATGTTCCTCACTCATCCCTCACCTGTCCGTTTGGTTGCCTGGCCTTTTTCCTCACTCCCTGGCCGGCCCTCTACTACATTCTTTCACTCTTTCTTTCAACTCTTCTCTCTCTCTCTCTCTCTCTCTCTCTCTCTCTCTCTCTCTCTCTCTCTCTCTTCTCTCTCTCTCTCTCTCCTCTCTCTCTCCTTCTTCTGAACAGATGCGTGGTTTCACTCCACCTGCACACAGATATGTTCACATCTAATCCATCTTAACATGACTTTGTCTTTGCATATCTGTATCAGGATTCAGCAGCAGTGTGAGAAAAAATATTCTGAAACAGTGAAAAAACAAACTGTTGTAGGAACAAATGCAACGGAAGACTGCTCTAAAGTCATTCCCATACCATGTCATTTACAGTGACAAACATGTTTTTTCTTAAGTCGTTTATGTTGATTGTAAAGCATCCCTGCGTCCAAATCCCATACTTTTTCTTTTTACTACACTATATACTAAGAAACAGAAGAGCTTTAGGGCCACAGGAGAGAAAAAAATCAATAAGTAAGTTTTTGTTTTCATTATGTCGAGAAATGTAAAGAATAAAGACGAATACTGCAAAATGCTATTGGAGTTAGTGGAGGCATTTATGTATTTTCAGCATACTACAATTGACGTGCATGTATTAGGACACCTAAATATTTCTAAAATAGTAGGGAAGTATGGGGATTGGAACGCAGGGCATCTTTAAAAGTATTGTGGTGCAGTATGCTTCTGTTGTAATGAGACAACCCTGTTATAGATTGGTGCATTCTAAAAGGATATAATAAACAGTTGTAAAAAGGTGCTTTTGTTTTTCAGAATTTGCAAAAGCCTTAAAGAAATAACAGAAAGCCTTTTGCCATCACAGCTGTGATAATGACGTGAGTTGGGCACATTCTCAAACATGTCAAAATGTATTTGAAACTCATTTCTATAACTTTTTAAGTTTGTCCCGTGTGATCTCGGTCGCAAACAAATGCTGTGTACACTAAATAAATGATACAAAATATTTAAAGAAACGAGGTATTCAAGTAGTGGCTGAAGATCTTTCTTAAGTCTATACTCCACTGAAATGCTGTGATTACCTTCATTTAAAAAAATCAAGATACAATACTGACATGTAGTCCGATATGGATAATAAATACCAGCGATGCTCCATGCAGTAGTCTTAAGGTTGTGTTCCTGCTGGCTGGCTGTCAGCCTTTTCTCACCGTCTGATCAATGTCTTCTCACCTCATCCAGTGCAGGCCATTCCTCAGCTGTCAGCTCCTGTCTGAGCTGACCACACACACCAATACGACGACTGTCAACTCTGCTCCAGGTCTACAGAAGGGAGTTTAAACCACCATGGGAAATGAGTAACTCCCGATTCCAATGATCGGATACCTTCTGTTCCAATGGCCTTTATATATATATATATATATATATATATATATATATAATATATATATAACTGTATATCTGACCACACACACAATACTCAAGTCCCTAAAAAAACACTAAAAACAACATGCTAAAGAACAGAAAAGCTCAAATGCTCTGTAGAGATGTCGGGATCTGCATTACTTTATCATGACAAGTGGTATATAGCCATATACAAACAAATTAGAAGAACAAACACTTATTCACACATCTTTAAAACTCATGGTAAAGCTTTCATTATGCTTGACAAATGAACATTTATTCTATTTTCCACTAGTATATAAAGCGGTGTGCAAAGCTCGGGAACTGTTTGGAATTGTAAAGCATTTGACACCTCAAACCCTCTTCCTCCTATCCGTGGCATTACCACCTGACACACTGTTTCAGCCTCACACCTTTTAAGCCCCAGAGGATTCCTTCTCTTTCACTTTAAGGCTGATGCCATTTGCATTCTAAGGCTGACTTTATGAAACTTTTGCTCTCGTGCTTACAATTTACCGTTAAGTATTTCATCACCTCCTTCACTCTCACCGTCTTAACTGTTAAGGCAGGTGAAGAAAGTCACAGGTTACAACACCTGAGTGGGGAACAATTCAACCCCAGGCCCCTTCCATCTCAAAACGCTGGTGACAACTATTTTTTTTTTAAACTTCCTCTCAGAAGGGAGGGGGAGGGCAGTGGTTGCATGTTAGGACTCAAGTCAAATGTTTTACCTTAGCCTGGCACCGCCCACCTACGTACTTCCGCTCAATTTTCCTTTCCCTTCAGTAGTCAGCTGGGCCTGCAGTATATTCTTAGGTTTTCTCCAGCCAGATTTTTGCCGGTCCAATCAGCGAACAGAAGGAGTGGCTTAGAAACCGGCGCATGACATCACGACTAAACATTATGCGATTGGTTGGCAGATCCAGAGTGGCACTGGGCAGATCCAATAGTTTTAAACTTCAACAGACACCCGCCTTCAAGTGAGTGAACGTTTGTCAATTGAGCGATTCCATACCTTCTGTACAAATGAAATGAAGTACGATGGTCTGGTAGGACCAGGCTACCAAGGGCATATGTTTGATTTTGATATTGATGGGGACATTAAAGTTCCCCAAAGGCATTCATGATAAAACTTTTATGTCAGTTATAGACGTTCCTTATGGCAGACAAATCCATCACAGTTTAATTTAGTTTATTGTTAGGACAAATCTACATTTTTTTTGTTGTTGCCCAAATCTCAAACAAAATAAAAAAAACACCTGATTGTGACATTTGGATGAATCAATTCGGTCTTATAAAATAGAGGCAACTAATGACCAACAAAGAGGAGGTGTAACAGATAACTTCTTAAAGCTAGGTGCGTCACTTCTGTGCCCCCCCATGAGGAATTCTAGTAATTACAGCAACACTGTCTGTGTATCTACATGAGGTAAAGCCTTTTGTGATGGCGCATTAATTGTAAACCTTCTGCTGTACGTCCAGGTTTTTTTTAGAATCAACAACTAAAAACATTTCTTGGGCTCTTCTTTTTCTGAGCTCCTGCACCAGTGTCGGGGTAGGGAAGCCGACACAATTTGTAAACTCTGCCATACTGGGAAACACAGAGAGAGTTTTGCGGAGAGCTGCTAGGCTTAATCAACTTTGTGTCAACTCATTTTGGAGATGGCTTGAATGTAACTTACATTGATTTATAGGAAAAAGTTAGCTTAACTTTATTCTGGAAAAAATTCATCGTTTTAATTTTTTTTGATGAAACTTAATTCTAGGGACAATTCAGAAGTCGCTATTATTATTATTTTTACACCCTGGCCAACAAGGTTCCCTCCTGACCGTAGAGTAAAGGACACACTCACAGCTCCTCACAGCTCCTCCACTCCCTTTGACAGTCACTGTGCGCTCCGTCTCTATCAGGCCCCGACTCTGAGGGAACATTTGCATCTCTTTGAATGTGACACTTGGAGAAAAAAGAAATAGGAAGAAGCAAGGCAGAAAAAAAGGAAAATGGAGAGGATGGCATCGGGAGGGGGTGTGTGGTGGGGGGGGGGGTATACGTGTTCTTGTGTGTGTGTGTGTGTGTGTGTGTGGTGTGGGGGGTGGGACTATAGGCACTAGATTACATTTTTGCCGTCTAGAAAAATGAGAAAAAGGCCCCCCCCTTCCTCCTTCCCTTCCCTTCCCTCTCTCTATCTGTGGGAGAGTCTACTGTGGGGAGATCTTTATTCTGATTCTTGTTAGAATTGTTTATCACTGTGACAGAGGCAGAGGCCCGGGCGGAGATAAAGGCAGCGCTCCATCAACGTAGCCCGCTTGACAGTGGTGTAGGACACGCGGGCCGAATGAAAGGGGGGAAGCCAGGGAAATATTATTAATAGATGCCGACTTGATTTGCCTAGATTGCACGTCAAGGAAAAAGTGTGTGTGTGTGTGTCGGAGGTGGGGGGGGGGGGGGGGACTTGATTGCCCAAGCCCCTATGAAGTTCTGTCCAAAAGCCTATTTTTTCATTAAGTGATAGAAGAAGTCTCCCCTCTCTCTCTCTCTCTCTCTCTCTCTCTCTCTCTCTCTCTCTCTCTCTCTCTCTTTCCCCTCCTTCTTTTTCTCCGCTGCCTCTCCCCCTGTTATGCCTATGTGCTTTCCAAGGAGCTGATAACTTATGCGCTTTTATTCTAAGCGTGCTGATTTGTGTCAGTGCGAGCGGCATAGATAGGGATAGGGACGGTCGGGTGGAAAATATATGGTAAAAAAAATAATATTGGGACTTATCTCACCTTTCACAATATATGCCATCTTATAATACTGCTAGTTTTGGGGGTTCACGATTGGCCTTTCAATGCCATCGATACAACCTAACACTGAATCCCTCTCTCTTCCTCCCTCTCTCTCTTCCTCTCTATATATCTGTCTCACTCTCTCTCTCTCTCTCTCTCTTCCCCCCTAGACAACAGATAAAAAAAGAAGTATATAAAATGTGATTACACGGGCAACATGTTCATAGGGGCGCTGATACGCCAGGGCTCACACTTTTTTTTATTTTTAGAGTGTTGCATTACTAATGGATATACAGGGAGAAAGAAGAAGGAGGATTTACACCCTCCCACGCACAAAGCAGGCAAGATATGAGCAAGCAGGAGTCTATGCATCACATTTATGTGTAAGGCATAAAACAAGACAACCCCCCCCATCCTTACACACAAACACCCACACAACCCACACTACACACACACCACACACACACACACACACACACACACACACACACATACACACACGCCCTTCCTTCTCACTTAAAAAAAATAATAAAAAGATGCATGGAAAAGAAATACATTCACAGACGGGGAAATGCAGCTTTAGTGTGTGTGTCAAACTTCTGAGACGGAATTTAGGAGGTAGACTGGAGGTTGTATTCTTTAGGAAAAAGGCAGCCGATAGGTCTGTGGTGTGTGTGTGTGTGTGTGTGTGTTTGGGTTTCTCGAAAAAGAATCTTTCCAGGCTGAAGTAAGAACCACAACCAAAGAGGACCGCTTTAACCTGCTACTGCTGGACACTACAGGGCCTAATGTAGAGAGAGAGAGAGAGAGAGAGAGAGAGTGTGTGTGTGTGTGTGTGTGTGTGTGTGTGTGTGTGTGTGTGTGTGTGTGTGTGTGTGTGTGTGTGGTGTGTGTGTGTGTGTGTGCATGTGTGTGTGTCTGTGTGTGTGTGTGTGTGTGTTGCAGAGGGATACATTGACGAGGCTGAAGCAAGGTGAGTTGTCTGCAAGATTAGACTTTTATGATTTTTCAACTTTTTTTTAGGTTTTATCTGTGTAATAAGATAATAAGAAAAATAAATCCTCCACACCTCCATTCCTCCCTATTTGCTCGCATGTCTTTTTTATGTCTGTCTGTCTTTCTCTGTCTCATTTCGGGTGTAATTAAATCGGCCGCGGTTAATTTATGCGCCGATACCTCCAGTCGCTGGCATTCCTGTGAAAAAAATCCCCCCCCCCAAAAAAAAAAACATTGCGAGAAGGTTTTTCTTTAATTGGATTCTTGTAGCCAGCATGCGGCACAACACTGTTTACCGCTCTACATTTATCATATAAAATGTCTAGATTGGCAAATATGTTCTCAAGTGCATTAAACCCCTCTCTCCCCTCCCTTCTATATATATGTGACATTTGCTGACATTTTTACATTTCTTTTTTTTTAACAATGGATTGCTTATCAAAGCTTATCTTTCATTTTTCTTTTCAATGCAATTTCCTGCGCGGAAGATATGAGAGAAAATATACTATGTGAGAATGAAATTGATGAAGAAAAGGAAAGGTAAATATTAGAGTTTTTCTTGCCGTTATTATTGTATCATTATTACTGTAATATACTGCTAATAGTGATGATATTTTAATCTGTGTCTCAACCTGCGTGTGTGTGTGTTGTGTCTGTGTATTGTGTGTGTGTGTGTGTGTGCAAGCAGAGTGAGTGAGTGAGTGAGTGAGGATTCCATTCAAATCTTAAACTAATTCACTAAGAGCTCAAATGGGCTTGTTCTGTTAACCGGGGTCAACAGCTTTCAAATGAGCTATTAATCGACTTGCGGGAAAGTGACACATCTTGCAGTGCAATTTGAGGAGGCTCTTTAGGTGTGACTTTCTCTCTCTCTCTCTCTCTCTTACTCTTTCTCTATCTCTCACTCTCTTACTCTCCCTTTCTCTATCTCTTCTTCTCCCCTCCTACGTTTGTGTGAGAATACTATTAATTACGCCACTTAAAATGCTGTTCCGTGCCACACCCCTCCGAGGGAGCTTGACTTACTTAACTCTTCCCGATGGTCTGAAGTAGGTTTGCGACTTAACAATGGGCCAATACTTATCACACGTCTCATTCCATTTTCCCCACTATCATTTTCTTACCCCCCCCCTTCCCCATTTCTACGGATCCCTCTAAAATATGTCTTGCTAAATTGCCGCTGACACATGTGCGTATTTGGTTTTTCCGCTAAAATATTTGATCGCCCCTTTCCATTAGCTGTGACAGTGTGTGTGCTGTGTGTGTGTGTGTGTGTGTGTGTGTGTGTGTGTGTTAAGGCTTTGTGGCATATACGATCTCTCTCTCTTTCTCGGCCGTGAAGAGATTGAATAATTGAACTTGCCTTTGCTACGAGGAAGGAAAAGAGAAGAGAAAGATATATCAATTATCTTGGAACGTCGGCCAGAGAATGGAATGCACGGGTAATATATATATATATATATGTATATATATATATATATATATATATATATATATATATATATATATATATTAGCGTTACATCATCAGTCAAACACAAGGGCCTACAAAGGGATCCTTTTGTGTATTGTTCTGTATGGCAACATATCCACCACAGAACAGCTGTTAACATGCAGATGCAGGTGCAGGTAGGCGTATGTTCCGCCATTTCTTTCCTGTCTCAGTTTACTAGTGTTGAGGTCAGCTGAAAGGTAACTTAAGGAACCCTGCAGCTTACTAACTGTGTATTGCTCATTGTTCATTTAATTATTTTTTTAAACAGTTATGCTACTAATCACGCATTGTAATGAAATGTTTCACTTTACTTTTTTGTTATCATTGTGTATTTATTTATTTATTTTTCTCTGAAACATACTATGCAAGATTGATGTCAACTGTCAAGTACTTATTATGTGTGTGTGTGTGTGTGTGTGTGTGTAGGCGTGTTAGGTTATGTATTTTTATTTTAGCCTATATATTTTATTATATTTCTTTCTTTGTGTATGTTAAAAATAAGTTTTAATTGCATTTTTTGTTTGCAAGGACCCCCTGGAAAACTTAAGCGGGTACCCCCCCCCTCATTTGATAGTGAAACAGGCTAAATTGTGTGAGCCATATGGTTATTAGGTGGCTGTATTCATTATGTGTTAGTGTTGCCTCCCCTCTGTGATCACAAGTGGAATCTGGGTGTGTGATTCTATCAGCGAGTGTGAGAGGAGGAAGCTACAACACAGAGTCAACACAAAGAGAGAGGGGGAAAAAAGTCCAAATGTCAAATAGTCAGCTGTGACTTCCAGACCACTTTGTCTAAATTCAGCATGTGTCTGCTCCTGTCACACAAAGTGACACATTCAAACACACTCGTAACTGACATTCATACGATAAGAGTTCCTCTGTTGCTTGAGCTAGTACAATTGTACACTTTTGTTTGTAAAAAAATGTATCCAACATCTAGACTTGTTTTTAAAGAATGCAAATGTATACATCGTGTGTTAGATATTGCCACATTTGCACATTTATTGAAAAATTTCTGTGAAAAATGTTAATAGTGCCTCTATTCTCAAATTACATTCGAAATAGGGAAGTAGACCAAAGCATGAGCAGCTGGGAGCACACACACACACACACACACCACACACACACACACACACACACACCACACACACACACACACACACACACACACACACACACACACACACACACACACACACACACACACACACACACACACACACACATCTTAACACTAAAGGTGAGTTAGGGTCAGGGTCAGCGCTTGTAGAAAAAAAGGTGTTAAATGAAGTAGGTTTTCTCATGGCTGTCCTTTTTCTACCATTCGTGTCCTGACCTTGTGTGTTTGTCTGATTGTCTCTGCCCTGAGAAAAAAAACAACAACCTCAGTCACACAACAAGGAAAAAAGCGATAGAGAAGAAAAAGAAGTCAATGATAGGTGGAGGAGGAGGAGAAGGAGGTGTAGAAGAGCTTGTTTTCCCGGCTGTTATCTGTTCACTCGGCTGCCTCTCTGCCTCTCTGCCTCTCTGCCTCACACAAACACCTGCCGGCCTTTCCGCAAAAACAGAAAAAAGTCAATCCTGCCATGCGATAAACCTGGGGAGGAAGACACCTTGTATACGCTATGACACCTCTCTTTCGCCCAACCACTCGCTCCATTTCCACTTGTTTACCCAGCATTTATCATTCAGAGTTTGTACTTTTCTGCGCACATGCCTTTTTTCCTCCCTCTCTCTCTCTCTCTCTTTCTTTCTCTCTCTCTCTGTCTCTCTCTCTCTCTCTCTCCTCCGCTGCTGCCTTTGATCTGGGCGTTCAGAAGTTGTTTTTTGAAACGCTCCTCTTTTGCCCCCCCCCCCCCCTTCCAACACTCGCTCCTGTCTTTTTTTTCGTCTCCACAAGGAGCAGAAGCATCCAATTCTGTCACGTTTCTCTGTTGTCTTCGTGTGTGTGTGCGCGCGTGTTCGTGTCTGTGTGTGTTTGTGCGTTGTGTGTGGGTGTGTGTGTTTGTGCATGTGTGTGCGTGTGCGTGTCGGTACAGAGAAACCGACTACACAATAGCCCTGTGACTTTACAACAGTGTTATCTTGACAGCGAAAGGAGAGGCCTCCTTTTTGTCTATGGCAGGCAAAAGGAGCTCCGTGTCCCAACATTTCAGCGTCCCCATTGCAGAGGACTGGGCCCACCAATGGAGGGACTGGATGGCTGTGTAAAATAAAGGTTGACAAATGGATGGAAAATATGAGTTGAATAATACCTGTTAGAGTTAGGGGGGTTGGAGAGGTAAGGTAACCTTTGTCTCATATTTGAACTCTCTTCTTAGGGCTTTTCAGACACGTCCCATCCACCTCCGTGATGTGCAGCCACAGCAAAGGCCTATGGGGCGGCTGTGGCAAGCGGGTAGGGCGGTCGGCCACTGGAGTGCGGGATCGGTTGTTCGATTCCCCGCCTACCCGCCACATGTTGAGGTGTCCTTGGGCAAGACATCGAACCCCAAATTGCTCCCGATAATTAGCTTGCACCCTGCGTGGTAGCTGCTGCTATCGGTGTATGAATGTGTCTGTGATTGGGTGAATGTGTACAAAACAATGTAACTCGCTTTGAGTCTGTGAAAAACCAGGGAAAAGAGCTATTTAAGTGGAGTCCATTTGACTGGCTTTCTATATCTCTCACTGTGCTCGCGTGACAGTACAAAGAACAGACGTACACAGGAAGGAAAGCAATGCAGACACACCGTTACACAAGGATTAAAAAGCACAGATGCAGATATTTATATGGCACCGACAGCTGTGTAAAAATAGAAATGAGGAGTCTCTATACACACAGAGGTTAAACTGGTGTTAGATGGCGAAATGTGTTGTAGTTTAAAGGTGGAGTCAGTGATTGTTGTGAAAATCACTTTTTTGTCAAAATCAGTGAATATCTCCTCACGATCCGCTATATAAGTAGGGGAGAACGGGGTAAGTAGGCACACTTTTTACTCTAGTGAGAATTGCTTATCACCTAAACATCTTTCAATAGTCATTCCTACATTAAATTGAAGCTTAAGGTGTTGGCTTGAAATATGTACCCCTCACTTTTTCTATCTTATTGTAATAAAGAAGAAATTAATCATCAAAGACACCCTTACACATTGTGACAACCAACCCCATCAAGGGGTCGGTTGTCAAACACTATGGGGTTGTTTGTCACAATGTTATCTTAATGGGAATAATCTTAAAAAGAAGGCAAGAAGGTAGAACTAAATTTAAAAGTTTAATTGCATTGTCAAGTTGACAAATAGGCCTACATAACTTACTGTAGCCTTGGCAGCTGGTCTAGTTTGGGATGCACTGGGTTGTTTTGATTTTGTTGCCCTTTTTTCTTTTGCGTGCTAGCTGCCTTTTCCTGCTCTATTCTTTCCTTCTCTGGGGTGTCAGTGAGGATACAGCTTGACAATTTCTTTCGTTATTGGGTTCCTTTTCTGGCTGCAGCCTTGAGATAACATGTGACAACCAACCCCCCAAAAAATATGACGACCAACCCCAACTTGAATTTCTTGCTAGCATCAAGGCCAACAACCATTTGACAACTAATTAGCTTGCTAACCACAATCTAAAATATAGTTTACCCTTCACACTTTGTATGGGTAACAAGTGTTTTGTTATAAACCCATTGTGTAAAAGCCTAGAAGAAAAATACTGAGGAGCTAAATATTTTCAATTTGACATGAAAAACACAAACAGTCGTCTCACCTCAAATTCAGCAGTCTAACTCCAAGGAAGACTATGTAGGTGACCTCTGATCCCAATTCTGGATATTTACATACCAAAATTTCACAGGCAGCGCCTTCTGGTTCCGAGATATAACGATTGTGACAACCAACCCGTGTGGACAAATTACCCCGTTCTCCCCTACTGTGTGTGCGCAACAAAAAAGAGTCCAGTGTTAACACGCAGCCTCGCGCAGATCTTTAAGCTGAGTGAGACAATCTCTCTATCAAACACAGTAAAACACTATAAGACTTGGTCAGATAAAGGAAAATCCCTGAACTCTGCCTACCTGTCTGTGACCCCCCCCAGTCACTCTCACCTCTTACAACCCCTTTGGATGTACTCAGTTTAATCCCCAGCGGTCAGCTCAGGGGGCCATTGTCCTCCTAAGTGGATGAAGTGTAGTGGATTGGATTTTCTGATGGCATTAGAAGCAATGACCAATAAGAGGATTGTGAATTTAGACAGACCTGTGAGGGACCGGGGATGTAATCCAGGGTTCTTTAACACCTCAGGTGGCTTCCGGTGTAACGGCGGGTTCTGCATCCCTGCCAAAAAATGACATAAGCCGCTGCTGCTGTAGGGAAAGCTAGCAGACATTGTAGTGATTACTAAGGCAACATTCTGTTTAAAAACGATAGTCTTCTTTGTCGGGTTTATTAATGATGATGCGTGATCTATTTTTTTTTTTTATGCGAAAAAAAATATTTTGGGGGTCAAATTCATGTTGTCAAAGTGGATTGAATTTTGAAAATGTGCTGATAAAACCATGATTGAATGAATAGAAAATATAATTTGTAAACCTCCAGAAAAAACATTACAGTTTGTATGCATTGCTCAGGCAAGGGAGTAGCCAATTGACAAAGGTGCATGCAATTTTCGGGAAGGAAGCAGAACTTGTCATAACACCGGCACCAAGTGTGAATGACCCTTATATGATGTGGAAGGCAGTGCGCAGGCTACACTGGCCCTGCTACACTCAATTGAATTCTAAGGGTCTTTATTGGCATGAACGTTTCAATAACATTATTGCCAAAGCATCAAAATACAATGTGTCCAAATCTTCAGACAGTACACAATAAACACTCACACTTTTCCTCTTTTTTCTCCCTGTCTGTCTCTCACTGCCCTGGACGGTTGAGCAAGCCTGAACTGGCCTGTGATTGGTTTAAAAGTTCCACTGATTGATGCTGCAGTTTACATGTATTATAAGGGTCTAATCTAACCTGCTCTCCCTCCACTATAGCCAACATAACACACGTAGAAATGACAATGTAGAGATTGAGCTGTGAGGAGAGGGAGGGGGAAGTACCACATGCGTCCTCTAGGGGAGCCCTTCTCTATCAAACTACTGGAGGAGCACACACTGCAAGAGTCAGCTCTGAGGTGGTTTGTCTGGGCTTTGAGGAGAAATACATGATTTGATAAGAAGCTGATGGATTATTCATTCATTTAACAAATTGTTCAACACTTTAAAATGGCTCTGCTTTCTTACATTATTTACTGGTCATTGTCATTGATATTGTTCACTCATCTAGTTAAAGTGACAACACCCTGTTTGACTGCTCCCAGCTAATGTAGAATGAATTTGATTTTTGATGAATTGTAATCTGTATTTTTTTGTAAACTTTATATAAATTAAATATGAAAGAAGAAATAAAATAAAATGCAGCTAAATTGTACAAAATTGAGGGTGTATAAATTGTGTATGTAGTACATCCATTTATCTATCTCTATCTGTCACACACACAAGCACGCACGCAGGCGCACACACACCACACACACAACACACACACAACACACACACACACACACACACATTTATCTCCTCAAGTTACTGTTTCACTGTTGTTGTTGTTTACAGCAGCAGAGCCCATCACATATTCTAGTCTTATGCGTTTGGTTTCCAGGTGTCTCAAAATAATTTAGTTTTTATTTATGGTGATAGAATTATTCAATACTAAGAATTACATATAGAATGACTATGTTTCGTAAACTAACTGCAAGCTCTGCAAATGTAAACAAATTCCCCTCCTCTGAAACTGCATAGTGCACCTGTAAAATGAACAAAATTCAGTGAGCACTCTTCCCATACAAAACCAGCACAAGTATTTTTGACATGCCGATGGAGCCGTACATGGGCTTTTAAACAACGACTTGACTTGATTGACACCAGAACACTGTTGGCTGATCGGTAAAGCCACAGAAAGGTTAGTGACTGGATGTAACACTCAATACACTATTGATTTACAATTACTGGGGCGTGCATAAATAACCAGGGTTACATTTAAATCACAAGCAAAGAGCAAGGGGGGATTTTTTTCATCCTTGCCACTTCCATTCTAAGTTGGAGTCATTAGATGAGTTTTCTGACTGTTTGACACGTGCACGGACGCACACACGCCACACATGCGCACACACACACACACACACACACCACACAACACACACACACACACACACACACACACACACACACACACACACACACCTGTGACTGTAGGTTTGTGCAGAAAGGGTAATAATGAAAAACAAAATGCAAAATGTAAATACAGAGAAGAATCCATCCAGTGGAGCATTAAATGATAGTGAATGCTACAGAAGGCAAAGGGGAAGAAGGAAAACAGTTTTGTTCCTGGAGGAATCCCTGACTCTCACTGACAAAAGAGGGCAGTATGATGACATTGACTGAGTAAGCAAACTTTTACTTTGACATGAAAAGTGAGAGAGAGAGAGGGAGAGAGAGAGTGTGTGTGTGATGAGAGAGAGAGAGAGAGAGAGAGAGAGAGAGAGAGAGAGAGAGAGAGAGAGAGGAGAGACTGTCTTAATGTGCATGTGTGTGGCATTTGGGGAGGTGTGCGCTCAATGCATGCAATTACTCATTCATGCGGATGTGTGTGAACGATTGCACATGCCCAAATATACACACCCCCTAATTCCCCAACAAAAGAACAGCAGAACACATGCACACATGCACACACACATGCTTTCACCAACAGTTGTGGAGCACATCAGGTCCTCCTTACAGCATGATTAAAACACTATACATTTTGTGAGTGTGTGAGTGTGTGTGGTGTGTGTGTGTGTGTGTAGCAGGGGGTGGATTTTCATGTTATGAGACGAGAAAAAAAAAGATTTTTGCCCTTGATATTCCAACCTGCCTCCTAGCAAAAAATAAAATAAAAATATATTTTTATATATGGCTATATCAGTGAACGTTTATATTTTCAAAAAAAAAACTGTATACCATCTCTCTTCAATCAATCACACACACAGGAGACACAGTGTGAAAATGCATTCTCCGGCTTGCAATTACATCATAATAATTGCAGGAAAGCCTTTTGACCAGTGTTGCCCTGCATGGTTAGCATTAAAAAAAAAAAAAAAAAAAAACACATGTCTGGGGGGTTTTGAAAAGCCCCTCATTGAAAGCCAGCCCTGCTAATGATAGTGTACACTCAAACAATCCGGGGCAGAGCACACATTGGCCCCCGACTCATAACGCCAAACGCCCGCTCCTTAAACACCATGGCATGGCTTGCTGCTGCTGTCGCCTGTTGGAACGCTCTCCTGGCTGGCTCGACGCGCCAACTCGGCCCGCCCGCCTGCCAAGCATTCTTCAGATTTCATTAGGTAATAGCTCCTTCATTACAGAAGGGCTGGGACCGGGGCTACTGCCGCCATCAAACCCTTATCACACACACAGGCACGCGCATAGACAACACACACACACACACACACACCACACACACACACACACACAACACACACACACACACACACACCTACACACGCACGCAGAGTGAGCACAAACACACACACAATGCACAGGGCAGCCACATACACACACATACACACACACACACAAAATGCTGGAAACACATATACAAAACACAATGGTCATAAAGATGTGGCTTGTACAGGAGGCGTGCTGTCCCCATGTACAAACACACACACGCACGCACACACACACACACACACACACACCCAAGGCTTAAATTTATAATTTGGCTGAAGCCTCCCTCCAGGCCTCGGGGACCCTCTCTTGGTCTCTTCACCCTCCAGTAGACACACTTGCTGGGGGCCACTTTTCCTGTGCTCCCCCCCCCCGCCCCCCCACCTTCCTCCACTGGCCATGTGTGGCGGTCCAAACAGCTGGGCCCTGGATTCCCTCGCTTTGGTACAAGTATGTCTCCATGTGTGTGTGTGTGTGTGTGTGTGGTGTGTGTGTGTGTGTGTGGCGTTGCGTGTGTGCGTGTGGATGCCTGCATGCATGACTGAAGGTATTCCTGCATTTGCGAGAATGGGCCGGGAGGATGCATTGCACACCCACAAACCACAAAATTTACTGCTAATGTCTGGCTCTGACTAAAGGACAGGAACAATACAAAATGTCACCCTAAACAACAATAAGGTGCTGTCCTCATCCAGGGGACACTATCAGGGTCAAGGGATTTCTAAGAACGTGGACACTCACCCTGCTTTCCAAATCACATACTTTTTCTTTTTACTACACTACATACGGGATGGAGGGGATGGGAGGGAACAAAGAGTTTAGGGCCACGGAGAGAAAAAATCAGATAAGAAGATTTTTCTTCATTATTCGATAATTCAAGAATAAGACTGAAAACTCCAACAGATATGGAGTTAGTGGGCATAGTATTTACTACTAAAATAGTATGGAAGATGTATTGAACACAGGGTTATTCTCCACTTTGAAAATATCAGTTTGAACTCAACAGACCAAGGTCTATCTGCTTTTCCTCGTTCCAGGAAGGCCAATACTTCTGAACGCTGTCACAGGCAGATAGATTATTTAAATAAAAGTATTTATGTATTTATTGTTTTTTAGTAGTAGGCTATAAAAGTATTACTTTGATATATTTACAGCACCTGAACAAGTCTCATTATCTTGCTTTTCTCTAAACAACTAAATAAGAAACGGACACAGCATTCTCTATTCTGACAGAGTGTCACACCTAAAAGCTCCACTAAGCTGCATGATAGGGACTGCGTAGGTTTGCCTTGATTAGATTAAAAGACAAAAACACATACATAGAAATCTCATTTGAAATCCACAAAATTGGCATTAAATAAGTGTAACATTTGTGGTCCGGTACCATGGCGTATAACAAGAAGCGGATTGAAGGGATATATTTTTCAGGGCATTTAAAATAAAAATAAAACAAATAGCTTCCGAAATATATAAACCGTTCCATAATCAATTTTCCATCCCTGTTTCTTGAGATATAATAGAATCAAATAAAAGGAGCAGCTGAGCATACATTCTTGACTGCCACTTCATCAGGGGTCTTAAAAAATGCATTTTCAGCATGTTTCTTAAGAACAAAATGTCCCATAAATCAGACATTTACCAACATGTGAACAAATCCATCTGAATACTACATAGTGCAATAATGATTATGGTAAGGTTTAGTTGTTGTAAGTGAGATCTTTGGTTCATGTTAAGAAAAAAAAAACGAATTTTGAAATAAGTCCGTTAAAGATGGTTGTATAGGAGAAATAAACAGACAAGGTTTAGTCAAATAAACACCTACAAGGATTTATTTGGACCTTTAATTTATACTAGTATACATAGTCCATACTATGGAAGCAAAATAGACAAAACATCTCAAAATTGGCAAGAGCTTAAAATAGGCCTAAGTTGTTTTTTGCATACTAAATCTCACCATTCATTTACACAATATTGGAAACAAAACTGGAAGTCAGTCACGTCCATAAAACCGGCAGCGAGACAACTTTCATGCGTGGTGTCTTTTAGCTTTACATTACATTACATTACATTTTATTTAGCTGACGCTTTTTATCCAAAGCGACTTCCATTAAGTGCATTCAACAATGAAGGTACAAACTCAGAACAACAAGAATCACGCAAGTACTATAGCTAGTGCAAATTTGTTTTGCTCATTGTTTCGGTTTTGAAACCTGTACTTTTTTCACATGTGCTTTCAGTGAAAACGCTGTGATAAAAAACCCACCCAGTGAACTCTCTACCTGGCAAGCCCCACACAGCCAGACAGCTACAGCCAAGCCATGGAAGGTACAGACCAATCTGACTCATGCAGGTTTAATAACAATGTACTCATTATGTCACAATGAGCCCCCTTTGTAATGTCTGCCTATCTCTCAAGGGCTAACACAGGGTCATTATTTAGTCAGTTGTTTCTAGCCTCATTGTGCTGTACATTAGCGTAGCCGCTATCTGCGCTAACCTCTCTTTACCCAGGGAGCCACCTTCCGCCCGCTGCACTATACCTGCGTGTTTTACTCATCATTTAACCCAGATTACATTCGGAAATTTAAATACAGCTCTGAATAGTTAATTTCCCCCATTAAATTCAGGGGGGTGTGTGTGTGTGTGTGTGTGTGTGTGTGTGTGTGTGTGTGTGTGTGTGTGTGTGTTGTGGTGTGTGCGTGTGTGTGAGAGAGCGCTGTTTGAATAGTGGCCGAGTGTGTGACCGTGGAAATCGCCACTAAATGGATTTGGTACAGGAGTCCCCCCCCCCCCTCTGGGTTTCCCCGGAGAGAGCCTCCAGTAATACATCATATTGCTCTTAAAATAGCTATTAAGCACAGCAAAGAGAGAGAGAGAGAGAGAGCAGAGAGGGAGGGAGAGAGGGAGGGATGGGAGGGGAAATTAAGCAATGTTCACAGAGTCATTCTCACACAATAACTCACCATTAACCTAAGCACTAAAAAGGGCTAGCTGTCTCTCTCTGTTATGTCTCTCTCTTTAATTGATTTCTCCGGGTCCCTTTGCGGGGCCGGCAGAAAAAGAGAGAATGGAATAAAGGAGGGAAACTTGGAGATGAAGCGTGATGCTCTCTCTCTTTTTGCACACCCCCTGTAAGAGCGTTTTTTATAGTTCCAGTGCCTGTACTGTTGTACTGTGCAGTGTGTTAGCAGAGTGGATAGCAGATATACGGCCTAATGCCCCTCAAGTCCAAAGCATCCCGAAAAACCTAAACTGTAAAAATGTTTCGGTTTTGTGTGTGTGGTGTGTGTGTGTGTGTGTGAGCGCTGTTTGAATAGTGACCGAGTGTGCCCGTGAAAATCGCCACTAAATGGATTCCGTACTGGATTTCCCCCGAGGATTTGATCAGTGTCGTGGGCAACTCTAACATTCACAGTGAAGGGAAGCTGCATCCATTAGAGCCAACTCATTATCTTTTGTTGAGAATAACTTATCATTATATATGGTAACTTCCAAGTTTTGCGTTCTACATACTACAAATTTCAAAAGAATAACACTTGTGCCAACTAAATATTTGTCATACAGATAACATCCCGGACATGATACATGAAACCCCTGCAGAGTTGCGTCGGAGACCCTGTTTTTAGCCAGAAGCATACAAAAATAACTTGGCCATGGCATCAAATCCACAATTTTAAGTTTTTGCCAATTTACTTTATAAAATGAGACAAACTTTACATAAGAATCCTAAAAAAGATAGTTTGAGATAAATACTTTGATGTAGTTTAAATCAAAATGAATTTTTTTTCTGTTGTTCTGTTTTAGGGCCAGTCATTTTAAAATGTTCACTTTAACAGTGTATCCACAAACTTTATGTCCTGTGTATCTCTCCAATTAAAAAGTGGCCCCACTTTGCCAGATAAGTATGGTAATGAGAGGAATGCGAGGAAAAAGGAGATATAACGCGGCGCTAATCTGTGGCTGTAAAAGGAGGTGGGGGGGGGGGGAGAGAGAATTAAGATTATGATTTAATCCACCAGTATCCATTACTGATACTCACACTGTCCCTTACACCACCAGATTAGGGGTTAGCACACGTAGAGCCAGAAGAAACAAACAACTCTGTGATGAGTTTTGCTTTCGTTTTCCCATTTCAAATGAAGGAACACATAATGCAAATTGGCTCCTAATTAATTGGCAAAACATATTTTTGATTAAACACTCCAAACGTCACGATGATTCTAATCTCCGGGCCAGGGAGAAGGAAAAAAAAAAGTTTTTAATTAATTTTGCCAGTTAAACCTCATCAACACTTTGAATGGAGTGTAATTAGGACGCCACGCTCTCTCTTCTTCTTCTTCTTATTTCTCAACGGCAAAATCCTCCCAAAAATCAGCCATTGTTATCACATTTGTAATGCAACCAGTGTGTGTGTGTGTGGTGTGTGTGTGTGTGTTGTGTGTGTGTGTGTGTGTGTGTGTGTGATGAGATGAGGCCGCGATAAACGAGCGGGGGTCCTTGATTTTTCCATACTCAAAAGTAAAATAATGCTGGCGTAATTGCCAAGATATTATAATATTGATTAAAATTAGACGGAAAACAATCCTTTCAATTAGGGGCGCCCCGCGATATGGCCTAATTCTGATCAGTCGTCTCCATGTCGCTGGGATTAGCAATTAAATGGGCTTTGTGGAAAGTTTTTCAGAAAAAACTGATGGGCGAGAGAGGGCTAAATTGAATTAGGCCTATAGTTTCTCTCTCTCTCTCTCCTCACACTCACACACTACTGTTTACCGAGGACTGTGTTTGTGTGGGAAGACCATGGCTAATGATCTATTCATCCGCTCTCGCACTGTGGAACTCCATCAACTCTGTGTGCATTGTGCTCAATTATGTGAAGAGGGCTGCGCTGATAATGAAAACTAACATGGAAGCCCCTGAGTGGATCAAGATGTGTGAGTGGGAGATAGAGAAGGAGAGAGAGAGGGAGAGTGTGTGTGTGTGTGTGTGGTGTGTGTGTATGCTTGAGAGAGATTGTGTGTGTGTGTCTGTATGTTTGAGAGAGAGAGAGTGTGTGTGTGTATGCGCACTATTGCTGGCATCACTGTATCCCTTCTCTTTCATCATGCCCAGGCAGAAGCCAGCCACACAACTCTTTGCAGTTTTTTTCTTTCTCAAGTGAACCTTTTTCAAAGCCTCCCCAAAAAAACTTTCACCCACTCCTCTCTCTCTCTCCCCCCCACATCCCTCCATCCATCCAGCTCCACCAAAGCAAAAGCGAAGCAGCCCCGTCCACTTTATAAGAGTATATAAGGAGGGGGCTTACTGGGGGGATAAGACCCTTCGCGAAGGTGCTTGGAGGTGAGATAACCAATTACCCAGTGATCACTTTTGACTCTTCTAATCTCCACCCGGCTAGTGTCAGGCGGCGATGGATTTAAGCACCTGTGAATCAAGCCAGCCCGGGCCATCTTACCCTTATCCTGTCCTGCCCTTTGTTATTCTAATGTCAGCCCACTTGACTCAGGCGCTTCCCAGTCAAAGGGGTTTAAGTACCTGCTGAGTGCGGAGAGGAGAGGGTGAGTTTTTTTTTTTGTTGCCAAAGGGAGCGAACCCTTACTGTGACCTTATACCAAACAAGACAGCAGTCTGATGGAGAAGTGGGATCTGGGTTTGGGAGACTGTCTGCTGGGAGTTTCGTCAGGTTCCCCCCCCTCCCCCCCCCTAAACCCCCATGACAAAAGCGCCACTGTCTTTCCCATGGAAACAAGTCACAGGGCGACACACACACACGCGCAGGGTGACACGCACGCACGCACACACACACACACACACACACACCATGCACACACACAGATATATATCACACACACACACACACACACACACACATGCAGGGCGACATACACGCACATGCACACACGCACCAAGCACATACACACACACACGCACGCAAGCACATACACACACATGCACACACACAGATATACACACACACACACACGCACACACACACACACGCACAACGCAGGCAACATGCACGCACATACGCACGCACACACACACAACACACACACCACACACACACCACACATGGAGGTTATAAAAGCCACATGTGGTGTCATTGCAGGAGAGCTTGTGTGTATTCACAGTGCGTGACGGGGAGTGCGCCCCGGTTCACAGATCGGATCGGTTTGCAAGTCCGACAGATTTCTTTATTTTTTCTTCGACTTCGAAATCCAAAAAAAGTTACGAGGACGGAACTTTATAGGCCCGTCTTCACTGTTTTTAAAATGCAATCAAGACAGAGCGCCCCTCTTGATTCTTCTTCTCTCTTTGTCATCATCTTGCCTTGGGGTGGATGACAGGGCAGATGAGAAGTTATTTGTCCCAAAACAAAACATGCTGATCCAATCGGAGACCCCCGGGGGCTTTTGGAAAGGCGGATCCCCCCCCCCCATCCCTCCTCCTCCTCCAAGCCGCAATCTATTCACTGATTCATCATTTTCTCTCAGTTCTTCTTCACTTTATTTATGGACTTTTAACTTGTTCAATCGGGCTGTCAATCACCATGCCATGAGGTCAACCGGGTCAAGCAGATGCACTTGATTTGGTAAATGTTAAGTGGGTCTTGGGAAACGCTCACTGTGTCGGATAAAAAAAAAAGAGTCAATAAGTCATTCTCGTCAGTTCACTCTCCCTGTTTTCCACACAAATTCTGGATTGGTGCATGAAATCGGTTGCATATGCTTCTGTACGTATTTTTTAATGTTTCATATTCAATGAATCAAGAAATATATATATAAAGATGTTGTCAAATGTGTGTATCTGCCTATAGGCCAATGCTGGGCTGACAAAGATTATAACAGATACATAACATATGTTTGGGATCATTTGAGAACCTGTGTTGCCATCCACGGTTTATCAAGCAGAACAAAGACAAACTTGATGACTGTCAGTTGAAGCTAATGACTAACTCACTAATTAATGGTGTAAAGCTTTAGATTTAAACTTGTGGGGTTGGGAATGTGTGTGGCCTGTTCTGGAAACAGACTGCAGAGGATCACAAATCCACAGTCAAACACACAAGCTGTATTTCCCTGTGCAATGAGTTTGGAGAGCTTCACACTTTGGTACAGTGGAATCAATGAAAGGCAGATTAAAGACGGAGTCAGCGATTCTGGAGAAGGCTTGTTGACAAAATTCCTTTTTTTGTCAAATCAGTGAATATCTCACATCGGTGTAACTGTAATATACAGCCTAGGCGCTCTAAACGGGCATGTTACTTGTTACGGTGTGCCCCTTTTGTCTACATAAGCTGTGTAATGGGAGTTACAGTTACAAGCTAGCTGTGTTTATTAACACTTGATTTTTTTGTTGGAGCGCACACACGGCACGGACAGGTAGCAGATTGTGAGGAGATTTTTTCACTGATTTGACAAAAAGTGATTTTGTCAATAAAATTTTTTTTCTGAATCTTTGACAAAAGTACAGCTTTCCTGTGGGACCATTTGTCTTGCCTTGTCTGGGCTCCTCACCAACTGCTTTGGCAAATGTCAAGTGACTCGTGCAATTGAAGGATACTTTCAAATCCAAAAGTCTCCTGTGCACTTCAGCCATTCAGAAAGCCTCAGCAGAATACCACAGGTCCCAGAGAGGGCACGGCTATGACAGAGAACTTAAAGGTGAAGTAAGCAATTTATTTATTTAATATAAGTGTTAAATCGCTTTTTATTCATACAGTGATCACTTACATATTGTGCTCGTTTCATAAAGACGATATCTCAGTCACTCGCTCTGCATGTTATCGGCAAATACATTTTTCGGGGATCCCAATACTGATAACCAATCAGAAGAGAGAACATTACAAACCGGCACCCGTCTCACTGCCGGTGCACGCGCAGAGCGACAGATGTAAGGTGAATGTGTATGCACGTACAATGGCGGAGCAGGTAAAAATCCTTCCCAATGTCTGTTTTGATGGTCTGAGATGATGCTAGATAACTCGCTGCTTGAAGACAGTGCATTAATGTGGTGACGTAGGGACGAGGGAGGGGACTGCTAACTGCAGTCACTGACAGGAAGTTAGCTAAACTGACCATTCCGCTACTGAACCTTTAATCTACTGATGGGAGGATCATTGATAGAGACCTGGAGCTGTATTAAATGCAGAGGAGTGTCAAGATGCTGGATTGAGTATCAGTCGCCCATGTGACAGACACCATTGTAAAGTTAATGGTCGATTGTCATCATGGCGTGCAAAGGTGGGATAACATTTGAAGCTACGTGTACTTTTTTTTCCCTATTCCAGAAATTAGGACATTACCAAGGAAGGAAAATAGTTTTTAATGTAGGGCAACACAAATATGTAACATGTCACCAAATGGGGTTTGCAGGCAGAGAGGAGTAACCCATCTTGGCTAATTGATTCCCTTGATTCATCCTTTGGCCCCATTGCCAAAATGAAGCTCTAGAGTTGGTTTAAAAAACTCATAAGAAGTTGTGAAAAACTAAAATTAAAATCCACAAGATTTATTTCTACAGAATACTGGACCCATCAATTAATAGGTCTTTGAACTGTAACCCGGCGTAGCACATCTATCAATCTTATTTCTAACTAATCCCTTCGACTAATCACCACACTATCAGTATTAAAAGCCTACAAAAGTGAAATATTTTAGAAATATCTAAACTTTTCCCTCCCTATTTATAAAAAAAAATTGTTTATTTATCTCAGTTTAATGTCCCTATCACACAGAAGTGCTTTTGTCAGCTTGCTGGTCCTTGACAGTTTAATTTCAGACTGCAGCACGACTGAGATTCAGAAATGCTTGGGAAAACGGAAGTGTGTGAACGCTACCACACTACTTTATCAATAAAAGAGCTAAGCTACTGAAAAAGCTATTTGATTCATTACACAGTAATGCTACCACCACCATGTAGACACTGCTACTTGTAGAACTGCTCACTACCTAACTAACGCTGCCAAGTTGTGTCCATGTAAACTCTGCAAATAAAACCCTTAAAAAAAACAATGTTGTCTTTGTGTTGGCTCCCACGTTGTCCATTGGCCTGGAATGACAGCAAAATCACATATCACCATCTATCTAAAGCTAGAGAGTGTGGCTTCAGAGGTCCCCGCCGAGACGCTCTCTGCCCATTTTCCCACCGCATAACCCTACCAACCAGGAAAACTCTGACCCAATCTAAGGATTTCCAAGCCAGACAGGATAATCTGACGTGCTCTAAAATGACACCACGCTCCACTCTCTCTCTCCTCTCTCTCTCTCCCCTCTCCTCCTCTCTCTCTCTCTCTCTTCTCTCTCTCTCTCTCTCTCTCTCTCTCTCTCTCTCTCCTCTCTCTCTCTCTCTCTCTCTCTCTCTCCCCCCCTCCCACCTCCAGTTTTTTGGGGGTGCCGAGCTAGCACAAATGAGAAACACTTTGAAAAATAAGCTGCTCATTTGGGACTGAGTGGATTCAGATGGTTGGCCGGTGCTCAAAGGGAGCACAGTGTAAAAAGAAAGAGAAAAAGGGGGGCGGTTGGGTCAGCTTATTATTTCACTTTCTCAATCGAAAAAGGCCTTGGCCACTAGAATGTGGGCCTGCATCCACGGTCCCACTTCTTCACATGTCTTTAGCCAAGATGGTCGTGAAGTTTAGAACCTGCTGTGATAAAAGAATGGCCAGGTTGGACCAAGGTTCTTTGACTGGAGAAGAACCAAATAATCAATCTTTACGCAAAGGCAAGTAAAAAAAAGGCACAATAAGGGAAGAAGTTCTGAGAAAAGTTATGTTGGCCAATTTTGAACGTTGGCAACTCCTCACTGCAATGCTCCCAACATCAATTCCCCCCAAAAAGTGTCAGGTGCCTTTAAACGACCCTATCGTATCAAACGAAAAAGTAACACGTTATTTTTAAGGTCAGAATGCTGAAGAGAATGGGACATTGCTGCCATAGCTGGTGGAGAAGCTCTCTATAGCGTCTGGATTGTGGAGCGAACGTTTTTTTTCATCAGTGAGAAAAAAATATTAATCCCGAAAATCCATTCTACCCAAAGGTTTTGTTGCCTATAACTCTGTAGTTGTCATGTTAGGTATAGCTACATCATGTCCAAACAAAATGACTAAATTCTGTATGCACATC
The DNA here is from genome assembly GCA_026122265.1 of Ammodytes dubius. Taxonomy (NCBI): domain Eukaryota; kingdom Metazoa; phylum Chordata; class Actinopteri; order Uranoscopiformes; family Ammodytidae; genus Ammodytes; species Ammodytes dubius. The sequence continues at coordinate 28,754,443 of CM047517.1, forward strand.
AAAATCCCCATCTTTTTCTGTAAAAAAAAAGTTCAAATGTTTATGATGGACCTTGGGGGCATTTACATAGGCCTACATGTGAAATTAAATGTGATCAGGGTTGACTAGCTAACCTGACCTATAGCATTTAAGACCACACTTGTTAGTTAGATGAAGGTTTCTTAGCAGCTATGGAGTTGGTGTTCGTTCAGCTGGCTAAAAACCTTCCCTGAGTTCCAATTCACATACTTTCCTTTTTACTACACTACATACTAAAGTACACAAGAGTTTGAGGGCCACAGGAGAGAAACAAAAAACAGACAAGGAAGATTTCTTTTCATTATGTCAAGAAATGTCAAGAATAAAGATGAATACTCCAAAATGCTATTTGTGTTAGCGGGGCATTTATGTATTTTCAGCATGCTACAATTGAAATGTATGTATTAGGACATCCTGAATATTTTTCTGGCATACTAAATAGTAGGGAAGTATGGGGATTGGAACGCAGGGCTTGTTTCCATTTCCCAAAGAGCAAGGTTTTGTTTATTTGATCCAAAGCTAACCTCCTCAAATAACTACTTCTTTAATATATATATATATATATATATATATATATATATGTTTTGCTATTATTAGGCAACTATTAGTATGCAGAATTATACTGCAACTAAACAACATTTTTTTTCTTCCCATCTCACTTGTTTATTTTCATCTGTTAAAGTGAGAATAATAAAACAACTCAAAATAAAAATTTCTGACATGTCAAAAAAAAATCAGTGACCAATATAGCCACCCTTCTTTTCAATAACTGTCACAAGCCTTCCATTCATGGAGTCTGTCAGTTTCTTGATCTGTTGACGATCAACTTTTTGTGCAGCAGCAACCACAGCCTCCCAGACACTGTTCCGAGAGGTGTACTGATTTCCTTCACTGTAAATATCCCGTTTAAGCAGGGCCCACAGGTTCTCAATAGGGTTTAAGTCAGGTGAGGAAGGGGGTCATGTCATTATTTTTTCATCCTTAAGGCCTTTACTGGCTAGCCATGCAATTGAAATGCAGACTTTTTCCTGTACCACTGCTTGAAGAAAGTATCTTCTAGAAACTGGCAGTAGGTTTGGGAGCTGATTTTGAGGCCATCCTCAACCAGAAAAGGTCCAACTAGCTCATCTTTAAAGATACTAATAGTTGCCTTTAGGAACCTCTTTGAGAATCTCCTCTTTGAGATCCAGCAATGGCACTGTGAGAAATATAAAGTTTTTTTTCCCGACACCACACCATGAAAACAGTTTCTAGTTAAAACCCAAATTACAATTTTGAACCTGAAAATGAGCATAATATGTGACCTTTAACTAATACAAAGAAGACCATTGCAGGGGGAGGGAAAAGGGCCCAGCAGCAAACATTTGCCTCTGTTCATGAATTGGTTATGAACATTTTCAATAATAGGAAGTTAATTTGGGCTTTATGGGTAAATGGTCTCACATAGTGATGAAGAAAGCCATTTATACTGCAGGCCCACGTATGACTATTTGTTTGCACAGGCTAAAACAAACATATAAGAAGAATATACATCACATATCATAAAAAAGACAGAGAAAGGACAAAAACCTAAATAAAACAAAACAGTAAGGTCCTAAGGTTGTACAGTTTTTCTCCAGATCAAGTCACTCTCAGTAAAACTGGCTGAGAAAGCTGCAGGCTGACCTATATACCTCCGGAACAGCTCAGCCAGAAACCAAGCTCACATCAAGTTGTTTTTTCAGGCCCAGGGCTGTGTACAGCAGGACTCAGGAAGGGGTTAAATGCTTGTGTGTTGCGGTTGGCAGGGCTTGGCTATAGGAGCTCCGCTAGGCTAAACTAGACCACATCAGTAGTGCAAACACTGCCACGGCAACACACCGACATCATGGAGAGACAGACACAAGTTTATACAGTACACCTCAACCCCCCTCAGGCTGCAGGTTCAGCTGTGTGGTGTGTGTGTGTGTGTTGTGTGTGTGTGTGTGTGTGTGTGTGTGTGTGTGTGTGTGTGTGTGTGTGTGTGTGTTTCGTGTGTGCGTGTGTGTGTGTGCATTGCCTGTCATGTACAAATAAACGAGTAGGATTCACATCCCACTATAAAGACTTATAATGCCACAAAATGCAAGCATCGTTTAGAAATAGTTATGGCAGCTCATTGAGTGGAGAAAAAGTATCCGAAAAGTCGCACATATACATTTTCAATTGGCTCATGTGTTCTGAGTGTGTGTATGTGTGTGTGTGTGTGTGTGTGTGTGTGTGTGTGTGTGTGTGTGTGTGTGTGTACAGTACAGTGTGTCAGTCTTTCTTAGGGATTTCCTGAGCTTGTGAGGTGTGGACATGTCTTTAGCTCAGGGCATCACATACAGTGCATTAGCCTCTTACAGCTCTGCTCTGTCCACCTGAACACACAAGATAGAATATGTATCCATCCATGTGGAGGCAAGTTCACTGTAGCCACTAGAATAGAGTCAAGTTAATGTTGTGATGAGTGCTAAGCCAGTAGTTTTAACCAAAGGGTTAACCTATCTGGAGAGACCTATTGATCTCACTGTAGGTGGGTGATAACAACCAAGTGGTTATTCTGTAATGGTTTGTATTGTCTGTTTCTTGCAGGTTAGCATTTACTGTAGCTAATTTACGACAGATATTTCAAGCAATTAAGAGTTGATTGTAATTTAATGGAATAATAAGGGGACATTTGCATTTTCTTTTTTCAAAGTGCTTTATTGACATGCAATCAATGTTGCATCATTGATCAACCTCGTTATTCAGTTTTTAAGTCATCCAATACCTTGCAGGTTACTGTATCATTCAATTTGACCATACAGTGGAATTTATACTGAAGATAACAAGAAGACCTGTACTTTTTTAATTTTTAATGTATTGATGAATACTTCTCATGACTTATGGAGAATCAATCAACTGCTCTTTAGTTTAACAGTGGTAGAGTAACTTCCTTCACAAGATAGGCATCTCAAGTACATTGAGGACAGAGGCAAATCTGCTGACTTGATACCGCATGGACAAACTTCGTTTCTTTTTCATTGATATTTGCACCTTTCTCACAGGTTCACTTCTCAACTTATCTTTCTTTCTTTTAGTCAATTCAATTCAATTCAATTCAAATTCAATTCAAAAAGGGCTTTATGGGCATGGAAGTTTAAAAAAACAATATTGACAAAGCAAAGCATCAAATATAATTCTTTCTCTCTCTCTCTCCCTCCCTCTCTCTCCCCCTGTCACCCCCCCTTACACCCCTCACCATATGCAAACTGGCCTGACCACAATAGTCGAGAGCGCACACATGATTAAATGCTACACAGGGACCAGGAGAAATAGCTGTGGTTGGGTGGCTTGGCCGGAGGCCGGGGAGGTGGGGGGGGGGGGTTGAGGCAAGGGGACAGACTCTATGCTTTTAATCACAGAGGGAGATAATGGCTGCCATACGCCACCACCACTGACTTTTCTTTTTCTTTCTCGCTCCACAATCCAGACGCTATAGAGAGCTTCTCCATCAGCTATGGCAGCAATGTCCCATTCTCTTCAGCATTCTGACCTTAAAGTAGCTACGAGGAACTTTCTAATATTTCTGAAACAATCAAATTTTTCCTCATTGCAAATAATGCTATTTTTTGATATAGTTTTCTCCAGACAATTATGGACCATGGGAACATTACAACATCAAAACGTTGGATAGGGCAAGAAACATATTGTGATCAGATAGGGCTGTGAACAAGCCAACTGTTGAGTCTTACCACCACAGGAACAGTGAGGGTGATATTACTAGGCCTAAAATAAGTTGAACCTGTTAACTGACAGCATGGTAGATCATTTGAGCGTTTCCCCATTCGTCTTCAGCCTTGTGCTACAGTACACTGTGTGCACAATTATTAGGCAAGTGAGGATTTTGGCCATATCATAATTTTTATGCATATTTCCCAATTTCAAGCTGTATAAACCTAAGTGCTTATTGGATTTAAGCATACCAGGTGATGTGTATTTGTGTAATGAGTTAAGGTGTGGCCTAAGGAGATCAACACTCTATGCGGCAGTGGCGAGGTGGTAGGGAGTTCGCCTCTGGTGTGCAGGGTCGGAGGTTCGATCCCCCGTCTCCCCGCCACATGTCGAAGTGTCCCTGGGCAAGACACTGAACCCCGAATTGCTCCCGATAGTTAGCTTAGTTAACTTAGCACCCTAGTGCTAAGCCTACCCTGCGTGGTAGCTGCTGCTATCGGTGTATGAATGTGTGTGTGACTGGGTGAATGTGTACAAAACAATGTAAAGCGCTTTGAGTCTGTGAATAACGGAGATAAAGCGCTATATAAGTCCATTTACCATTTTTTCTATATCAAGGTGTGCATAATTATTAGGCAGTTTCTGTTTCTCAGGCAAAATGGGCCAAAAAAGAGATTTAACGCACTCTGAAAAAGTCTTTCAGAGGGATGCAGCACTCTTGAAATTGCTAAGATATTGGGGCGTGACCACAGAACCATCAAACGTTTTGTAGCAAATAGCCAACAAGGTCGCAAGAAACGTATTGAGAAGAAAAGAGCAAATTAACTGCCAAAGATTTGAGAAGAATCAAACGTGAAGCTACCAGGAACCCATTATACTCCAGTTCTGCCATATTCCAGAACTGCAACCTACCTGGAGTGCTCAGAAGTACAAGGTGTTCAGTGCTTAGAGACATGGCCAAGGTAAGGAAGGCTGAAACCCGACCACCACTGAACAAAACACACAAGTTGAAACGTCAAGACTGGGCCAAGAAATATCTGAGGACAGATTTTTCAAAGGGTTTATGGACTGATGAGATGAGAGTGACTCTTGATGGACCAGATGGATGGGCCCGTGGCTGGATCAGTAACGGACACAGAGCTCCACTTCGACTCAGACGCCAGCAAGGTGGAGGTGGGGTACTGGTATGGGCTGGTATTATTAAAGATGAGCTAGTTGGACCTTTTCGGGTTGAAGATGGCCTCAAAATCAACTCCCAAACCTACTGCCAGTTTTTAGAAGATACTTTCTTCAAGCAGTGGTACAGGAAAAAGTCTGCATCTTTCAAGAAGACCATGATTTTTATGCAGGACAATGCTCCATCACATGCATCGAAGTACTCAATTGCATGGCTAGCCAGTAAAGGCCTTAAGGATGAAAAAATAATGGCATGACCCCCTTCCTCACCTGACTTAAACCCTATTGAGAACCTGTAGGCCCTGCTTAAACGGGATATTTACAGTGAAGGAAATCAGTACACCTCTCGGAACAGTGTCTGGGAGGCTGTGGTTGCTGCTGCACAAAAAGTTGATCGTCAACAGATCAAGAAACTGACAGACTCCATGAATGGAAGGCTTGTGACAGTTATTGAAAAGAAGGGTGGCTATATTGGTCACTGATTTTTTTTTTTTTACATGTCGGAAATTTTTATTTGTAAATTTTGAGTTGTTTTATTATTCTCACTTTAACAGATGAAAATAAACAAGTGAGATGGGAAAATCTTAGTTTTTTTATTTAGTTGCATAATAATTCTGCATACTAATAGTTGCCTAATAATAGCAAAACATATATATATATTCTCGTAAGAAAGACAAAACCTCACTTTTACTTTCGTAAACATTCAGGCTTAGGTTCATTAACATTTTGGATTGACCGAGAGCACTGTAGTTGTTCAATATTAAAATTAATCCTCAAAAATACAACTTGCCTAATAATTGTGCACACAGTGTATAGCTATACCACTCACACTATTTCCTGTGAGTCCTTCTATATCTCTTAATATCTAACTAGAGTCACCTCAACCTTGTCAGACGGAGAAGAAGTGAACAGCCAATCGAGCCTGATAGAACTCCCTAGACGCTCAATTAACTTATTATATTACACTTAATTTCCCATAACAGATTAGAGGTCCTGTGTCCCCTTTTGAAGAGCACAGAGTGGTCTGCAGAGAGACAGGATTATACGGCTGTCAGTGCCTGGAAAGAAGAGGTGTAGGCCTAGGACTTAAGTAAGGTCAATGCCTTTAGGAATTTAAGATGTACTTTTTTTTTGTTTGAAAACTTTATATTTGTCTGACTAGAAATATACAAATATGAAACCAATGCGCATTACCTGTTTGCAAAATGCATTAGACTACAACAATGTGATACTCCTGGTGTCGTATATCTACTTTGGTTCTGGTGACCTTGCTTACTTTAAGGTTAAAGGTCACATATTATGCTAATGTTCAGGTTCAAAAGTGTAGTTTGTGTTTCCACTAGAAACTGTTTTCATGGTGTAGTGTCCAAAAAGCCCTTTATATTTCTTACAGGGCCATTGTTGGATCTCCTCTTTTCAGACTCTTTCTGAAACGCTCCGTTTTAGAGCCTGTCTCTTTAAGCACCGCCTTCCAAAAAAGCCCAGTCTGCTCTGATTGGCCCTGAATCTAACGGCTGGTTTGAATCTTGCTGTCAGTTGATTCAGGGGTATATTGGGGTGTGGATTATCACAGGTGGATGTAGTGCTAAATTAGGTTGGTAATGAGGGGGGCTGATATGGGAGTCTCTAGTCACACTGGGGATCCATATTAACAGTATGTTGAAAAACCATGAAAAAGTGGTAACAACAACAGGTGACCTTAAACTAGGTAAAATGATACAGAGGTGTGATGAAGGACTTCAGTGATTCTTGGACTTCCTAAAAAGAGAAAAAGCTTCATTTATGTAACTGATAGAAAAAATATACCATGCAATCTGATAAACACAAACAAAATCCATCTTTGTTAAAGTATTTTAACATGCAGTACAGATAATGATGTATATATGTATATATTATCTAAAAATTAATCATATTCTGAATTATTCTAAATTGTCTGTTGTTATAATTGTCACGTCGGCTTCTATTGATCAGATTCTGGTTAATGTAACACAAATGTACACACTTCGAGGTGTGAATACTCATGTCAATGTCATATTTGAGTTCTTTTTTTAAATGCATTTTGTCATGACTCACGGCATGGCAGCCTTTCTTTCTCCTCTGTGTGTTGTCTGTTTTCCCTTGTCTGTCACTTCCTCCTGTTTCTCCCCCTTGTTGTGTCTCTGTGTTTGCATGTGGGCGTGGCTACTATCCTTGGCAGGCTGCTCCAGGTGAAGCTCGTTGGCTAATCAGACCCTCTCTACAAAAGCCTCTGGACTCCAGTCATTCGGCGCCTGATTGTACTACCTACCAGGGCGGTATTATACCCGAGATCTAGATCCCTTTGTTTGTTGTTTTCCACGACTCCAGTCTGAGCTAGTAGCTAACTCTGCTCTCATTTCCTTCTGTGCTAGTTTGCCTCCGCCGTTCACCTGTCCTGCTTGCCTGCTTGCAGTTTCCGGATTCTCACCTGTCCATGCTCTCTACGCCACCCAGCCGTCCAGTATCCCTGCCTGCCTGTCGCTGTTCCCAGCAAATAATAAATATTGTTCATAAGCTGACTTACCTGAGTTCTGCGTTGTGCTTTTGGGTCCAATCCCCGAGCTATCACAACACATCTCTCCTTTTTTCACTGTGACATTGTGGGGTATTGAGTGTAGATTGGGGAAAGCTCTACTTAGAGCTAAGAACTTTTATCATCAAACTTCAGCCACTGCTGTTGTCAACATGTGAGCTAGCAGCGTCAAAACCAAAACCACGGCGTCTTGATCCTCCAGCCCTCACTCTACCTCAGAAGCATAAAGCCCAGCAGAACAGCTGCCTCAAATTATAGCCCCTAGCTAACTGTCTGCGCAGGCTGCAGCCATTGTTTTAATACCACCCCTCTTGTTTTCATATTGAAAAACCACATCACAAGAAAGCGGTTCACCAAATACCAAAGCAGGACTTACAGGTCTTATGAGGCTTTCATTTTTTTCATTTTACAAGCTAAAAATGCTCCATGGGTTTATGTATATGTGTGACAGAGTGCACATTGGATTCTGAAATGGTTAAAAGTGGCCCCTGTGCTCTCCAATCTTGTACATACTGTATGGCACTTGGAGGGTGTTCCAAACCTTATAACTGATCCCCATTTGACAGCACTTCAGAATAAAGACCCTGCATTCCGATCTCCATACTTCTCTACTATGCCAGAAAAAGATTTAGGATGTCCCAATGCATGCATGTCAATTGTAGTAGGCTGAAAATACAATCATATGAAAAAGTTTGGGAACCCCTCTCAGCCGGCATTATAATTGACTCTGCTTTCACAAAAAAAATATAAAAGTGGTATGTCTTTAATTTACCAGGAACAGCTAAGTACTGGGATGTTTTCCAAACAAAGATTTTTTGAAAAGCAGTATTTGGTTGTATGAAATAAAATAAAATGTGAAAAACTGGCTGTGCAAAAATATGGGTACCCTTGTGGTTTTGTTGATTTTAATGCCTGTATCAGCATGTAAAACTGATGACTTTAAACACAAAGTTGGTTGGATTATGTTGTTAAGCCTTGAACCTCATATAATTGTCTGTTTAATCATGAGAAAATGTATTTTAGGTGCCTAAATGCAAGTTGCACTTCTCTTTGACTCTCTGCTGAAATGAGACAGAATGGGATCATCAAAACAGCTCCCAAAAGATCTTAAAAACAAAGATTATTCATTGTCATGGTTTAGGGGAAGGCTACAAGAAGCTTTCCCAAAGGTTTCAATTGTCAATTTCTACTGTAAGGAACGCTGTCAGGGAATGGAAGGACACAGGCATAGTTGCAGTTAAACCCAGGTCTAGCAGACCAAGAAAAGTACAAGAGCAGCATATGCGGCGGATTGTGAGAATGGTTGCACACAACCCAAAGATCACCTCCAAAGACCTGCAAGAACATCTGGCTGCAGATTGTGTATCTGTACATGGTTCTACAATTCAGTGCAATTTGCACCAAAACATCTGTATGGCCGGGTGATGAGAAGGAAGCCCTTTCTGCGCCCACGCCACAGATACAGTTGCATGGAGTATGCAAAAGCTCATTTAGACAAGCCAGCTTCATATTGGAAGAAAATGCTTTGGACTGATGAGACAAAAATTAAGTTATTTGGTCTTTATAAAAAGCAGATGTTTTGGTGCAAATTGCGCTGAATTGTTGAACGATGTACAGATACACAATCTGCAGCCAGATGTTCTTGTAGGTCTTTGGAGGTGATCTGTGGGTTGTGTGCAACCATTCTCACAATCCTCCACCTATGCCGCTCCTGTTTTTTTCTTGGTCTGCCATGCCTGAGTTTAACTGCCACTATGCCTGTGTCCTTCCATTTCCTGACAACGTTCCCTACAGTCGAAATTGACAATTGAAACCTTTGGGAAAGCTTCTTGTAGCCTTCCCCTAAACCATGACAATGAACAATCTTTGTTTTTCAGATCTTTTGGGAGCTGTTTTGATGATCCCATTCTGTCTCACTTCAGCAGAGAGTCAAAGAGAAGTGCAACTTGCATTTAGGCACCTAAAATACATTTTCTCATGATTAAACAGACAATTATATGAGGTTCAAAGCTTAACAACATAATCCAACCAACTTTGTGTTTAAAGTCATCAGTTTTACATGCTGTTACAGGCATTAAAATCAACAAAACCACAAGGGTACCCATATTTTTGCACAGCCAGTTTTTCACATTTTATTTTATTTCATACAACCAAATACTGCTTTTCAAAAAATCTTTGTTTGGAAAACATCCCAGTACTTAGCTGTTCCTGGTAAATTAAAGACATACCACTTTTATATTTTTTTTGTGAAAGCAGAGTCAATTATAATGCCGGCTGAGAGGGGTTCCCAAACTTTTTCATATGATTGTACATAAATGCCCCCCTAACTTCAACAGCATTTTGGAGTATTCGTCTTTATTATCGACATTTCTCGTCTCTACTTCAGATTCTAGCGTTATACTTTTGTCTGGGAAACGGGGGAAAAAGCAACCGCTCTTCTCTTATCTGTGTGATTTATTCTCAGCCATTCATTAAGAGTATATCTGACTGGAGGCTTGACGGAGGGATAAAACAGTGATGCACATGCAGCGTTGGCCCACTCCACATTCTGTACGGATGGAATTATAAGACGAGCATGATGAATGAAAGGCAGACGGGTGATTTAGAGAGAGAGAGAGAGAGAGAGAGAGAGAGAGAGAGAGAGAGGGAGGGGGGGCACAGTGGGAGGTGAGGGTGTGTGTGTGTGTGTGTGTGTGTGTGTGTGTGTGTTTTGAGAGAGAGAGAGAGAGAGAAACAGCCATTAGATCACAGCCATATCAAACAACATTTTGAAGTTTGATCATTCTTGTTCAGTCAATCATTTCTCTACTTATTTTTTTCATTTCACACACACGCGCACACACACACACACACACACACACACACACACACACACACACACACACACACACACACACACACACACACACACACACACACACGTGCTTGCAGGTTGACTTTCCATTTCAGCGCGTCTGGCTGGTAGCCCTCACTCTCTGGGACAAGCCATATCACTTTTCCTGGCAGTGCTGTCCTGAGTGCTGTCTGCCAGGCCCCGGGACTGGCAAAACCCCCCGATGCAGCTCTTTACAGTTTACAGGAATGTGTCAGCGCTAATCTCTTGGCGGCCATCTTTGGAAAAACTCAGACCGACACTCTAATGAAAGCATTGTGATGCTCTGTGGCAGAGAGAGGGGAGAGAGAGAGAGAGAGAGAGAGAGAGAGAGAGAGAGAGAGAGAGAGAGAGAGAGAGAGAGGCCGCTCTAATTGTATCTATTTAAAGCAGCTGTTTTCATGGCTGTCTGACTCGGCTGTGGCCCCAATTCATCTCCTGTTGACTTCATCGGCCGTGCCTGGTGTCGACTTATTCAAAAAGTTGCCATCGTTCTTAAACAGCCACAGTGCGTACATTTTTTTCACATACAGTCAATTAATGTTCGTAACATTCAAAGCCATCCGGCAAAACAAGTTGAGACAATGTTGATTAAGCCTGATCAGCTCCTCAATAATCTCTCTGTAATTCTCAGTATGGCAGCGTTTTACAAACCCCCCCAGACACTGGCGCAGGGGTTCAGAAACATCCCCATGAAGTGCTCTATAATTATTTCAGCTGTTGTATTCTACTGCTAAGAAAAAAACCTGGACGTACAGCAGAAGGTGTAAAATCCATGCACGATCACCAAAGTTGTAATTACTCAGAATTCCTCATGGGGGGCGACAGAAGTGAAGATCATATAGCTTTAGGTGAACAGAGGTGGGGCATGGGACCAATCTTTAATCAGGTTCTTGTAAGCTAGCCCAGAGAGGTTGCTTTGTTTCAATTAGGTCAACTTGGCTTTCTCCACTGTTTGGGTAATCTCTCCCTCATCCCTGAGTCTTTTATAGCCATTGCCAGCCAGCCAGCTAGCATTGCCAGGGCAGTGCATGAAATCAAATTTGAATGCTGACCCCCTCTGGAAAAAGGGGTGAGGGGGGCTTAATGGGAGTTCTAAAGGGGGTGGGGGCATCATGTTTTCACCCAAAGAGTGGATTTAGAGCGGTGTGAGGCAGTAAAGCAGGCTTGGTGGGGGGGGGGGGGGGGCGTGCAGTGGCCAAGGCGTGCTCTGAGTTTACTGCATGGATGGCTGTAATCCACCCTCTGTACGGGCGCCAGGGCCTGACTGGCTGTTTCTACCGACAGCTAGGGGGGGTGAGGAGAACATGAGAAGGTTCCCTGCTCACATGAGGCTTGGACTATACAGCGGCATGTGAGAAGAGTGCCTCACTTGGAAATACTGAGGGCTTTTTCCTAGAGAAATGCCCAAGACTGTCTGCACTCCTATTCTTTTTAGATCTTTTTTTTTTGTTGGGTCTTTTCGCACCAGTAAAAACTACCACGATGACCAGAGCTTTGATGTAATATTCCCCCAGCCAAACCTCATCAAACCCTGGGCTGTGATTGGTGTGTGGCGGGCCATTGTGTGTGGCCTGGCCTAACGCTTACATGCTGAGGTCACCAACCCTGTTGTTTCCAGGCCACAGGCTTTCTGTTGGAACCATGGGTCAATCGATCGCTTTGATTCATGTCGCCTTCCAATCACACATCGTCGGTGGCCTTGTGGCATAACGAAAGGTCGTGGCTGAAATTCATCCCAGGTTTGTTTCATGTCCAAGGTTCAATCACCTCAAAATCAAACCAAATGTTACTCTATGGATTTAGGCTTTATTTTAATTTTTTTTATTTCCTCTGCCTTTTGGACAATACTTGTAACAGGCTGTTGCCTTTAAAGTGTTAAAAGACATAATGCTATTGCATGATTGCATAGTTTACAAACGTATTCATCTACCCTGTGAAAAATTTGAAATGGAAAAGTAATATTCATGTTGTTGTACTATATCAAAGTATATACGTCAAATAACTTTATTAAGTTTCCCATGTAAAGTTTGTTTAATTTATAGGTTTGAGGCCAGGCCAAATTATGTGAGAAAGGGGTCTCCAATGCAAATCTGCAGGGGTCTTCATCCACACTTTCACTTTAGTTAAGCACAGTATTCTGGTCGTTATGGTTCATTAGCTGCCTCGAACATTAACTAACTTACCAGATGGAAAACGTTGCAGAGGCACTGACGTTCGCCAAGGTTCGGAGATGTTTTTTCTTGTGAATTTAGTCTCCGTGTATTGGACATTATCTGTATGACAGAGGAAACGTCGGCACAACTGTATCGTTTGAAACTCTTACTATGAAGAATTTAAAATGTGAAGTTATGTTACAAGATAAGTTATCTCACTAAATTTAAAAATCTAGTGAAACAGTTGCCTTGAAAATATTAAGTTTCCCTAGCTTTTACGTTGACAGTGCAGTTGACGTATTATTTTTAATGGTTTCTGCTATCGATTTTTATGGATGGCACATACATTTCTCAACACATTTGATGAGATATTTCACATTGATCTTGACATTGTTCAATATGGCATCACAAATTGTGAATGTGTACAGGATAATCATCTGTGAAGGGTCTACCATAACTTTATGGTGTTAGAACATGAATGATTCACCCTGAATGCAGCATGTCATAAACTTGGACTTCATGTGTGCTGATAAATGTCGGTCCTAAACCCAGCCTATAGGCCTATGACTGTCAGTGGACTGGTGTGGAGCAGTAAACTGTGGTGAATTGTGGGATGCACTTAGTTCTAAATACGGCTTGGAAACAGCATTAGAAGTGCAGGTTGTCTTCTACCTGCCAGTGCATTGTTTACTTCCGTGTATATATACTGTATATATATATATTAACATTTGACAAATCTTACTAAAAATCTGTTCCAAGTAGATCCTGTTTGCTGTTTGTATGTCTGTGCATATTTGCATATCATTGCAATCACTTCAGTCATAGCTACTGATGAAAATGTGATATCTTTATGATTAAGACAATTCATTAGGAGCATGTTTGTATGAGTTTTAATCAGATGTAATTATGTGTTTCCACAACAGATACATACAGCACACATATACAAATAACTTTCACAGTAAAAACCCGAAATTGTGCTTTTATGTTGGATGAATGTGAGTGTGTTTCGATTTGACATCATTATGAATCTGAATGGAAGTATGTGCCATGTGGATGCAAACCAACACGGATCTGGCACATCAGCAAACTAATGTAAAGGTCTGAGGTTCATTCGAAAAAAATGTATATGTTTTTTCAGCAGTAGCTCAGTCCATAGGATTTCCGCTAAATATTTATTTGAGAATAAATGTCTGGTATACAAATGTAATATTTTCTATCCAAAGATAGGATGGCTTGTTCGAAGCACATTTTGCCTGTGGAGAATTCATGTACTTTACATTTTATGACAGAATTATGAATCCTACACCTATGTCCTAGCGGCTTGTCTTTCTCTCAAAACCTAAGACTTACCACCTCTCCTGACTCTCTGGCAGCCCCCCCCCCCCCCCCCCCTCCAGATCTGCTTGGGATTGAAGCCCCCACGGCCTAAACGCTATAGCTCCCACCGTGTCATTAGGGGCAATGTGGAGAGGACCCCATGAAAGCACTGCCAAAAAATCTCCTTGAAGATCCAGGGGTAAGAAAGAGGCAAGGGGTGTGTATTGATCCGTCTGTCCGCGGATATGATACTTAAGCCCTGGTACTGAGAGCCGGAGAGCCCCTGGATCCATATCTCAAAGACTTTAATCCTGGCCCCTCTTACTAGCTGGATTGGCCTTCACCTTAACCTCCCCGACAACTTGCTACAGCAGATCAGCCATGGAAATTTTATTCTTCTCACAAGCCGCCCGCTCGCCCCACTCTTTGTCTCCCCCTGCTTTATTGCCAAGCGGTCGGGCGGTTATTAGGCTGCCCCTGCGTTCCCATCCGAATTCTGGAGTGAGAGGTGAATTAATACCTGATCCCGGTTTTCATCATTTTCTTAAACAAAAAGAAAAATAAGTAAAGTTCTTATCCTCCTTTTTCTTGTAGTTGAAGTTGGAGGGGGGAAACTTGAAGGAACCTTGCATACATTTCAGGTGAGCCACTCATGTTGGCCTGCTGCTGGTGCATGTGGCTTAAGGAGTGTTTCAATGGTAGTACTGGAAAAATGTGTTTGTTAGGTACATCCATCTTAATATATTCCAATCGGGCAAAGTGAAAAAGTTCATGTGTGACATATACTTTGAAAAGCAAAATGGTAGAACCCCATCCATGTTGGGGATTTAAGTAAAATTCCTGTAAACAAAGTCATCATGAAGTGATTGGAGGCCAGTGCTGGTAAGTGCCTGCTCTGAATGCATATTGGAGGTTTGTAAATATGTATTCAGAGCTGCAAAACCACTGTGGGTGATTTAAAGGTGGATTTTGGTGAAAGGTTGTTGTAAAAGTAACTTTATGTAAAAATCAGTGAATATCTCCATGCCCTTTGTTTACATACCAGTTTACAGATCCTAGGCTGTATATTAACCCAGATCTATTTTCATAAAAACACAAAGTACGAACAGGTAGCAGATCGATTTTTTATTGTCAGTTTTATTTTTATTTTTTTAATTTCTGAAACATATCTGTGTATCTAAATCCGAATCTGATGAAATGGGGCGGGACCTGATAAGCCTTGGCTTCTTCCGTCACCCTTCGGACAACACAAAGTTAAATATATGAAATATGAAAGAGAAAATTGTGTATTGTGTGGAATTGTCGAAAGAAGAATAATAAATAAATAAATCGTGAGACCATGAAATCTGCCTTACAGACATCAGAGCCTTCAGTCCCACTGCACAAGCTCATGCACACACACACACACACACACACACACACACACACACACACACACACACACACACACACACACACACACACACACACACACACACACACACACACACACACACACACACACACACACACACACTTCCTCCTGTGTTGTGTATTGAGCGGTCTCAGACAGATGCTGGTGTAATAGGACGGAGCATGGGGAGGCGTGCCAGGGTCAATGGAGTGGGATGGCCAAATTGTAATGTACAAATATGGAGCAGATTAATCTTCTCTGTAATGACCCTGAGGACCTGGAGGCTCACATAGGACTCCAGAACAAATTCCAACCTCCTGGAATCATCCTACTCTGGCTTAATAATTGACTTCATCGTATGATATGAGGAAGACGTCCTCCTTTAAAAGTTTAAAATATTAAACTGTAATGATGCCTGTGGTCGCTACATGAGCATACAAGCAAGCAATGATAGGATGCAGACAAAACATAAAAGAGCCAGTAGATTGGAGCAGGTGGAGTTATTTAAGCATACACACCACACACCATTCCGACTGTCAGATGTAGGATCTATTATTTATAGCAACAGACCTGGGAGAAGAAATAGTATTGTGACTGTATGTGTTTTTCCCATGGTGTGCTAACCCTTATCTAAAGTCATTGTGGTGCTCAGACAGGGTAATCAGTCATTCCTTACCCAGGGCCAATGCTGAAATATTCATATGAAACCACCGCTGACATGTCTATTGTTTCCGGTGCTGATAAATACTGCTGCCATATATATGAGGTCATCATTAGTGGACTGGGGGTCACGACCCCAAACTCTCCCTTGTTAGCGACTCATCTCCATAACAACCTCATAGAAACTTGAACATGACCCTTAAGCATTGATGTGCGGGGTCACAGGTGAAGTAAGCAGCCATTAGAGCCACTTCCTGCTTTATCTGTCAGCCCCGCTTCCTCCCACTGACCCCCTTTTTGTCCTGGATTTCCTAATTAAGACAAGCTGCAGATGGTAGAGTTGAGCTATCCCCCACCATCATACCATCATGTCAATGGTCATTAAGTGGTGAGTGGTATTTCAAAAAGGAGCCATGAATCATGGTAACCCCCCTCTCACCCCCCCCAATTAACTTTCTTTGTTTGCACATATGTGCCAGCTCCTTTGGCTTTTGTGCTCCTAATGGGAAAATGCCAGGAGTATCGACCTTTTTCTGCCCATCGCAAAATGGACAGCTGTCTATTTATAAGCAGGTAGCTCTCTATTATCACAGTGGAAAGACTCCGAGCAAGTAGCTTCTGTTGGGTTGGGAAATTGTTGTCAACAATTCTTAGTGTTCGAACCTTCGAACAAAGCTCCTACGCTACGGCCGGCAGATCTATAGAAAGTGCCAATCAATACTGGTTTACCAACTTAGTAAAATATCAATACAAACTGTATCAAGGTTGCCATTTCTCAAGTCCGTTCTTCGCATTGAATTCTATATCTGAAAAACATACTCCCCCCTCCTTGTCTATTTCTGTACGTACGGATTGTCAAACAATTTTCAAATTCCACTTCATGTATGGTTCATTCATAGTTGTATGGCGGGCTGTTCTTACCTTATATTACAACACAGTCGGTTTAATGTCTAGACTCCAGGTTTTCCACAGGGCAGTTGAAAATAAGTCAGAGATATCTGCTCCTTAAAGACCTACTTCACCGGTGGGAATATGAAGGTGTATTGACCTCTGAGATCCTATGTTGTATAAATGTGCACTTTAAAAAAAAAATCGGTTCATCTTAGCCTGAGAAAAGACAGAAAGAGTGTTTTATGGCGTTTCCATGGCACACTAGATTGGATTAAGACATATATCGAACTAGACACTCGAACGGTCCGTGTCACTTGTCTGAGTATACATGGCCTTTAAGAAATCGGATAAATGTCCAATGCATGGCTGTCTCCACTACGCTAGGTGGCGCTGTAGCCCTTTCAACAAGTGGTTATGAGCCATGTCCGGTTCCCTTCCGACAATAATTTTTATAGATATATATTTATAGCTATATATAAATTATTAGATGTATACAAATATTTATTTATATTTATATTTTTATATACTTTCTATGCAATAACCCTACTATTCTTTTTACGTCGTCTCCTTCCACTTCCTTGTGAAATCCTCCACAGGGATTCTCAAGCAGGTGCAGAAGCAAACTCGAATATGCGATGTCCGATCCCTGCATACATGCAGAGAGAATGCCGACAATGAACGAGTTATCTAGGTGTTCTTATCCGACTTCTCTTGTCCGTTATTGTGCCGATTTGTGTGCGAAGTAGATCGGATAAAGGTGTTTACATGCAGTTAAAGTCCTGTTGAAGTCTTATTCGTTTAGTTACCCGATTATGAGTCTGCATGTAAACGCACTGTGTGCAGAGTGTCTCACCCTACATTTTGACAGATGTGATTTCACTTCTGTAAACATGTAGGGTTAGGATTAACAGGACAGCTGGGCCAATGGAAGACCGAGGAAAGTCTGAGGGAAGAAAAACCTCATTCATTATATTGTAATAGGGATTTTATAATGATAGAACGCTGGTTTCGTATGGGTGAAGTATTCCTTTAACTTTGCACTGTGAGTGAGTGTGAGCATGATTGTCAAAGCAGTTTACAGTTGAGAATGACCCCCAGTGAAAATGAACTGATCACAGAGTCTTCTCTGAGGGATTAGCATCCATCTGGAAGGGGCCGGTGGGGAGGGAAAGTCATGTTCAAAGACACCTGGATCAATTTGTGTTAATAAATCCTGCTTGATACAACCAGGGGAGGGGGGGGGGGGGGGGCTTCCTCTATACATACTAAAATTCCTATCCGCTCTCTTTCAGGAGCTACTTCCTGTCTTTAAAATGTCCTTCCCTTTTTTCTTCTACTACTATACCAATTTGGAGGCTCTTATTGTCCTCATAGGACATTAGGCCCCCAACAATCACAGATGTATCAATCAATAAGTCTGTGATATGAAGGCCATTGTGTTGTGACCGCTGATAGTCTCAACTCCAAGGTGAACAGTTTGCATCCCTGTCTCCGGTGTGGTTATCCTTTTGACTATTCCAAGAAGCCACTTACCTTCATTGATATAGTATCTTGATTATTGTTTACTTTAAAAAAAAAAAGGAATTAGGGCAGCTGTGGCTACACCTGTAGTTTACCACCACCAGTATGACTGTGTGTGAATGAATAGAACCTGGATCCCTGTAAAGTTGAACAGTTTATACGTTACTGAAGACTCACTTTTGTTGCATTGGCCTTTATCACAAGTGGAGACTTTGACACTCCTTACTTTTTTTTCATGTATCTTATATGTTATTTTGTACTGTATCTTGTACAACACTTTGGTCAACTGATGTTGTTTTTAAATGTGCTATAGAAATCTTTTTGACTTTGACTTCATATTGCATATTGTGTCCTTAAGAGTACCAAGGAAGAACATGTTGATGTCAGGCAGGTGGATAGGCACGGATCAGAGTGTGTATACTGCATAGATTTGCAAAATAAAGTTTTGTGTTTTAACATTTAACCTAACCATAACCATGTGCTGAATGCTAACTGACCTTTTGATTGTCATAACCTGATTGTCTACATCCCTAACGTGATGCTGTCAGTGATTGATTCAGAGGTGCAGATTCCTATGTCAACGTTTTAAGTGATAGCAGAGATTTATCCTACAGTATTTATCCTATTTCTCCAAATCCCCCTTTAGCAGTTTTATTGCATGCTGTGTGGCCAGCTTCATTTGAAACCAAAAACAGAAATTCTAAATATCAAAGACACCTAATACATGTACAGTATGTCTCATCGTGTATTTGCACTACTGTTGTGTTTATTTAGGTCTCAGGTTGCTCTCTTCACTTGTGTCTCTCTTATATGTATATTCTTCTTCTACAGTTTATTGCATTCTTGAAGGGAGACTCAATCATTTCATTGCCATCGAACGCTGCTGTAATGGCTGTGCAAATGACAAATAAACCATCTTCAATCTTGAAAAATGTCATGCTGAATTTGAACAACTGTGCATAAAAGAATGCACAGCTTAGAATACAGAGTATGCCAATTAGATTATGAATGGTGAAGTTGTGAATTGTGTAGTTGCAAGGGAGAGTATAACTTTTTTAAAGAATAAATTACACAATCTTCTCTTACGAATGAAAAGTTAAATCCATAGCCGGTATAATAATATATAAATTATTCAATAAATAATTTCTTAACAATATAATAAATAATTATATAAAATATATATATATATATATATATATATATAT
This sequence comes from Ammodytes dubius, assembly GCA_026122265.1. Classification (NCBI taxonomy): domain Eukaryota; kingdom Metazoa; phylum Chordata; class Actinopteri; order Uranoscopiformes; family Ammodytidae; genus Ammodytes; species Ammodytes dubius. Next base: position 28,773,920 of record CM047517.1, read on the forward strand.
ATATATATATATAATAAAATTAAAATTACTAAAAGAAGAAAAAGGGATTTAAAGGGATTAAAGGTTAAATTAATCAATTTTAACTGCATTACCAACATTAGTGTTGCTCGCTATGTGTCCATGTGTGTAATGCTTCGCATGTCAAAACACTGCTGTCTGCATGCATGTTTGCATCTGTTTGCATGCGTGTATGTAAGATACACCCTTAGGCTGTAAGTCCCCAGCCAGACCCCCCTCCCAGAAGCGACCCCCGGTGACCCTCGCTGTGAACATCAAAATAGGATGGAGGGATATGGAGGGGGAGGGGGGTCGCCTATCCGTGTCTCTGATGTGTGTGAACGTGTAGCTGCATTGAATTGGGGTTGAGGGGTGGGGGGGTTTAAAATTTCAGTGCATATGCTGTGGCTGGGTAATGGCCTGGGGCTGTCTCTCTGGCTCTGCCTCTCTCTCTGGCTCTGTGTCTATGTCTCTCGCCAGGGCCAGAACAAATGAACAATTCATCATCAGCAGTTTGTCCTCCGGCCCCCCCCCCCCCCCCAGACCCAGGTGACTTCACAACAACTGTCCCCAATCCTCTGCAAAATGGCAGGCATCAAAGGCTGGGGGGCAGAGGGAGGGGGGGGGGCAAACATGGGTAGATATGAGTATGATAAAATGTGAGCTACCACAAAATGAATGACTTGAATGAATACTGTTGGGGAACCCTTGAGCAGGGCACCAGTAAACGTGTGAGGTGATTTAGGAAGGTATTTCTATTCAAGTTTGACTAATGTTGTGGGCTTAGAACGAAAATGATGATGGATGGATGCTAAAATATAACATTAAATTTTAAACATTTGGCGTTTTAGGGCGCATTCACACTGTCCCCACTCGCTCCACTCCTTCTGGCCATCGGCTGCACTCACACTGCTTCAAAAGATCCGGGCTGGGGGTGATCATGGTGTAGTGGTTAGAGCGTCCCCTCCATGAGGCCCAGTCCAGTTTCGAATCTGACCGTGGTCAGTTCTCTGCATGTCATTCCTTAGGTTAGACAGTGAGACCATAAAACACTCTTTTTGCCTTTCTCAGGCTAGGATGAACCGAATTTCATAATATCATCCACAACGTGTGAAGTGTCTTTAATACGTGTGTGTTTGGGTTTTGGAGCTTATTTGGATCTGCTTTTAAATCATTGCATCAAACCAAATCTGCCAGAAAATTCCATTCCACTTCCACATCAGACCAATGCCAACCCTTTGGCAAAATGTTTAAGTAGGGCTGTCAAACAATTAAAAAATGTAATCAAATGAATCACAGGGTGCTGTGGATTAATCACGATTAATTCTAACAGTCGAAATATGCCCAAAAGATTTGAATTTTCTCTGTAGCTATATTGTTCTATGAACGGAAAGCTAAATGACAGAAGGTGGATATGTACATTTAAATTTCAAGTAATGCCTACAACACCATAATTCAATTTGTCTGTCTCTTTGCTATGTCTTTGAGCAAATATAGCCTATATAATGGCATTTATTTGGTGAATCCATAGGTTGTGCATTCTTGAATACAACTTGTTGCAGTCCGCAGTGTGTGTGTGTACGCGTGACCACGCTCTAGGGGATTTGTTCATTTGTGCCAGAAAGCCGACGTTATGTTGATGTCTTATCACACACACCTCTGAAAACTGCAGACGTTTGTGTCCTCGCGGGCTCTGAAAACATGGCAAGGGCTAACGTGCTGCTATGTTTGGCTGCGCGCAGCTTACTGATCCTGGGTCAGCCACAACGTTAGAGTGACTGTAGTACAGAGCCGGTGGGATGTACGGGGCGGATCATTCTGCACATGCGTTAATTGCATTAAAAACATTAACGCGTTAATTCCAGAAATTAATCACCCTGCGTTAACTCGTTCATTTTGACAGCCTTAGTTTTAAGTTAATACTTTTTTGCATGCATGGACGTATTGGGTCGCAGGGAACAGTGTCATATAAATGTACATCAGGACAGCCATCTATACCCCAGGCTGGTACATTAGCAGCCTGCCCGCAGCACACCTCTTCAGCACGGTACAGAGCATTCACACTGGTCAAATCAACTATACTTTAGCCGTCAATCATGCTTGGGCATTGTACAAATGTCTAGTGTGAGTGCGCCCTTATTTTCAGAATTGGACACACGGGAGAAATAATGTACAGCACAAGAAAAGCATCACCTTAAAAGGTGTAGACCTTTCTTTTGGGGTTTCCTCAGTTTACTATTGGTTCCAAATTGCCATTGGGGACTGTTCTGACTTTCTCTCTTGTCTGTGGAGGATACTGTGTTGATTTCCTCTGTGGACTTAACAAACTGAGTTTCAGGGAGCGGTAACTTGGTTTGTTAACTCCACTGGAGCCTTTTGAATCTCTCTCTCCCTCCTCTCTAACACAGAGGATGGTGTGCTGTGGCCACAGTTGGCCTTGTGGCTTAATCATCAAATAGAAATAATATCAGTTACATGGGTGTGTGGAACCCCCTGCCTGAGGCTTTGATGGGTGAGAACGTCTGCTACGCCATCAACCCAACCAGAGCTCAGGGGAATTCTCACCAAACCTTTCCCCACCTTGGGCAACACACACACACACACACACACACACACACACACAACACACACACACACACACACACCACAACACACACACACACACACACACACACACACACACACCACACACACAACCACACACTCACACACCACACACCACACTAGCCGAATATGTAGGAAGGGCCAAGTGTGAGGTGTGTGTACCGAGAACATTTGCAGGAAGAAATGCTGTAGAAAAGTGTATGGAAATAGGCAAAGACAAAAGGCGTGAGACCGTGCTGCGGATCCCCTATTGTTTTCTCATTAGCGGAGCTGTATATGTGACTCCGGATTCAAGCTGTTTCCGTGGAAAGACAGGCGCCGCGCCGCGCACCATCAGTATGCAAGGCCCACAGAGACAAGGAGCTTAGTGCTTGTTATTGCAATGACACCTAGCAGGTGAGGTTTTTGAATATGCATGAAATGAATATCACACATTTACCCAGTTTTATTATTATCATTTGCCGGCAAAAGTTCAGCAGGCAATCACATTTCGGTAAAGTTGTGAAATCTTATAAAAAGATCCCAGCATCCATTACACACTAGCAGGCTTGCAAAACAAACAGGGATTGGAGGTTCGGGAATGGTAGTATAGTCATACATTTTGAACATTTTATAGAGATCTGTATGCATATCAGGAAAGTTATTTTGTAAAGGTGTTTTATGGTTGTATGTACCATGGATGGTTATAATTCTTCACCAAATCACATTTTGTTTCAGTCATTTCTGTCTCCACTGAAAATACATCCTGTATATACAGACGGGTTACAAATAAATGTAAAAGCAAACATACATATCTAGTGTGTTGGGCCACCATGTTGTGCCAACAGAACAACTACAGTGGGCTGAACACAGTTCCTCTCAAAAGACCATCTAAAACTCTGGCTACGGATGCATAATATTATAATATGGTAAATGGGCAGCACTCGTATATAGCCTCATTCATGCACGGAACACCTATGGCAGCAGTGTAAGGTAACCATCGGGAGCAATATAGGGTTCAGTGTCTTGCCCAGGAACCCCACCACATGTGTAGCCTGGCACCGCCTGCCTACCTACTTCTGCTCAATTTTAATTTCTCTTCAGTAGTCAGTCTGGGTCTGCGTTATATTCTTTGGTTTTCTCCGGCCAGATTTTTGGCGGTCCAATCAGCGACCAGTGGGAGTAGCTCAGAAGCCGGCGCATGACATACGTCACGACCAAACGTTATTGCGATTGGTTTGGCAGATCCAGAGTGGCACTGGGCAGATCCAATAGTTTAAAACTTCAAGTGAGTTAACGTTTGTCAATTGAGCGATTCCAGACCTTCTGTACAAATTAAATTAAGTACGATGGTCTGGTAGGACCAGGCTACCACATGTGGCAGCAGAAGGTTGCTCGAACCAGCAACCTCTACATGGTTAGCCCTTGCTTACCCATACACTTCACCTCTATGTTCATATTGGATTTTGGGCTTTTTCCAAACACACAAAGCATGCACTCATTTACTCATTGAAGGGGAACTAAGACTTCCCATACCGGGAGTTGAACCCAGGCCACCTGGGCGAAAACCAGGAATCCTGACCGCTAGACCATATGGGACATGGGACATATTACGTTTTCATAGGCATGAAACCAGACAACATCATTGAAGACATCATGGTCAAGTGCATCCACTGATCAACGTCTGCTATTTACTGACTAGGACCTTTCAGGCTTCTGCAAATAATGGCTGCTTTGGCTGCCAGTTCATTCTTCCCCTTGGTAATGGCAGTTGACAAGACAATCTCAATACAAGGTCTACTGTGGTGAGTAAAGGGAACCTTAAGATCAGACTTTTTGTCAACTGTTGTTTCCAACATTTACATTACATTACATTTTATTTAGATATACCTTTTATAATTTAATTTTTTTTACCTGTGTTCTACAGTTTGATGTGTCTGTAGGCTGCTGAAAACGTGATTCCAATGCTTATTTAGCGATGCCAATTTAGTCTTACTGCTAGTACGTGATGTTGGAACAAAGTTTGTGGTTATGCAGTAATGCTAAAATTTGCTTCTGTGTTTTTATCATGTTACTGCTGAAACAACCTTCCCCTTCAAGGCGCTCACACTTGTTGATACGCAGTCAGCTACATGTCCACAGACAGGTGTAAATTAATTACCTCACATGTCCCATGATGCATCAGTTCTATATGCACCTTTTGCTCCATTAAGAGTCATTGTTGGACGGCGGCCGCTGGCCCTGCTCCTCTCTGATCTCTCTGTGGTGTGAAACATGTGCTGGCATCATTAGCCGCTGACTGAGTCCATTTGAGGCCATTTAGCACCTCCTGCCTGCCTGCAGCCACTAATATGTGTGGGCATGCGTGTGTGTGTTTTGCCACCTTGGTGCTGACACAGTGCAGACCTCTGAGCTGCAGGGTCAGACTGAAAGGAGAGGCAGAGCATGTGTCTGTGTTTTCTTGTATCTTTATCTTTGTGACGGCCAATTATCACCTTATTTAAATTGTCCATGAGGGGCAAATCAGACAGTTAAGTTAGCACTCAATAATTGTGGGTTATTTGAAGGCTAGGGGGTCATACTTTATAGCTACTAATTTGGTCAATGTTAAAAGTTTGGCATTTTAGGCCTAAACTTTATAGGTCAAACGTTCCTGGAGCATTGTTGTGGCTGACATGGGGTTTCCATGTATTGCCACGCCCTTAAAAGTTGTTGTTAATGAACTTGAGGGTTATTCCAATGTGAGGAGGAGTTATGACCTTGGTGTACTTTGCAGAACTGCATGAACCCATATTGCGAGGCCCGCCTCAACCTGCCATTAGGCCCTGGGGCTGAGAGGTTGCGTAGGCTCCCTGAGTGTCCGTCTTACAACACAAAATGTGCAATATTTGTTTTGATTAATAAGCAAATCATTTTAAGATAATACAGTATTTCTCATGGGCATTTGGGAGACTGTGGTGGGGACTTAGGACCTTATAGGGGGGTCCAGGGGCACGCCCCCCCCCCCCCCGGAAGAAAAATGTTTTAAAGTAAAATGTATAAATCTGGTGCATTTTGAGAAGACAACTAAGGCTAAATCAGCTGTGTCCTATGTGAGCTATTTAGTACTATTTTCTGGAATAATTTGGAGACACAGAATAACCAAAAAGGCTTAAGAAAAAATGTACAGGTTTAAAAAATCTCTCTGTGAAGTCTAGTTTTTTTCTAATACAGTATAGCTCAATATAGGCCCCCGCTCTTCGTAGCCACGAACAATGTAATTTTAAAAATAACAAAAATGTACTTGCGCATGATAGGCCTCTGATCTCTGTATGCCCCCCCCCCCCCCTACAAAGGTTAGGGGCCTATAATGAGCCAGTCATTTGTTTATTTTTTTAAACAACATTGTTCGGGGCCTTCAAAGATTAGGAGCCTATATTGAGCCAATAAAAAAAAATATATATAATTTTTTTTAAGAATACCATGCGATCTACCCACAATGCCTTCGCGTTCGACATAATGGGCACCCCTGGTGTAGAAGCTCAAACGTAAAACAGTTACTTCATACAGTAATGGTCTTCTTATGTGACGATAATGGCCAAGCACTTCAGCAGACTAATGGGTTAATGGATATAGCTATATTCACACTAGATAAAAGCAGTGGCCACCCTAATAGCAATCACATTGTATATATATATATATATATATACTGACTGTTGGAGTGCATTACTGTCCGAATGCCACAGCAGTCCAAGGCTGCATGCAGTTTTTTTTAAATGCTTCATATAACCCTTTAGGTGAAAAAGGTAAATTGCTATGATACCTAATAGAGCAACATCTGGCTATTATTATTCCCTTCTGTGTGTGTTCTCTTTTCCTTACTACTCTCCTTCAAAATCCGTCCTCCGTCATCAGTGGTTAACCCCGTGAGAGCGCCTGTTGTTTATACCATGCAAGAGAGAAATCATATTTGTGGAGCTTATGGCTGTGGCCGAAGCGCTCCCCGAGGAAGAGCCTATTACAGCAGTAAGAGAGTGGATTAATTAGAGAAGGTCTCGACAGAGCCCGGGCTGAGAGTCAAAGGGGGGAAAGCATTAATGGCCCTTCTCTTCTTCATACAGGTAACTGACTCGGCCCCGGGGGCCCCAAAGCGGCACGGGCTCAATTAATAGGGCCAGAGGTACAAGCCCCCACCACCATCAAGCTGATATGCTTTATCGCTTGTTTCCCCTCAAGACATTTTATGAAAAGAGGGAGTAGGGGATGGCAAGAGTTTTTATTTCATGTTTATTAAGGCTGGGGATTCAAAGGTGCACTAGAGAGCCACTTCTTTTTTTTTTAAAGCATTTACAAGTCCAGCTGGTTTATCTAACTACAAACAAAAGAGTGTATGTGGCGGAATTTTTAGTGACACAAATAGTGAATGATAGGTCTATACTGTGAATTCATGGATATTAAATGTATTTTCTGTAGTGGTCCCACTAATTCACATACTTAAACCCACACACGCACACAACACATACTCAGGTGTGTGTGTGTTCGTTTTGAGTATAGTGACGGTCCCTCATAACAAGACATGGGCGGGGGCAAATGGCTTTTTGTGGCATTGGGTTGTATACATTTATTTCTGTTTCTTTTCCCAGCAGATATAGAGTTCTATAGAAACATGCAGAGTTGATACATTTAAAAAAAATCCTGTGTGTTTTTTCTCTGGCTTCTTTTCCCTTTCCTTTTTTTCACTTGCTCTCTGTGGACCGATCAACGTCAGTGTCCACTTCTGTGTGTGTTTTTATGTGACAGAATTGAATTACTCTCCTGAAAACAAGAACAACTCTTTTTATTTTCTTTATATTGATCTTGTGACTGACCATGTGTTGTATTGAAAATGACTCCCCCCAAAAAAAAATTCATCAAAAGAAACATAGCATGAAAGAAGCTCAAGTCATCAAATGTGGAGACTTTTTGCCTCACTCACACATTCTAGACACTGCTGACACCACATAGACCTTAATGACAGACGGACATTTGTTTGCTATCAACAGTTTGAGATCTACCCACCTTTGCCCCCTTACACATGGTGTTCCCCAGGGTTCCATGCTTGGACCACTTCTTTTCACCATCTACATCCTCCCCCTCGGACACAATACAATTTTTCTTACCACATTTTTACTGTTGAGCCCTCTGAAACTATACCACCTCCAAACTTCATCGACTGCCTTAATGAGGCAAGGTGGGTGAAGTGTCTTGCCCAAGGACACAACAACCATGACACAGGTGGCAGCGCGGGAATCGAAACGCCAACCTTTCGATCATTGGCCGACCTGCTCTACCACCTGAGCCACAGTCGCCCCTCACTAAGGTCAAGAACCGCATTGTAACTCTAAGACACCACCCTCAATTTTGACACACATATTAAAAACAACACAAGCATTTATTCAGTGCAGTGTTAATGTGCCCACCTGTCCTGCTGTGCTCAGGAATCTTATGTACAGATGTATGTGTAGACTATCGGAGTCATGTAACGGCATAATCACAACTCTAGTGAACCCTACAATGAGTGCGGTTAGGTTCACTTCCACATTATGGAACCATTGGCGCTTTAGCCTATATGCTAATATCTGAACACTCTTTGTGTAGTGTGGAACTGACAGCTGGAGTCTTTTTTACTCTTTTTTATTGTTGTTTGTCTTTTTACTGTTTTTGTATTGTATTATGGACCGTTTTCTCTCTGTGTCTGGAATAAAATGTATATATATATATATATATATATATATTATATATATATATATATATATTATATATATATATATAAAATATATATTCATCTAAAGAACATTTCAAGACTTTGCCCATGTATTTCACACTGTAGCTGAAACCCTCATTCATGCCTGTCACATCCAGACTCGCCTACTGCTGTAATACTTTTCAAAGATTACAATATGTACAAAAACTCTGCTTAATAATATTGTTATTAATCTTGTGTGTGTGAGTATATTCATAGGCCTGATTATTCTTTTGTGTATCACCTTACATGTGTGTATTATTTAATGGTGTGTCTATTTTATCTGTGTATGTAAAGTGTCCTTAGGTGACTTGAAAGGCGCTCTCAAAAAAAATGTAGCATTATATTATTATTGTAGGATTTATGGGTAATGAAGTCCTTCGTTACAGAAAAGCCTGAATGTGAATACATTCTTGACAAAACGAAACTAATTCCTGCCGGCAGATGCTCAGCCGCAGCATTATACTGTAAAGTAGAATGGATCTCATTACTGCAAAACCTGTGCAGATTGAGCGATTTGCATGCACTTTCCACTCCCTTACTCCACCTCCTCTTCTGTCTTTTCCTCCCTCCTTCCCTCTCCTTCATGACTCTCATTAAAGACTGCGATGCCTCCTGCCGAGTGCAGAGCAGACAGACAGACAGACAGAAAGGCAGGCTGACAGGCATTAACAGAGCCACCATGCATGGGTTAGCTGCACAGATCTCAAGCCAGTTTCAACTCTCCATACCAGTAAAGACGAGCTGAGAAAGAGTGGGAAGCAGGGTGTGAGTGAGTGAGTGAGTGAGTGAGTGAGTGAGTGAGTGAGTGAGTGAGTGAGTGATGAGTGATGTGAGTGAGTGAGTGAGTGAGTGAGTGAGTGAGTGAGTGAGTGAGTGAGTGAGTGAGTGAGTGTGTGTGTGTGTGTGTGTGTGTGTGTGTGTGTGTGTGTGTGTGTGTGTGTGTGTGTGTGTGTGACAGAGGCTGCTGGAGGAAAAAAGGGAGTCACAGGATGAAGAGAAGTGTTTCCATATGGTGATGAAAAGCAGGAATACCTGGATGAGTGCCACCGATTTTTAGCTCCAAAGGTGGAGCAGTTACACGTAGTAAAAGCAGTGGCATGCACGGAGCAGACAGGCCCAGAGGTGAGGAATGTCCCTGGGTGAAATGAGACAGAAATTATCCCTGCGTTCTCCATTCTACATACTACATCCTACCATAAAAAAAATGTAGTTAGGATGCAGGAGGCATACAATTGGGACATACTTGCACTTATTTACCAGCACTGGATCTGTTGAGTCACAGTACTGCTGCACACATACTGTTCTCACATCCCAACAGTACATTCAAACAAGTCATGAGAACAACTCTGAAGGAGAAGGAGGAAAACTCAAAAGGCACTCTGAGTCTCTGAGTTAAAAAAATAGAATAAAGCATGCAGCCAGTGTAGACAGCTGTGTTGGCTGGTGATCTGACATCAGATCTGTACCACTGTGCAACCACCTTTCTCACTCCCTCCAGCATCACAAATGTCAGCAGAAAAAAGCCCTCAGCGTGTTTCTCCTCTCTTGGGGTCGTGGGACATCCCTGTGCGCCCCCCTCCCCCCTCCACCCTGCAGACAGCCGTAGAGTCAGGCGGCGCGACATGCTGCCACCACCACTCCGCAGAGTCAATCCAAATGCCACAATATACAGCAGCTCTCTGCCCCAAGGGCCAGGAGGACAGGGGGATAGGAAGAGGAAAGGTGGAAGGGCACCCGGGGGCTTTACCATCACTTCACCAAGTACTTTTGGGAGTTTTCAGCCCCCTTTTTCCTCAACAGTTTGGACGGGCAAATTCCCCCAGTATTTAAATACCAACCAGTGTGCTTGTAGCAACAAGTATTAACATTTGTGAAGTATCAAAAAGCTGCTAAATTAGAATCTTTCATTAATCGGACAGGTCCTCATTTAAAGGTCACATATTATGCTAAATGCACTTTTTAAATGTGTTCTAACATATCCATGGGGCCACGGTGTGCCTAGAGACTGCAAAAATATTTTAAAAAAATAACAATTTCTCCTTTTCTCACTCTCCCCCTTTCTGAAACCCCCACCCCTCCCCCCCCCCCAATATACTCCAGTCAGAATTCTCGCCGACTATTACGTAATAGTCGGCACAGCCACATCCCCATATTTTCTTTATATGTCCATGCTTCCGATGCTTCCCCCCCACATTAGTAACCAGAAATTTCCACCGTGCAGTAGTCTATGATAACCCCACCCACCCATTTCTTATTGGTCCACGGCCCCGAGATCCCATGCCCGAGATCCCATGAGATCTTCTTGAAAATTTTCCGAGCGACAGCCATGTTGCTTTCCCCGCTAAGCGACAAGATGCCCATAGTAGCCTACAGCCTGAATGTTACATACACCAACACAGAATGCTTTTGCTCATACTCCACTAATTTATCTTAACCACAGCAGTCTATGCTTCGTTTTTAATAACACAACGGATAGGAAGCTACTTGTGGGTTTTTGCAAACAGTGAAACTGAAAGAAATGTTTTTATTGGCTAAAAAAACATAGAGTAAAAAATAGATCAAACCCCTGGTTTACAAGTGAACTGTCTGATTTATTTTCCGAGAGAAATAAAGCATGGTCTGTAGCTAGACGCTCTGGAGATAATACCAATTGGACAATTTTTAGACACCTTAGGAATAAGTGCACAGCCATGGTCAGGAAAGCCAAATCTGAATACTACCTTGAATTAATCTCCGACTGCTACTCTAACCCTGCACTATTTTGGAAAGCTGTGAACTATAATAAAAACAATTCTAGCACAGTTCCCACTCAGATCAAATTAAATGGTCACACTCTCAATGATCAAAAAGAGATTGGCTTAGCTTTTAATAAACATTTTGTAGCTGCTGGTCAACTCTTTCAGAATGGAGGATTTAGGCCTTCTACCACCAGTAGTAACATACCACCTGTCTCTCAAACTCCTCTTTTCAGCCTTGATCTTCTTCCCACAAGTGTTGTTGTAGATGCACTCCTCGCCATCAACCCCAAGAAGTACATGGGAGAGGACAATTTGGACCCCTTTTCAATCAAGCTCTCTACACATATAATATCAAAACAAATTACCCATATTTTTAATCTTTCCATCTCCTCTGGAATAGTTCCTAAAATTTGGAAAAAAGCTCATGTTATCCCTTTACATAAAGGTGGTGACAAGAACAATCTAAATAACTACAGGCCAATTTCCAAACTCCCATGCCTCGCAAAAATTCTAGAATCACTTATTAATAATCAGTTAAAAACATTTCTGACTAGTGCTTCCATTTTGAGCCCATTCCAATCTGGTTTTAGGGCAGGCCACAGTACTGTCTCTGCTGTGACTTTGGTTGCAGACAACATTGTTACAGCTTTAGACAAGAAAAAGCACTGTGCAGCACTTTTTATTGATCTGTCAAAAGCCTTTGATACTGTTGACCACCATTTGCTTTTACAGAGGCTGCATGACATTGGCTTTGATCAGTCTGCATGTAGCTGGTTTAGGGACTATCTCTCTGATAGACAGCAGTCAGTTAAACTGGGAAGATATCAGTCTGAGTTTTTAACTGTTACAAATGGTGTCCCACAGGGCTCAATTTTAGGTCCAGTTCTTTTCACAATTTATATAAATAACATTGTTTCATCGCTTAAAAACTGTCACGCCCATCTATACGCTGATGACACAGTACTGTATTGCATTTCCGATTCGGTGCACCAATCTATTGAGAACCTACAAAGCTCTTTTAAACCCCTGCAGGACTGTCTAGTGGACCTCAGGCTTGTTCTTAATACAGACAAAACCAAATATATGTGTTTCTCCAGAGCAAGAACTACAAATTTTAATGATTTTAATTTGTATACAAAGAATGGATTTTTAATTGAAAGAGTCACAGAGTATAAATATCTCGGCATCTGGTTAGATGATAAACTCACTTTTCATTTTCATATAAATAATCTTGTTTGTCGACTACGACAAAAAATTGGCTATTTTTATAGGAATAAAACCACCTTCCCCTTATTTAGTAGGAAAAGGATTATTGAGGCAGTTTTCATGTCTGTCCTTGATTACGGTGATGTGGTCTACCGGCATGCATCACATTCATGCCTTAAACTCCTGGACTCTGTTTTTCACTCTGCTTTAAGGTTCATTACAGGAGATGCTTATGACACACACCATTGTCTCTTATATGAAAAGGTTGGGTGGTCCTCCCTTAAAGAGAGACGTGACACACATTGGCACATTTTTATTTACAAAGCCTTGACTGGGAAGCTTCCTCGTTACTTAACAGAAATGCTGCACATTTCAGATGGGCTTTATCAGACCCGCTCCACTGACATGCTTATGCTTTATGTCCCACAAGCCCGGTCTGAGCTGGGAAAGACAGCTTTTAGCTTCAGTGCCCCCGACTCCTGGAACAACTTACAGCTAAAAATTAAACTAAATACATTCATATCCTTTGGCCAATTTAAACAGACTATCTTGGATCTGCCAAACTCTACTTGTAACTGTTTTAATTAGACTATATTTTACTTTGTTCCTTTTAATTGCTGCCACTCTTCACCACCTTGTACATGTTTTAAATGTTTTTTGTTGTGTATTTGATGTATTTGCACTGAATATTTTGTATGTATTGTTTTGAATTTGTTTTGACTCGACGTCATTGTAAATGAGGGTCACCCCTCAATTGGTCTCTCGAGGATAAATAAAGGTTAAATAAATGAAAATGAAAATTGGTATTTTTGCCTGACTGGGGTATAGCTATTTAGCTTTGGGACAAGCATTCAGCTTTTGCTCATAAAAACATAATTCTATTATCCACACCAGTCTGGAAATGCCTCGTTTTTAACAGGACAAAGGGTTGTAACTTAATAGTGTGGAAGTCAATTTTGAAAATATTTTTTTCACTGATTTGTGTGGTATTTTTAGCCGGTAGCTCCCGAGCTAGCTTCGAGACAAGCATTCAGCATTTGGTCATAAAAACATAATTATTTTACCCACACCAGTCTGGAAATGCCTCGTTTTTAACAGGACAAAGGGTTGTAACTTAATAGTGTGGAAGTCAATTTTGAAAATATTTTTTTCACTGATTTGTGTGGTACTTTTAGTTTATTTTATCGTCTGAGTCTTATTTTTAGCGTTAGCGCCCATGTAGCTTCTGTTGTAGTCACGCAGTGTCTCTCTAGTATCGCGAGAGCACGGCAGAGACGGTGGGAGAGCCCCATGGCCATATAAAGAAAGCCCGGCAGAGAGGTGGGAGGGGCCAGCCAGATCGCACAAATATAGGTCATCCTGAGACCAGAGGACAATCAGGGTATAAAGGCTTGCTACAATAAATGATCTGAACGGGTTTTTCAGCAAACATCTAAAAAAATAAGTATTAGGGACTACTTAGACCATATAAAATTGACAGCAAAGTGCATAATATGTGAGCTTTAAAGGTCACATATTATGCTCACTTTCAGGTTTTAAAATTGTAATATAGGTTTCTATTAGTAACTGATTTCATGGTGTAGTGTCCAAAAACACTTTGTATTTCTCACTTTGCCGTTGGTTTGAATCAAACTGAGAGTTAGATTCAGGGTGTGCTAAGGTTGGTAATGGGAGGGAAAGGGGGCTTCCCCCTCATGACATCACAAGAGGAGGGACATATGTGAGGTTTTTAAAAACATGTTTTCAGAAAGGTGGAGGTGAAGGAAAACAAATAGAGTTGTTATTTGGTATTTTTGAATGTGGAACTACTGCGAAAAAAGTGAATTCTGAACTGGTGACCTTTAAAGAAAAATGGCACATGTTTGACTGTATTTTACTTTACAGCATATAACACTTTATTACTTTGACTTCTTTAGTTCAATGAAAAGAATGGTTCGCGTTTGTCCAATACTTTGATTTAATTTCACAGTTAACGACATTCCCGTTAGCTTAAGTTGTACTTCAGTGCTAATCATTGGCTAATTTTGCATGTGAGTACAACTTGCTAAATATCCACATATTCAAATTGTGACTTTGAGCAGGTTTGTATGGTGATGTAAGCATTAAGCTCGAAGCACCACTTTCCCTAAGCACATATTTTAAAGGGATGCTAGAATTACTATGGACCTGCCTACAGATATATCCATATGTTCAGTTTATATTCTTTTATTCCTCCAAAAATATGAAGGTATAGCTGCCAAGGCCTTGTCACATAAGAGCGCTGGCTAATGAATGAGCAGAAAAGCAAGTCCAATCAATCAGCCCGGGATCTCTGTGTGCCCCCCAGTATAGGTGAGGTCTGGTGTAGGGTGACCAGCACTGTCAGCCCCTCCCCACAGCCCAGCCAAGAAACTGTTGTGGCATTTCAATGAGCCAACTATTAATAGGACGGACTGGGATTTTGTGTGTTTTGCTTTTTTTCCCATGTTTTTTTTTATCAGTTTTTATCAGGACCAAATGTCCTCACAAGGATCAACAAATCTGCAGTAGAAACTATTTATTTCCATGAAGTTGTACAGTAGTTTAGGATTTTGACTTCAGGTTCAGGAATAGGGGAATTCATTTAGTCGGGGATGACCCTCCCACATATGAATGTGATTGTAGAGACAGGAACAAAAGCAAAGTGGACTTTTATAAAGAATATCTTAACATACAGATATGAATAGTAGTCTAGTTACTAAGAGCAACCCATTATTCTTCAAAATATTGAAATGCACAATAATCAAACACATCGTCATACAGAGTTGATACACTGTGATATCATGATTAGTTATGTTGCTCCCTTTTCTCCAAATGTTCCTTATTTATTTACTCCCATTTTCCACTTAAAACATGTCAACAATATCTTGTAACAATTCCAGTAACACAACATTACTAAATCCTCAAAATATCATATTTCTCTTTTGAATAGGGGCCATACTGAATTGAGTCATAGGAAAGTATATTGTATAAAACTACGAGCCACCATGACTCCTGCGGAAAAAAAATATTTTTAAATTTCCCAGATAAATGAATTCATGATCAAAATAAATCCATCCAAAAAAAAATGAAAAATTATATGAACATTTCTATAATCCCCATACTATATGGTGGGGTGACTGATCTAGAATTGATTGAATTAGTCTTTATTTTGGGTGAAGTTCAAAGTTATGTTTTGCAAATAATCCCCTTAGCAAGAAAATTCCCTTGCTCCGATAGTACATGTTGGGTTGGCAAGCCCTTGGTCCAAAGTCAATTCTCCAATAGAAATCGTTGAATGAGAGGGAATGGAGGGTCTGCAGTACACATGTGTGTCTTTTTGATATGAAAGAATTTTAAATCTCCTGGTCTGGGCCATTAACCAAAAATTCCCTTAAAACACTGACAATATTAACCCCACAGCTGCCCAGTCTGTGCTGGTTGTTTCCCCAGAAGGCTCTATACTGCCCTGAGCCAAATGACTCACTCAAACAGAATACTCCTCCTTGATCAAAGCACAGCCCCTATCCCACTGGCCAAAAAAATATTCTCTTACATGCTGACCTATACAATGATTAGCAAACACTTTGGCTCCTCAGAAGTCCTCTTCAGCACATCTCAGGGTGTTGACTTAAATGAAAGTGAATACACAGTGGAAGCACCACTCTGATCTCCCTTACTTTGGCTGTAGGCCGACAAATTCAAAATTCTAGATGACAGGGTCACAAGACTTTTCCTTTTAGTTAGAGTGGTTGAACAATGATTGAAACATCACACAAGTGTTGGACCTTGTGTTTGACCCTGACCTAACCTTTTTTTTTTGCTTATTAAAATGTATAATTCATTTATGACAAACCAAATCCATGCAGTTCAGATATTTAACCAAAGCAATTGTATAAATGTTGGAAATAGCCAAAATAAATAGCTAAATGTTTGCACATTTCGGCTCCTGCCACTTCAGATAAAAAACAACTTAATAGAATGTATGAGAAACACATTGTTACAATATTGACTTTTATTTAATTAAGAATGCAGTTGATAATCCGTTTGTAAAAAAAAAAAGACAAACAGTTTGGGAACCACTGTTCTAGCAACGTGCTATTAGCATTGTATCTTAACTACTCTCCTGTAGAATCATCTAGTCACAACACCCAGCCACAATGAATTGCACTACAGTACAATGACTTTAGCCTGGAGTTTTTAGCCTGACTTTCCTCCCAAACAAAGATGGGCGGCTGTCAGCTTGGCTGCTGGTAAAGAGTGACCAGAGCAAAGTCAATCAGTATGGGTGGAAGGAATGATGGATAGATAGATAGATGGGTAGAAGACTGGATGGCTGATAGGGAGGCTATAGGTTTGGGCATCGTCGAGTCCCCCCCTGTTTATTTAGTTGTTGTTGTTGCATTTGGTGGTGTATCAGGTGGTGTTGTCGAGGCATGGCTGCTAGGACCTGACCGCTGAACAAAGACGTCAGTCAGTGGACACTGAAAGCAACGGATAAGAGCTCGGAGGGACAGCACAAGCAGACAAGAGGATGGACTCTGACCTTCCCCCTATCCGTTTAATTCCCCCATCACCCCCCAACCTACCCACTGTTGCCCAAAAAACAACATTATCTGTTAGGGTAATTCTGTTCCCCCCGAGTGCTACACATGGAGGATATATTGGCCTGATGGATCTTTGTCCTTCAGAGGACTGATAGATAGACAAAGCAGCACATGTACCAATATTGATGGAGATAACAGAGAGATACATCAAATATGACTGTGGGTGTATCTTATATTAAAAATGACAAAAATAAGCTGATATACTTCTGCAAGGGAACAGTAATTGGGAATATAGCCACACCTAGAAAGTGTTTCCTTGTCTTTACTATTTTATGAAATAGTTTTAAATTGCTTCTATTCTTATTACATTAAGTCTAAGTTAAGTCGATGGTGTTAGTAGCAGGAAACAGGTCTGACCAAGCGCATTTCATAAGGATGGAGGTAAGTGCTTCTTGGCGGTAGTCATTAAAAAATAAGGATTAAGTCATTTTTCGGGGAGGGGGACTATATAGTGGACTCCCGGCAACATGGGGGGGACTCTGACTGGAGCACTGCAGGTTGAACAAGTCTGTATCTCATCGCTAGTTGATCGGAACAGATTTTCAGCCACCAAGAGATTTTTTATTTTTTTGAATTGAACCTTTATGTATACAGTCAATACAGACAATATGGCTCATTCTCAAGAGAGACCCTGTTAATGCCACCAGGTCAAGGAGCCTTGTGTGGATTAATCATTTTGAAAGATCTGCTCATATTCCCTAGGTATGACGAGTAGGGTTCCTGGGCCTTCTCTACCTCCTTATCCGGGGAGTTGCTTCCTCAGCCAGCACTGCTCTTTTTCCTTTCGTAGACTGATTCATTTTAGCCAGAACCACATGTATCTTGAGTTGGAACCTCACAACCTTTGACCCCTAAATTCACAAGAGGCCAAATAATGGGACATCACTCAGTGCGGTTACATGCAGACTCATAATCGGGTAACTAAACGAATAAGACTTCAACAGGACTTTTAAACTGCATGTAAACACCTTTATCCGATCTACTTCGGACAAGAGAAGTCGGATAAGAACACCTAACATAGTGGAGACAGCCATTTATCCGATTTCCGAAAGGCCATGTATACTCAGACAAGTGACATGGTCCGTTCGAGTGTCTTGTCTTAATCCAATCTAGTTGTGCCATGTAGCTGCACTAACTGATCATCAGCTATGTAGGCTACTGTATCTGCTAGCTGATATATCAAAATGAATGACAGAAAGGCTTAAATAAAGCACTTTAACGTGATTGACGGTCTAGTGTGTTTTATCATGGTCAGGTCAGATTTGACTTTGAGATAATTACAGGCAACAGGTTGGTTATGCTTCTGAAACGCGACCTTGACCCGTTCACGACTCTGGCCTGGTTCACTGCCTGGTTAGCGATGGTTCTTTGGCCTCTGTTTGATCTGAGGAAGGGCACTCCATTGTTTCTAACAAAAGGACTTCTGTGCAGCTAAGGCGGTGACAGCCTTAGGAAATGCTAGAAGTAAATGCCATTAGTATGCTTCACTGTGGTTTATGTTGAAACTGTTACACCCATGCCCTTAGATGGTTGGGTCCATTGGACACTACTGCTAATAAAACAAACATATAATTTAACACAGACAAGACAGATGGAGAGAATACAACATACAAAGAAACTACAGGGCCAGATGTGATGGCCATTCTGCAGATTATTACCATTCAAAAAAGAGGGAGAAAAACTCTTATCTTTCCTATCTTGAGGATCTTGTGTAGAAGCAGATGTGCGACTTTAGACAGTAGATGCAAGCCTGAAGCAGGGCCTAACCCAAGCACGATCCTGACTCAATCCACAATCCCTGGCCCTGGCTTTGCTCTTTGCCAAAGGCCTGGTGGGCCAGGGCTCCTAATTGGATCCAGACTGGGGCAAGTGTCACCGTGGAATTTGATGGAGAAAGGGGAGAAACCCGAGGATAGCTGGCTTCATCGTCTGCCAAATCCAGCAGCTTAGCAGTGTCAAGTCAGCAGAACTCTGTGCAGACACTGTAGCTCCATCCAAACCCACTCCCGGCACTGCACCGAAGGGCTGGTTCTATTCCATCCAAAGAACTCCTTAAAATCGGGGCCTGGCCTCGGATCAATCATGTCATGAAACCCACCCACAAGTTTTGGTATTCGCAAGAAGAACTTACCCAGGTACCCTTGAACCAGTATCAGGAAAGGGACTGAAGTACAAAGGATTGACAACTCTGAAGGTATTTCTTAGGCAAAGGGGACACAAAAGGACATTATATCTGCTCTAACATTCTTTCAACAGTCTTAGAGGGAGACAGATTTTATTCTATGTCTTCAGAAGACCGAAATGCCATGTTGTTGTTTTCTGTTTGTGTTTCTCAAGGACACAACCTTTGCTGCCACTATAACTATTGCTCTCCCTGCACATTAAACACCTCCAGCTGAATGCAACATGGTCGCACCCCTTTTCTCTTGTTCTCTGGGAGCAGTTGACAGGCATTGTGGGAGATGTAGGACGTATAAGTCGAGACAGATGAGCAACATAAAATCCAAACTAATGATAATGCTTCACCACAGAATTCACCGAATACCACAGCTTGACAACATTAGAACAGTTCTCAGGGTACTCAAGGGGAGTTCTAATCAGCTTGTACTCATCCCTCTTATTTTCACATATTCCTTTTTCATCCATCAGATTAATTATGCTGACTGAAACAAGTCCCGTACTTGCTTCGGCGAGAAGAAATAAAAGGAATTAGACCAACTTTGACACGGGCATCAGATAAAAAAATTTAGGATACACTTGGCTAATTATTTTCCTTCCTACTTTAAAAGAGTAGATATGGTGTCAAACAAAGCCTGTGTCTCTAATTGTAGGGACGGAATGGATTTCTTTCACTTTTTTTGGGGGGGGGGGGCGGGGGGATTCTTGCCAGTCCTCAAGAGGTTACAGACAAGACGAGGACAACTACATGAAGAAGGGCTTTTGGAAAACATGGCAGCAGTCTTCGTCTGAGGTTTTGGTAGACGAGGGCTGAACGTCTGTGTGTGTGTGTGTGTGCTATAGGAAGAACAAATAGGACCCCCTCCCCACTCGGCTCGTCACCCATTTCATTTGAAAATGCTTCTAGTCATGCTGTCACCTAGCAGCTGACCACAGCCTCACCACAGAGCAGGGAGACATGTGTAGCGTTCCCGTCTCCTTCTCATGAGTAAATACAGCTGCAGTGTGTCAGGCAGCCAACCTAGAGGTGGGCTGAAGATCAATCTAACAACTAAAACCAGTAATGGTACATGATGCCTGTAGCATGTTTGCCATATTGCGTCAACAAATCATAACGAGTGAACATCCACATTTGAGTCCAGACTGGATGAGTAGGCCGGTATTTAAAAATATATGATGTAAGCTTACACTTGACAAATGCATTGAAATGATTTCATTTGCATTTATCAGTGACAGTGCGTACACTTAAAGGTGGGATCAGCGATTCTGGAGAATGCTTGTTGTCATAATCACCGGTGAATATCTCCTAACGATCCGCTACCTGTAGGTACTGAGTGTGCGCTGAAAGAAAAAAGTGTTACTTCTCAGCCTAGGCTCTGTGAACTGGTATCAAAACAAAGGGGTCCCATCGTAGCTATAGGAACAGAAAGTCTTCTCCGGGTTTGGCCGACTACACCTTTTAAGCTGCACTAATCAATATTTTCCAAATAACAATAGATCAAATGAGTATGTGGTGGTATCTGGTGTGACACAGAGCATGTGTTGTACCATTGCATCCACCAGATCAGGGGTTCTCAACCTTCTGCAAGCTGGGCCCCCCCAAAGCTGGGTCATTGCAGTTGGGCCCCCCCACCGACCCTGACAACCCCCCCCCCCCCCCCCCCCCACACACACACACACACACCACCCTACACAGATAGATAGATAGATAGATAGATAGATAGATAGATAGATAGATAGATAGATAGATAGATAGATAGATAGATAGATAGATAGATAGATAGATAGATAGATAGATAGATAGATAGATAGATAGATAGATAGATAGATAGATAGATAGATAATCTATTATTGTTATTATCACAAGGGCTAGGCCAGTGGCGCACCTTTGAGTTGAACATTGGGTTTAGGGTTGGGGTCCGGAAATTTCTTATATTTAACGTTAAATTCTGGTGCACTTTAAAAGATAATTATGAGATTGAATCAATGAGACACTGAGGAAATGTTTTTTTTTTTTAAATCTCCTTAGAAGAGAAGAAAATAGTAGCCTAAATAGAACATACACAGAATAAATTCTACAATAGGTATACCTGTTATGAAAAAGCTTCACAAAACAAAGTATATGATCAATGGGAAACACTGCTGTCTGACAACCCAGTTCAGAGAATGTTTCAACTATTGAGTCTTGGATTTGGAAAGTGGCCAGATTTAGCTCAAAATGCTACCTGCGATTAATGTGCTGTGCAGCCTGAACGCGGAGTTGTGTGTGTCTCAGTGGCGATTCCAGGAAATTTTGACTGGGGTGGCCAAGGTGGGCCACAGAGCTAGAGTGGGGTGGCCATCGCACCCCTGAATGAATAGCATGTGATATGCTGTACAACCAATTCAAAGATGATTTATAATCCCAAATGCTCAAATCATGTTAGTATCCATTGTAATGTTTGTCAGAAAACTAAACCCCTGAAGGGGGGTCTGGGGGCATCCCCCCCAGAAGATTTTTTTGTGTTTTTAACATGTAATCTAAGCATTCTGGCGCATTCTGGCGAAGATAATAAAGGAAAAAGTCAATATTCATTTCAGTTCAGATGAATAGTAAAATTAGCAAGACAACATAACTTGCTAGCAGCCAGATGCCTAACAACTGGACAGAGGGACGGATGACAACTAGCTTTTGACCAAATATCTTGCTAAAAAAATAAACCTTTATTTATGAAATTCTGCCCTAAGAACATGTTACACTTGCTAACTACAAACTTACATTTTTTTATTCAGATTTCAAAAATCTGCTGGGACACGTGCCCATACACGTGTATGGGTGGCACGCATGTCACAAGCACACTTATGCTGTTTTCAACTTGAAAATTGCAAACTGATCTCATATCAGTGGATTGGAGTGTTTGTGTGATGAACTTGGCAACTACCTATCAAAAAAAGTTAAGAAAGAAAAAAAATACATATCATCTCTGTACTAGGCTACATATCAGGAAAAAAATTGAAATTACAAAAAAAAAAAAAAAAAAAAAAAAGATAAGATAATTTTTTTTTTTTTTTTTTTTTTTTCATCCCCTTCGCGCCCCACCGGTTGAGAACCACTGCACCAGATCATGTAAGGCCATTATTCACCAACTCTAGAACGTTGTCTGGGTTTCGTAGTTTATTAGATATTTTTGTTAGGTGACATTTATTTTTATTTCACTGCAACAACCCTTTTACACTCAATTACATCCAATCATTTGTATCCATTACTATTCGACAGTGCAGCTTTCAGTTTGTGTATACATCAGATCATAATTTGTCTATATACATTGTTCTAAAAACTCTTAACATTGCTAACCATTGTACAGTAACTGTCTCCATAAATGTTTCACACCAAGAACTCTCAAATACCAATGATTATCTGTGTAGTTTTTCTTGTCTGTATTAAGTTCAGTGCACTTCCCCACTGAACATCCTCCATCCATCACCTTAATAGTGTAAGCTCTCCAATATTCATACAGGGATTAAAGCATTTAGATATGCTAATAGTTAAGAAGGCTGATTATGATGGAATGCGGCAGTATCCCCATGAATAACCCGTAGTGGGGAACCCAAGAAAGTGTACAGAAATGTTTGATTTGGTGTTAACGCATAAAAAAAGTAACTCGCTAAGGACTGACTGAGGAAAAAAGTCCAGTATTCACACTGTTGACTCTAATGCTTCTAATCATATTCTTAGCTGTCTCAATCCTGCACTTATTTGTAGCTAACCTGCACAAGTAGATCCGTGTAGTAGTGTGTGTGTGTGTGTGTGTGTGTGTGTGTGTGTGTGTGTGTGTGTGTGTGTGTGTGTGTGTGTGTGGTGTGTGTGTGTGTGTGTGTGTGTGTGTGTGTGTGTGTGTGTGTGTGTGTGTTGTGCATGCGTGCGTGTGTCTAGCCAAAGCAGCATTGCCCCTGCCTCCCCCCTTCCTTCTCTTCCTCACTCCAGAGCCTCTTAATAAAGCATCATTTAAAAAGTGAATGGTTCAATTAAGGCAATTTATCCGGGCCCTAATCTCTGGCAGGGCCCACCTTTTTTTCAAAGCCACCCAACAAAGTGACTGAAAACATTGTTAATGCATCCAAAAAATAAAAGGGGCTTGCTTCTTCTTCTTCTCCTGCCTGCCTCTCGCTCCCAAATGATTTGTAATAATTTGCTTTCTCATTCAGAGGAGATGGAAGGCAGCCGGGGCTCTCTGTTCACTGGCAGTCTGCATGAAAGCACTTCGCCACCAACTTTCTCCCCCCCACTCCCAATATCTCCTCTCTGGAATCAGCTAAATGGCTATTAGGGCCAGCCAGCCACTCCTGCCAACTCTCTCCATAATCACAAGGAAGAAGAGGTGCTAGTTTGGAAAGGGGTGTCAGTGTGACAGCTGTGTGTGTGTTTGGCTTGGCGAGTGGCTTGTGTGTGTGTGTGTGTGTGTGTGTGTGTGTGTGTGTGTGTGTGTTGTGTGTGTGTGTGTGTGTGTGTGTGTGTGTGTGTGTGTGTTAGTGTGTGTGTGTGTACACAAGTCATTAGGATGTAATACGAGGGGACTTTGGGGAGGCGTGCCATACATGCTTGAGAATGTGAGTTGAGTGGGAAATGTAAGTTATTTGTAATTGTTCAGTTCTATACAGTATGAATGCATTCACAGTGATTTGACTGCTGTGTAGTATATCAAGGTTCTTAACAGATTAAGGCAAGATACTGTGGGTGAACAGGGTCAAATGTTTAACTTATAGATACCGTATCATCATCGTTGTTTTATGTATTCCAATTCTTTTTAGACATTTTTGAATAAATCACAACAAATGAACACATCCCTCTGTAATAATCTTCAGAGTATAGTGCTGAGAATGATTATGGCAAGTTTACTTGATGTGGCTGTAGAAGTTGAGAGTTTTGGTTCAGAGTAATGAGAGATAATTGAGATATTGTCTGTTAAAGATGCTTACTGTAGGATAAATACACAGACGCAAACAGACAAGGTTTAGCCAAATAAACAACTGAATATACATTTTGGAGCATCCATTAATACTGGAATGACAGAAGACATGTTATGGTAGCTAAATAGCCAAACATCTTAAAACCTATGTTTTTGCCTGCTGTGTATCACCTTAAAGGAATCATGTGTTCTATAAAAATGAGCATTAACATACAGCTTTGGAAAAAATGAAGAGACCACTCCAAATATCCAATGTCTCTCATTTTACTATTTATAGGCATATGTTTGAGTAGAATGGACATTTTGGTTTTATTCTATAAACCACTGATAACATTTCTACTAAATTCACAATAAGAATATTGTCATTAAGTGGATTTCCATTAAGTTATGTAGCGATGAAGATTGAAGAAAAATATAGACTGGTCTCTTATTTTTTTTCTGGAGCTGTATAGGCCCATGTCTGGTAAAGTTTATTTAAACACATATTCCACCGTTACAGTATCTAGTGTTTGTGTGCCTGATATAATGTTGCTGAAGGCCCACACATGTGGTTGTGTGTCGAAATGATTCAGAGGGAAAACATGGTGGTGGTGACTGTGGTTCCACTGCAGTGAGATGAAGGGGAACCAGAAGGTCTGGGTTCTCTTACAGTAACGCAGTGACGCTGGCAAGAATCCAAAGGCTCAGAATCATCCTCATAACCTGAACTGACTCTACAGCTGCAATTTACTCCGTTTGTCTAGACAACGATTATGAATGTTTTAAAAGAAAAGTGACATAATTTTGTTTATAATAGCCTTTGACAGACTTATGGCTGCCTGAAGTATATTGTTGTCACACAAAATGTATTTATCACATGGAGTATTCACACAGTAACATTGATTTTGGAAATCAAACAGATAAGGTCCCATAATATTGAGTTATGATTTTCAGTTAATTCACAAGGAAAATCTAAGGCATCTTACGTACATACATGTACATTTAGTCCATGCCATTTGAATTTGCCTTTTTAATGCAATGAAATCACAGATAGGCCCACTTCGTTTCCAGCTTTACTGTTACGATGTATTACAAGGAAGTCGCAAAACCTCTGTAACAATATGAGTGTATATTTCTGTTCTGTGGGTTTCTGCAAAAAGCTTGATCAAAACATATTGGAACCGTTCAAATAAAATGCAATATACAATGCCATAGGGACTTCCTCAATACTTTGTTTATATGAACACAATTGAAATAAAAAAACACACACATTGTAACACATATGTGTCTGCAGTTATCAGAGACTTTCTTAAAACAACCTGTAGTGTGAAAATACCTCATTTTCAAAGACATGTTACAGTGTCAATATAAACAAAATCTACTCAACCGGATAACAGCAAAATAAAGCGTACATCTGTGGCCCGACTCCTAATGAGGCACATATTTCCGACACTTTTACCTAGTACCCTCGGCTGGAGAACCAGTTGACAGTTGCGCAACCTTAACACTCTACCGTCAAATAGGCTACAGGGTTAGGAGTTAAAGTTATTGGGGGACGAGATCAGCAAATAAAGCTGGTCAAATAACTAAAGGAAGTCCCATGCTCAGAATATTGAATTAACTTGTTTTTAATTAAATAATCACAGTCGCGTTTGCGGAAATAATATTAATCTCAAACGGAATCTAGTTGTAGTCTTGCAATATGAGACCCCTGTCTTTTCAAAATCTCACTCTGTGATTAACAACTAATTGTCTTCAGGTGTAAATTGATTGTCTTTAGATGTGAGAGGGTGTCAGTTTTCAGTCTTTTCAAAGTCTTTTAAGGGGCACTTTACACGGCCACGCAAAACGGTGCATACGCAGAAAAATTTCTGCGGTTGCACTATATCATTTACAGGAAAACAGCAAACGCAAACGCAAACGCAGGCATGAACCGCAGATTTTTGAGATCACCTCCGAGGGAGGATTTTTTGGAAAACTTAACGGTTTTGGTTTCCTGTAAACACCGAAACCATTTCCCCTGATAACGCTGACGCCACGGCTCCACCCTCACACATGCGCATTGCGTTTGGATATAAATAGGCATGCGCCGTCTTTGTAGGTCCATGTGCGCCAGTTGGAAAACAACAACAACAATGGCGGATCACCGAGCTGTATTCATTGTGCGCATGGACGTTGTGCTGTTGCTGATGAATTTGTTATCGTGCCACCAATCGCTCCTACAAGCAAATAGGGAAAGAGTTGTGCTCTGCCTGTTTTTCTAGCTAAATAAACGTGTGTCACTTCTATATGGCAGGGACACGGCTCTCTCTACATTAAAAAAACACTATCAGCGTGCAGCGGTTAAGTTAGGCTACTGTTCAACAAAAAGAGCATTAAGGCTACGGCTTCACAGTAAAAGCATTTCACTGGCTAAACATTCATAGCATTTCGCTGGACACACGTGAGTTGACTTTTATTCTGAAGTACGCCTAACAGGAAAGTGTCCGCTCACGAAGCCCCTTCACTATCAGCAAGACTGCTGTTTTTCCGAGTTCAATGCGGTGAAATAAGCTTGTCTTTTACAATATTTGTAACCCCAAGCTTACACCAACCGCTTTATGAACGTTATTGGTATTAATTTTCGGTTACAGTAAGGTTTTATGCATCCAATTGTACCGGAAGAGCTATCTACTAGGCTGTGTCACCGCTGACTATTGGCTTGGCATGGCTGCTACTTCAGCGATTTCGGCCCGTTTCCTCTGAAAACTTTGTGTACGGGTGAAGATGTCAGATAAATTGTGTCTGAACGGGGTTTTTTTTTTAAACCAAAAACGGGAAAACTCACGTTTTAACCGTGTAAAGTGCCCCTAAAAGTCCTCTGGTGTAAACCCAGCATAAGTTGAAAATGAAGGAAAATTGGACTCTCTAAGTCGATGTCAGTGTTTTAAATGTTTTCCTTGTTACAGAAATGGGTCTATTAAGATTGTTGCAGTGTGAATTGATTTGCTTTATTTATTTATTAATGTTGTCCCTGTGTGTTTGTCTGTAACGGTTTGTCTGTAACTGTGGTCCATTGTGCTGCTGCCTTTGAAAAAGAGATTTTTTTATCTCAATAGGTTTTTCTCCTGGTTAAATAAAGGTTTAATAAAATTACTTTAAAAAATGTGGTAACAGGGTTCCTTTAACTCCTAAACATAAAAAAAATGATTGCCCCTAATGAGGCATGCTGTATATAGTTTTACATATATACGTATACTGTGTATGCTTTTACACAAGTATAGTTACTTGTGTAAATGCAAAAATTTGGTATAAAGTAGAGTGCATTTGCATTATAAGTAACCATGAAATCCACCAGAAATGGATGTAGGCCAGTCGTTTCTTATAGACTCGTTTGTTAGCTGGACCACCACCTGTCTCTCTATTTGCTACAATTACATTGAATGTACTTTGACTCAAGCTTAAAGGAGAGCCACTCTTCATGTCAATAATGATGAATTGGTGTATGTGTAATTGGAGAGTTGGTTGGTGAGGGGGGGAGGGATTTTCTTTTCTTTTCTTTCGGGGGCCCGTGGGCTAAAAAAGGTCTTCTCTTCTTTTTACCTCACGCTGCCAGAAGACACTTAACAAGCTGGCAGTAAAAAAACATGGAAGGGGGCCTGTTGAGCATGTGGGCAAACATAAAAAAAGGCTTCGGAATTCAAAGTTAATCTTTCCAGACATGATTATTAAAACCCTGTGCCAGTTTGTGAGTGTGTGTGTGTGTGTGTGTGTGTGTGTGTGTGTGTGCCTTTGTGTCCGTGAGTTGGCCCATATGTGGCTCTGGACAGGCCCCTGTTAGAGCTCCCATGTGAGTGCGCTGTACAGTGTGTGTATTAGCATATGTGTGTGTCCCGATGTGTGTGTGTGTGTGTGTGTGTGTCAATGTGGGTGTGTATTAGTCATGTTGTGGGGCCATTTATCTGTTTACAGTGATATTGTGGGGACGTTGCTTCATTTTGATGACAAAAAGGAAGTGCCCATGACGTTCAGAGTAGATAGACATAGACTTGCTTTAAGGTAAGGGTAGACTTAAGTTTAGGTTAAGGTAAAGGTAAGGGTTAGGCAAATAATGGTTATGGTTAGGGCAAGTCACCAGGAAATGAATGTAAGTAATGTCCCCACAACATGAGTGATACACACTCTTGTTTGTGTGTGTGTGTGTGTGTGTGTGTGTGTGTGTGTGTGTGTGTGTGTGTGTGTGTGTGTGTGTGTGTGTAAGGGGATGTATGTTAGAGGGAGGTAAAAGACAGAGCCAGATCAGTGATTTTCAGAGAAACATGTTCCTCTTTTCTCCCGGGCAACCCACGGCTGTGTGCGTAGCTACATGCTACATGCTCCCTCTCCAGCAGCAGTGGCACTGATGACCTACAGCAAGGGAAATGATATGCTGCCTGCCTACATGTCACTGCAAACAGGCTCACAGACACAAGGTGGATGGGCTGTGTGTGTGTGTGTGTGTGTGTGTGTGTGTTGTGTGTGCGTGTGATTATGTGTGTTGTGTGTTGTGTGTGTGTGTGTGTGTGTGTGTGTGTGTGTGTGTTGTACAGTGCACACCCTGGTAAGTTAAACACAAAGAAAATGAAGAGAATCTATTATGATAATTATCACTTTGATGGGAATAAAAACCAATTGTATTGAAGCGCAGATTTTCAGAGTCACGGGTAAAACATGACATGACAACTTTGAAAGGTAAAACTAAATGTATGATGGTGAACAAATTCAAAAACATACACGGTTAAGGATTTTAAAAATGTAATCAGAGAGTAAAACAAATTCAAAGTACAAACAATTTCTCCAATTTGGAAATGTGTGAAAAAAAATGCACAATTATATCCACTAACGCAATAGCGCACGGCAGCAGTCATCCTTAAATTCTGTGAATTTTTTCAAAAACCCATCAGCAGCCAGTGGCATCTTCACACAATCAGCTCGGAAATATCACTCCCGATTGGCTTAAGACATGCAGCGGATCCGCAGATTTTCAACTTTAAACACCCTCTCCACGGGATAAATCTGCGGTTTTGACATGGGCTCGATTATCAGGGTTAAGGGGGTTGGGGGGGGGGGGGGGGGGCTAATCCCAGAGACCTTTTTAACCTGGGATGTACCGCGGGGCCAAGAATAACCACGCTTCCCCGAGTTAGGGAAATCAAAGACAGGTAATTAAAACCATAATGGCCCTGGTTAAGATGATTATCGTCGGGGGGCTCCAGATAAGGCAACCTCCAGCAGATTTCACTCTCTCCTTTTTAAATATTTATGGGATACGATGATTAGTCCGCGGGGGCCAGAGCCGTGTTAAAGGGGTTTAAGGAATGACTCGCAGATCAAGAGATGGGAAATAAGCATCTTAACACGGCGAGGAAATGAGGGATGGAAGTGTGATGAGAGGATGAGAAGAGGAAGCCGGAGAGGATGTAGAGAGAGAGATGGGGTCACCAGGTGTGTATGCCTACGTACGCTGCACATGGTGTGTTTCTGTGTGTGTGTGTGTGTGTGTGTGTGTGTGTGTGTGTGTTCGTGTGTGTGTGTTTGTGTGTGTGTGTTTGTGTGTGGAAAGAGATGTCAGGTGTGTGTCGGTAAGGCCAGTTTAGAGACTGGCTTCTTATCAGGCAGATGGAGGGTCAGATTTCCATCCTCTACACACATGCTTTACTCACTGGATTCATTTGTCTTCTACAATGGAGTTCAAGTCCACAGTACACATTTTGATAAAGGTGTTGGTTCTGACATCTGAAATTTGACATGTGTGACACTGTGTAGTACTAGAGGACTGGTAGTTGAGTGCCTCCCGTACCCCTCTTACACCAAGGCAGTTTGTGGGTGGTCTCACAGCAGTTCTTGGTTTTTCAACAACAAAATAACTGGAGCAGAGCAGCACCAACTCTTTGCTACGTCACGGCATCTTTGTAGTTTCAAGCTCAAAGCTTCCCCCCCCCCCTCCCAGACACACACTGTTTGCTCTCTTAATTTAGGGCCTACTCACACTAGTGCCGTTGGCCTGTTCCGTGCTGCAGGAAGATTCAGCACGATTCCCCCCTCCCCACTCCCCCCCGCAGGCCCGTGCTCACACTGCTCGTGGCCTGGGCACATTTGCACCTTGCCTACGTCACCGTGCGCGTTTAGGATTTGGAGCGTATAGTCTACTTGTAGGCTATACGACTGTTTGTGAATATTTTCATCCGGCCAAATTTGAATCATATATTCCACTGCCACATTAGAGCAACGAGAATCCTTAAGCTATTGTTTTTTTTAAATGTAGCCTTGACGTAATAGGTCGCGGTGGGCAGTCTCATATTTGTGCAGCACGCTGTTTAATATTAATATAACGGCCCGTCATCAGACCATACGTACCGGATGGTTTTATACACATCGATCGCTCTATCAAGTAATCCAAGTCAGAACTTTTTGTATGGGCAGAGATCGTTATTTTAAGTGTCTTTATATAGCCTAGTAGCTACTGTTTCCTCATCACCGGGCCGTGGAGTCCCGCTGTGTGTTGTGTTGGGTTCGTCTCAACCGCCATGCTAAAGGCATTATTATGACAGCTGACGGGAGGAAAAAGAAAAAAATCATCTGACGAACGTGAGTAAACACGAAAACCTTTTTTCTTTGCTTTCTGCGCTCACCTATTTAGCACTCTCCCTCTTTTATTAGCCCACACCTATGCCTACACACGTTAATTCTCACACATTTTATGTAGCTACAAGTCCAAGTGGTGGGCAATTCTGGTGCCGACTAGTAAGGCAGCGGACGTTAACGGACTATGCATCCTCAATAAATTCACGTCAGGAACGTCGCCTGTGCGCTTGCTTGTGCGCGTGTCATCTCATTAGCATCTGTACTTTGGCCACGGCACACCTCTCCCAGGTGTGCCGTGGCCAAGGGGCTGTTCCGTGCTGGAATACGGTTGGCGTGGTCACACTAGGCCAAACGTTCTAGACTTTAGTATGCTAATGAGCTTTGGCACGGGGCCGCGGCCCTAGTGTGAGTGGCCCCTTATATACGTTTATGGTTATTGACTAGAGTGTACTGTTTTAATCAACTTGCCTAAGTGACTAAACGCTTCCCTTTTGATTTGAAGAAGCAGTGTCTGTGGTATTTGTGTCTTGTATTTCGCTCACAAGACACATGCTCAGATTCACTCCTTTCTTATCCTAAATGTAACCAACATGTCCACTGAAGGTAAATCCCTTTTACATTGAGACTGTTATGATTTGGAAAGTTCCCTTTTCCAAACGGTGGTGCCTCGTATATTTTAATTAATTACTTTGATTAGCTGGACTAATTTAATTGATCATTAATTTAAAAAAAATCTAATATTATAATTGCATTGAAATTAATAATATTAATGACTTTGATCAAATACACCCCTTTTAAATTCCCAACATTTGATTCACAGGAAACTGACTGCAGGATGGTGGGTTTTTTGCAAAGCGACCATCGGCAAAAGAGCCAGGGCGAGTATTTTAACACCCACCTGAGGCCTGTCTGATCTCTGTCATCCCTCCGTCATCCCTCGCTCCTCCATGGGGCCTCCAGTGGTTTCTCCCTTCCCATCTGAGACTGCTGCCAAAGGCCTGTTTGAGTTATAGGCCGCGGCAACCCTGTAACCGCGCTTCCTTATCTGTACGGATCTGCAGGGGCAGTGTGGCTGGAAATAGGGGGGAGGGGAGGGGAGGGGAGGGGGGGGGGGATCACAAAACCCTAAATGCCCACAAAAGGGGCCTCGGAGGGACAGTTGTCTTTGACATTATGGACCACCTCTGCAGTGCACTGGGATGTGTCAATCAAACCCTTATTAGTTACAGTGGTTATGGATCAAAGAGCTTTGAACATCCCCGGAGCCAAGGTGAATGATACAGTTTGACTTTGCAGCTCCGACCTGGTTTACAGAGTTTACTATCTGGCCCGTCATACCATAACACACTCTGAAATGTGTCTGTATTTATTGACACCGAACAGTGCGCGTAAAAGGTTGCTGTGCAATTTTCTAAGTACCATGTTATATCCTTTTGCTTTTAGGTTCCAAACAAAGATAAGCTTGATTATAATCGTTGTGGATGTTTGGGAGATTTACATTCTCAAGATGCCAACTTTTTTTTTCCAAAACCAAAAACTTTTGCAGAGTTGAAGGAGCAGCAGCTTTGCAAAGGAGACGCTGATGTGGAGAAGAGAGCAAATTGCAAGAGTGGATATTTTGAACTATGCTTCCATCAATACGTTTGACGAATGTCCGCTCTCAATGACAGGATGGATGAATGTCTGCTTCCCAACCAGAGCAAAGCAAAGCAAGGCAAGTTTATTTATATAGCACAATTCAGGCACAAGGCCAGTCAAAGTACTTTATAGGGGCATGACATACATCAAGATTCAAATTCATCAAGTATAAAATAGACATTAGAAAAGCGAATGAAAAATATGAATAGGAATAAAACATTTAAATAAAATTAAAATTACAGGTTAAAAGGGAAACAGAAAAGTCTTCAGATTTGATTTGAAAAGGCCTTAGAGTTGCAGCAGACTTCAAGTTCTCTGGGAGTTTGTTCCAGATATGTGGAGCATAACAACTGAAAGCTGCTTCTCCTTGTGTAGTCCTAACTCTGGGGACTGTAAGTAGACCACGGGGGTATTTCAAGAAGCGGGTTTTGAGGCAACTCAGTTACTGCGGCAACATACGCCGTGGGTCTAACCTGTCAGATAGGTGGTTAGACCTGCTCTGAGTTTGTTTTCACTTTACGCTGCAGCTCCGACTGACGAAAGAGTGACACTGGATAATCTTCTCATTGTTCTGGGGACGAACAAATAAAACCTCAGCCAACCACCACCAAACTACAGACAACACAGTCCCACCAGGGACTGGTTAATTTCCTACTGATAAGCAGAAACTAAACTCTGTGGTGTGTATTTTGCATTGGAGTTTTGACATTAAAGGTCACATATTATGCTAAATGCACTTTTTAAATGTGTTCTAACATATCCATGGGTCCACGGTGTGCCTAGAGACTGCCAAAATATTTTAAAAAATAACACTCTCCTTTTCTCACTCTCCCCCTTTCTGAAACCCCCCCCCCCCCCAATATACTCCAGTCAGAATTCTCCTCGTTTCTGACCTCACAAACTGGAAAGCCAGAAGCTTCCACTGTGCAGCCCACACCCCTATTTCTTATTGGTCCACGGGCCTGACAGACAGAGGGCGAGGCGTATCTGGCTTCGCTTCCGGACAGGGGGCGGGGGAGCTCAAAGATTGTATATTTACGAGGGGAGCTGCAGCTCTTTTTTAAAAAATAGGCCATTGTGAGATTAGCTGAACATCAGCATAGTACAATAAAATATCTGAAAGTTTTTTTCAGCAAACAATTAAAGAAAAACGTATTAGGGACCACTAAGACCATATAATATGGTGTATAATAGTACCGAAAAGTGTATAATATGGGAGCTTTAACACCCTAAACCTCTCTGACTAAGACATCTCACTACCATCCTACACCCCCTGAAACACCCTCACCCTTTCTCAGTGTCCCCAATATTGTATGCAAGTCCACCATCTTCCCACAGATCTTCAAAAAGATCATTGAAGCGGTGTGAATACTTTATCATGCTTCAAATGATCCCACAATCCTCCTGTTTCCCAAGAAACCTTCTATCGCTGGATTGAGTGATCAGTGGTCACGCAATCCTTTGATTGGCTAGTGTTGTCCCACCTGAAGGACATCACAGGCCTCTTGCTGGACTACTTTCAGTATGACTACTGGGTGGATTATGCAGTCATGTGATACTGCACTACATTATGCAACTCCTCGACTCCACAGGGACATACAGAAGTTTCTTGGTTGTCTGTCTGTCTTCTTCCAGTTTTCCCTGGTCAATGATTGAATTCCATCATGATTTTTCTCTACTTATGACATCTATTGCAGGATGTCCGTCTTGGGAGAGGGATCCCTTACTTTGTCAACTCTCCCTGAGATTTCTAAAAAAAATGTATCCCGATAAAGGGTTTTTACCGGGAGTTTTTTCTCAGCCGAGCTAAGGGTCTACGGGCAGGATGTCGTACTGTATGGAATGTAATGTCTGTTTGTGATATTGGGCTAAACAAATAAAAGTGATTTGATTTGATTCTTGTTTGTGGACTTCATTCTACAAGGCTCATGTCAACACCATCCTCTATCAATGGATCACAAACTTCCTGGTTTGGGATAATCACATTCAGCATCCAGACTATTAGTCCCACAGGAATGTGTGCTTTGTGCTGCACCTCCAGTCTGTTTACTTAGTGACTTAGTATATTAGTGTTTTACTGTCACTTTCCTACATTATTATAAGGTTATTCTTATTATATTCTTATTTTATTCTTATATTTTGCATCCATTCTGTCGCTTTTTTCGCTATTCTTATTTGCACTATCCGCTGTTGCTGCTGGAACACAAAAATTTTGCCCACTGTGGAACTAATAAAGGTTGTTCTTATCTTCTTATCCTATCTTAAACTCCTGACGTTTGCAGACAACAGAACAGTCTCTGGATCATTTCAATCATCGGTTGAAAAAGTCACTTTGAAAAATGTGTGTTTGAAATATAAAGTTATGTTTCTTTGTCATGCCTAGAGGAACAACCCCTGACTGAGTTTGTTGTAACTCATGCATGGAGGGGATCATTTGGTGACTCCCAGTTTCCAGTTCCTGACCCCCAGTTTAGTCCCGGGGTTGACTCTTGCTAGGAATGAAGTGTTCCCATGAAGACCTCAACGGATGGTTTACCAAACCCCCCAGAGGTCAAGGTTATGTGACTCCATCCATGATGCAACGATGTGGGCAGTGCTGGGACCGCTTTTTTCTGCTTTGGTCAATCATAACAGAAAGGCAGGAAAATGTGGTTGAGACATGCATTTCTCTTTTGTTTTTGCCAAAATGGAAAGAGCACAATGTTGGGAAATTAAGAGATGGGTTATCCTTAAAAGTTGACATGTATCACCATGGGTTGAACCTAATGATAGACAATTCTGATAGGTAAGGTTAGCATCAAGACACAACCACTTTGCAGGCTAACTTATAGGCATGTTTTTAGGACTTCCTTTAGACTCCATAAATGTTTTTAATCTCAACAGGCAGTTTAAAAACACATTTAAGATCAAATAAATGCTATTAAAATACATTGATGCCTAGAGCTCGAGCCCCAACCTCAGCGATTTTTACCAGCATCCAATAAGGAAGTGACCACAACTGTAGTAACCGGAAGTGCCACTAGGGGGTGGAAGCAGAAGACAGCCATCTCTCATTGACTCACTTGTTAAACAGGCTGTTTTCAAAGTCTTATTAAACCTATTTACAGCCTGGTCCACAAAACCATTTTAGTCTGTATGTTTAGGTCATATCTCCATGACAACACTGAGGGGGGTGAATTTTTTCGGACCACGCTAGTTTTTATTTTATCGGAGGTTAAAATGTATTGGCGCGATCTCTTGAGTGACAGCTCTCCGCCCGTTGTCCCTCACTTTGCCTCGGAGGTATACGTCAGCTATCTCCCTCCCCCTCACAAAATGGCGACACGCACAAACCAGTATTATTGGATGCCGTGTGAATAACTGAGGTCAGCCCGGATGCTACATCCATATTATTTACTATCTATGCTAGAGCTCTAGCATTAAGTCAAACAATTTAACATCAGATTCTACCAAAGTCTATTAAATCTACTGCTATTGTTGTGATGGGTAGACTTGCTCACACTGGTTTTAACTTAAGATGAAATTTGACAAGACTTTACACAATCTTGGCAGTAGGCCTACCCTTTGAGGGAATTGAAAAGTGGAGGACTTAAAAAATGGAGCCAAGTGTTATCACAATCCTGATGTGAAATATTGAGGCACTGCCAATTGAGTATTCCTCTTTGTATATGTTTGGACACAGACAAAACTATTTCCACCGGCAGCCAGCCACTACACAACCCACAAGTATAGTCCCCAAGACAAATACACTTTTCTTATGTAAAAAGACAGGAGAATGGATGTTTTGCTTTGCTCTTTTGATTGACACAAACAAAAGCATTTTGACAATTTACAAATTAGTAGAATTAGTCCTAATAAACTTTGTAAAAGTATTTAGAATCTAATGAAAGTTTAAAAGGTCTATGCGCAGTGGGCATCTACCTACATAAATTGCATGCAATGACGTCTTGTATCGTGCTGTGGACGCATTAACCTATTTTAAGAGTCTCCTAGTCATGCTAGTGGGCCTGTGCTTATGGCAGTGACACTGCCATACAATGACAATGCTAACACTCTGATGCTAAATATACTGTATTGATTAACAAGATCACATGCTAACCATTGCTAACAGCAATGGCCCTTTTTTATTTTTGTGTCAGTGCAACTTTCTCACGTAGTCAAACTGACCAACAAACATTGTCTCATTTGAATTCAGTACAGACATACCACAACACATGGCAGTTAGGTGAAGGTAAGCCGCAGCATTATGGGAGCAAATGTTTCCACTGTATGTGATGTCATGTCACCAATTCTTTGTTCTTTGTTGTCGTCATTGATAAAGCATTCACTGCTCCCGTTCCCTGTGCAATATCTCACCCTGTTTATTTCAAAAAACCAAAGCCACACTGTAAAAAAAAGCAGCATTGTTCTATTTTTTTCCCCGAACCATGTCTGCAGCATTTCATTTTAACCCAACGCTACAGCAGCTGATTTCACAATTGAACACTTCTTCGAGCGAGCACACAGAAGGAACTCATCAGAGGAAAAGAGCTGACGTAGTAGAGTAAAGTTGTGAAGTAAAAAAGCCTGCAGGACCCTAGACTCTGGAGACCACTGCTTTAATCTCACGTAGGAATCTATTTTTGATGCCGTGAGTTTAGGCTTCAGTCTTTTTCAGAGCTGTCCAGAAGTCCTCTGAGTTCAAGCCTTTGTCCCTTTGTCTCCTGGAGTCCAGATGTGAACACAGCTGGATTGACCATACACCGGCCCATACTGACGCCATGTGACACGCACTGCAATGCCATGCCAAGACCCCTTGTCACAAGACACACACACACACACACACACACACACACACACACACACACACACACACACACACACACACACACACACACACACACACACACACACACATGACTGTGGTCCAGGGGTCACCTCCTTCGAACAGCGGTCAGGTTCCAGATGGGTTTATATTTCATCCAGACCTGCCTCTATATATCGGAGGCCAGTTGCATCCTTCCAGCTTACAGGAAGCAAGTAAGTGTGTGTGTGTGTGTGTGTGTGTGTGTGTGTGTGTGTGGTGTGTGTGTGTGATAGAGGACAGATTTTGCGAGGGGTCCAACATGTTCCGTATGAGACTTTCTGTCTCTCAGATTAGCTGAAATCTATACACGGGCAAAGAAAAAGGAGTAGGCAGAAGGCAAGAAGATGTTAGACTTTGTATTATACCATGGAAACAATCAACACAATTAAAGTGTTTTGTTCAAAACTGAGTATTTTAAGCAGCTGCACAAATTTGTCATTATATTTGATGAACGTACTTTAGCGCTACCTTAACCAGACATTGTCCCAATTAAGACTTTTGAGAAAATTGTTCCGTGAGTCTAACCAATCACAGCTCTTCTTCTGAGCCTTGAGATTGCACTAAGCTCCCCAATTGGGAAAAGTTGTGGGAGGGCATCAACTTCCGTATGTTAATCAGAGTGGTTAAAGTGAATATGCATGACAGTCTAATGCATGCAGGACAAAAAAAAAGGAAGAATGTCGGGTACTGAGTTTGAGACACACACTTTCTCCATTTGCTGCTTAACCTTGCACCCACTTGAAGTTGTTAGTAACAGGTATAGTCCAATACACACCACTTCTCTTCTCTTTCTTATTAGATCCATAATAGATTGTCTTGTCCAATTCTGTCTTTAAGCGAAAACCAATGTGGTAAAAGATTTTTGCCAAATAGCTTCATGGCGAAGTAAAGTGCTGAGTCTGGGTATGTTCAGCCTGTTTAAACAGGATATTTTGTAAAAAGTTCCCAATTGACGATCCAACGATCTAAATCTTTCTTTTTGCAATTGGTATCGGCTTGACTGAAAATACTTTTTTTAAGGTAGATTCCAGGTCATAGCCATCTGCCATTTGGCTTGTTGTCCATCTCAAGTCATCTGTAGCCATGCATTTCATTTAGAACTATAGCTTTATGGCCTGCAATTAGTTATATTCTTAAATTTATCGGATTTGAAATGTTTGCTTCCAAAGCCTTGTTCAACAAAGGAAAGGACAGATTAGCAGTAGGACCTCTACCCTGCCCATTTCTAACCTTTAGAAAATGTGGCGATTAGGTTTCAAGACAATTGACCCCGAAGCATTAGTTTTGACACAACAACAGAAACAAAGGCCTGGGGGTCAGTAAAATCATTTCAAATAATCCTTGGACACGAAGAATTCCTGTGAAAAAAATGCATTTCAGTCTCGACATCTTGTTAAGAAAGTCTTGCTGAGATATCTCGACCTGTACTAAAGCGTTGGACTGACTTTTGTATGACCATTTTTAGGGCCTATATTAAATACATTTCCACTTATACCAATGCAGAAAATGTCTTCATCAGCAATGTGTCGAACATACACATACAAACAACTCACCTGTTCCATCTCTGAGACTCATTATATACTGAGCCTTTTGCTTTGCGCTGTGTGTCCAGATGGCTTGGATGTCTTGCAGTCATAATGCTGTGGTAATCCCTCCTACACATGGTGGCTTTCTCTCCCGTGATCACTCTTCCTATTGGGTTCCTGGACTTTCCTTCACACCCCCTGGCCCCCCCGTGGTACAGCCTGTACCATCAGGCCTAGGGAGCTGAAATGGGACTGGGACTACAGTTCTATCAGGCCAAGAACCCTTAATCTATTCATTACTCAGCCTGCACCATCAAAATGCCTTAAAAATGTACATCCAGTTGATTGCATATTGCACATTGTACGTGTTTTTCATCACATTGCACATTACACACTTTTTTACTTTCTATTTTATATATACTGTTTTATATTGCACAACGAATTCCTTTGCACTACTTAGTATTTAGAATGTATCTTATGTAAATATTGTTTATGTTTATCTTATATTATAGGCTATATATGTATTTTTTTATTTTATCGTTCCAACTGCCCTGTGGACAAGAGATAAACGCCATTTCGATTCTGATGTATGTCTTGCATATCTCTGCCAGATTGAGGTAAGCATTGTGTTGTAATGATATGATTATGTATAATATTTTGGAGGGGTGTGGGGGATGGAGGAAGGTTTAGACAATATCGCAGGTGAGGGAATGGGAGGTTTGTAAGAAAATTGGTGACTTTGAATTACGTCGTAGCAGCCAGTCATTAATAACTTCCAATAACATATTCTTTTATGTTATAAAAGGCCATCATGTAGTAACTTGCCAATAATGTAATACCATTTTTGAAACAATATTTTAAAAACCTTTTTGCCAATTATGCAATACACTATTATGTCACAATAATGTAATACATCATTAACCAGAAAATGATTACGATATTGGTTCAAACATGTAATTTAATTGAATAACGTTATTGGCAATAACTACATTATTAGCTTCTATTACTTTAAAAGCTGAAAACGTGTTGATGGGATCTGAACATTTATTTTATTTATTTATTTATTTAACTTTTATTTATCCTCGAGAGACCAATTGAGGGGTGACCCTCATTTACAATGATGTCGAGTTCAAAGCAAATTCAAAGGAAAAACAAAAATACATAAACAATATTCAATGCAAAAACATCAAATACACAACAACAGGTGAAGAGAAAGAAAAAAACAATTGAAACATTTACATAGTGGTGAAGAGTGGCAGCAATTAAAATTAAATGGGTGAAAGTACAATATAGCCTAATTAAAACAGTTACAGGTAGAGTTTGGCAGATTTAAGATAGTTTGTTTAAATTGGTTAAAAGACATGAAGGTATTTAGTTTAATTTGTTGCATGATTAGGAGAAACAACCACTGATGAAAAGTTCCCACTTTTTGACACTTCTGTCAATTTTTTCATAGTTCCATAATGGTGTTTGTCCATATAACTCCTAGCCTGGTCTTACCAGACCATTGTACTTCATTTCATTTGTACAGAAGGTCTGGAACTGCTCAATTGACAAACGTTAACTCACTTGAAGGCGGGTGTCTGTTGAAGTTTAAAACTATTGGATCTGCCCAGTGCCACTCTGGATCTGCCAACCAATTGCATAACGTTTGGTTGCGACCTATGTCATGAGCTGGCTTCTGACTACAACTGAAACTGGCGCACAACCTCAACGTCATTGTTCTCAGCCACTCCCTCTGTTGTTCGCTGATTGGACCGGTAAAAATCTGGCGGGGAAAACCAGCGAATATACCGTAGACCCAGACTGACTACTGTGAGGAAAAAAAAATTGAGCGGAAGCAGGTAGGCGGGTGGGGCCAGGCTATATAACTCCCATACCGGAAGATATTCTTGTTAGCTTGTTGGAATGGAAAGAGAAGAAATAAAATGACGACTTCAAGCCCACCGGAAGTATTATGTAAGCAAATATTTCGGCATGTCATCGGTATATATTTACCATGGCTCAAAGACATTGGCTGTGTGTGGGTCTAATTAAAAAATGTGAAAAGGGTTAGCCGCCCCACCGCTCGTTGCCAGCTCTTGGCAGCTCTCCTGTCAGGCAAGCCAGCTGTTTGGGCCTGCCCTGAATTATTGCTGAGACCCACCGCCAGGCATTGTGGGGATTGGCAGGGCCGGGGCAGTGTGCGCTATTGTGTTCCGCCACGGAGGGAGAGAGAGAGCAAAAGAGAATGGGAGGGAGAGAGAGAGAGAGAGAGAGAGAGAGAAAAGGAAGATGGAAGATGAAGCGTTTCCCTCCTCTAAGTTCCCACAAACAAGACTTTTAGCAAACCCACACTAAAAGTTTAGTCAAACTGAATCAGTGTCTGTGTTATATATGTTATAGCTTTATGACATTCATAGTTCGCTAATTCATGAGTGAAATCATGTTACTACTCCAAAACCAACAGACATGATCCAGTATATTAAGTTTACATCTTCATCCTAATAATCTTTGGTCAATAATTAACTTTGGATGCAGAAGACACCACATTTAAATACAATGATGACATATACTGTATGTTACAAAATCTAGACTAAAAATACCATTAGGAGATTTGTTCTAAATAAAACAAATCTTTTTTTTTTTTTTAAGATTTTTTTTTTGGCATTTTCAAGCTTTATTTGATAGTACAGAGTTGAAATGGGGAGACAGAGAGAGAGGGGGGATGACCTGCAGTAAAGGTCCACAGGTTGGATTTGAACCCGCAACCACTGCAACGAAGGCCTGAGCCAATATGGTACGCGCTCTATTCACTACGCCACCGGAACGCCCCGGAAATAAAACAAATCTAGGCAATGTTTTGAGTTGAGATGTGAAATAATACATTACATGTAATATCACATCTTTATACTGCAGATTCCTTACTAGTATTAATTAGTATTAATAGTATTTCTTAGATTGATTTCAATATTATTAGAGATTTCAGTTCATCTTAATCAGAATAGACATTTCTTACAAAGGACATTTTGGCGTGTCATATAACAAGCAAAAGGTGTAATTGCTAACAGTCAAAACGTCAGCGTTCTATTTCTGAGGTGGGTCGTGGTGCTGTGCACGCTGGCTCACTGCCATCGCACACTGGGACCCAAAATGGTACTCAGCCATTGTTCATTTCACCTGTGCTTTCCCTGCTATAACAAGTCAAGTCAGATTGGTAAATTAAATGTTGTTTTCTATGTGTGTATCAGTTTTTTCCCTTATAATTATCTATCCTGAAAAAAAAAACATACGTCAAATTGTTATCAGACTTTAGTTGTGATGAATGTATGAGCAGCTGTAGATTCTCTTTGAAAAATTCTTGGAAATTTAAATGTTCATTTATATAAAACTATATAAAAAATATAATTTATTGGCCAACGATAACAAAATATCAATAATTATATTTTGTCTGTTGTTGAAGGGGGGCGGGTGGGGGGGTGTATTGTTCGACTCAAACTTGGGCGGGCTGGCCTTCATAGATCAATGTTAGACATATCACATGTAAAACCATCAAAAATTATAAAAAAAAATAATGTACAATAATAATAAGGATGAGGAGACAAGGATCAGTGTATTAGCTGT
Organism: Ammodytes dubius; assembly: GCA_026122265.1. Lineage (NCBI taxonomy): Eukaryota > Metazoa > Chordata > Actinopteri > Uranoscopiformes > Ammodytidae > Ammodytes > Ammodytes dubius. The sequence continues at coordinate 28,816,131 of CM047517.1, forward strand.
AAAATACCATATGGAGATGATCTGCCCAAAGTCAAAGATGTACTAGCGTAGGCAATTAAACCTAAGGAAAAACATATTTGAAATAAATAAAGGGTTAACAAAAAAAATAATGAATTCATAACAAAAACCTCAATATAACAGGGTGAGGTAATGAGCTCAGAGCACAATACGGAAATGTCAGTTAAAGCTGGTAAAATGAGGTTCAAATCCCCAGACTCCATCCAGTCAGGGATGCTGTGTGTGTGTGTGTGTGTGTGTGTGGTGTGTGTGTGTGTGTGTGTGTGTGTGTGTGTGTGTGTGTGTGTGTGTGTGGTGTGTGTGTGTCTGTGTGAGTAGCTTCCTTGTGTTGTGATCAGCTGGTAACATCCCTTGTGTGTAACGTCTCAACCTCCTCCACTCTGACTCTCTGATCATCCTACCTCCTCCGCCCTTGTCTCACACACCACTTTGTTTGTGTATAATTCATTCTTTTTTTGCAAACAGCTAAACAGTATATACAGTATACAGTGGGGCCCTGAATGCATCGCACCCGACCCAGCACTTCAAATGTTCCCCCCACGTCGAGCTAGGCCCCGTCTTTAGCTCTATGTGTCTTTCCTCTCACTTCAATCGGTTGCTTTGGAGTCCATGAAAAAAACAACAACAAAAAATGGAGGACGCTAACAGCTATAGTGACAACAAAGATGCCTGCCTCCTGCTTCTTTCCTTCCTCCCTTCTTCTATTATCTTGTTGTCTCTAAAAGCCGTTCATTTGTTTGTTCTCCCTTTGTTTGGCTCGGGAGACGTCTTCCTCCCTCCCTCTCCCCTCTCTCTGTCCCTGTTCTGCCGTATGCTCCCTCGCTCCCTCCCTCCCTTTTTGTTTTCCTCCTACCGGGAGAGGCTCCTGGGCCAAAAGCTCATAATCATTTCAAAAGGTCCTTTAAATATATAATAAGAGCTCCGCATTGTAATAAACAACATGTCACAGGCAGAACATCAACAAGGCGGCTTCCTGTGTATGTACGGCGCGCGCGCACACAAACACACAACACACACACACACACACACACACACACACACACACACACACACACACACACACACACACACACACACACACACACACACACACACACACACACACACACACACAAACACATGCATCCACACACACACACACACACACACACACACACACACACACACACACACATGCAAACACACACCGAGTTTGGTGCAGTGTTTGTCACACACTTTTGTCCTTCTGTTTGTTTCATTGAATCTGGATTGAGAAGTGCTGAGCGTACACATGCAAGTCCTTCCAAAAAGGAAGAGAAGTGTTTCTGTGGAGATATTATGAAGGTGACTGGCTGTGTGACTGTCCATTTTTGATTGGCAGGTTATATAGCTGGCAGATGCAAAGAGGGAAAACATATCACGCACTGCCCCCTTCTACATTACTATCACTCACATGATCAGAGCAGATCAGGTTTCATTAATTGCACTATTAAAGAATAATGATTACGTCATTTTTCGCCTATAAACTGTCCATTGCTGACATGTACAGGTGAGGGCTAAATCTGTGGTGGCTCTCACACACAGTAATACAATGTCTTCCTTTAACTCCTATCTACCATTACTTTGCATTATTCCCTCTTTTGTCCAACCAAAAAGAAGAAGCCAGCGAGTGGAGTTTGATACCCTGCGTTCCAAATCACATACTCTTTCTTTTTACTACACTACATACTAAAGTACAGAAGAGTTTAAGGGCCACAGGAGAGAAAAAAAAAATCAGATAAGGAAGTTTTTTTTTCATTATGTCCAGAAATGTCAAGAATAAAGACACATACTCAAAGTTACTAGGGCATTTTCAGCATACTTCAATTGACTTGCATGTATTGGGACATCCTAAATCTTTTTCCGGCATACTAAATAGTAGGGAAGTATGGGTATTGGAACGCAGGGTATGTGTTCACATGCCTGGTGGATAATGTCACCCTCCATCTACATGTTTGTTTCTCTTCTAACTAGGGTTGCAAAATTCCGGGAATTTTCAAAGTTGGAAACTTTCCATGGGAATTAACGGGAATTTATGGGAATTAACGGGAATTTTGGGAATTAACGGGAATAAACGGGAATTTACTAAATTGAAAGCCACCCAAATGCACTAAATTCTCCTAACTATGTTATTTCAGTCCAGGCAAACGTTCTAGACTGTAAAAAGCAGTTTTTTCAACTAAGTTTTAATATATTTATGAATATTTAATTTCAAATCAGATTTTTTTTAAGTTTATTGAGACACCACCCAACTTGATATCATATATTGATTTTTACTAGACCAGGTTTACAGAGCCTTAAACTGTGATTTTACATATAGTTAGGGACAATGTATTTTAGCATAATCTTGACTAAAACAACCAGATTTTATGCAAGTACACTTGGCAACTTGCACTTAGCACACATCCTACTGCAGGGGTACTGAGGCCATGCCCCCTACATGCTCTGTGCATTCCTCCATCACATGGGGGGCATTTGACTTTATTTATTGAATGGTTGGGTTCAGACAGATGACTAATATTTAACTCAACATTCATCTTTTTGTTGTTCAGTGAAATTATTGATTGTTCATAAAATAATCAAAACTTGATAAAGTTCTTCTTACAAATAAATCTGTTCAAATGTAATGTTTTTTAATTGTATTAATTTGCATGGATGTCTTCCTATGACCAAACATAGTGTTTAAATGTTTAGATTTATGTTTGGATGTGAAAAAAAAATCATTTAAATTACCGACATTTAGTTAATTCCTATAATTTCCAATTTTGAATATTCCCAAAATTCCCGAGCGAAAGTTCCCGTGGAAAGTTTCCGGAAACTTTCCGGTAATTTACCGGAAACTTTCCACCCCTTTGCAACCCTACTTCTAACTAACATTTGAATCTGCCTGACACCGTCTGCACGTAACCAGGCAGCAGAGAAGCAGCTTTCCCTTGTTCTTTTCCAAAAGGATGCTGTATGGAGGACAAGTGAGCAGCTCAACCCTGGCCCTGCTTCTTCCACATACATCTTTTAGCATGTATTCTATGACTCCGAACAGACAACATTTAACCTCACCCCCCCCTCCCCCCCCCACCCCCCCGCCCTGCAAGCTGTGAGAGCGGAGAGAAAGTAGAAACAAACAGGGGAATTCAATCTAATCTTTCCTATACCCATAGTCCCTGCTATATAGTATGGTAAGAAAAAGATTGCAACATGTTTGTGCTTAAAAATACCCGATGATATTTTCTAGTGTTGAAATCAGCATGCTATTTGGTGGATTCTGACCCACAATCCAATGCGAACCAATGTTACGTTGAAATAAATAAGTAAAAGTATGTTCCAATTGTATGCCTACTGCCTGCATAGACTGTATATACTCTCACTGTCAGGCATAAACCCCGCCTTCCACATAAGGGTGCTGTATGCAGTGGAAACGTAAGCCAGTCCTAGGGTTACCGCACCGTACCAAACCATGCCCTGCCGAACAGAACTGTGCTGCTCAGTGGAAACGAGGCATTTGTCTTGTTTCAGTCTTCTATCATTTCTAAAATGCATCTTGGAGAGTTTTGACAGGGCTGATGGGTGTGTAGGTGTGTGATGGGAAGGGAAGCTCATCATCTACCAGAAGAGTAGAGTAACACCTGTACTGTGTGTGTGTGTGTGTGTGTGTGTGTGTGTGTGTGTGTGTGTGTGTGTGTGTGTGTGTGTGTGTGTGTGTGTGTGTGTGTGTGTGTGTGTGTGTGTGTGTGCGTGTGCATGCCTGTGTGTGTGTGAGGGAGAGAGCGAGAGCCTCTGAGGCCACAGGGATAATAGGTTGTAGCCTTTAACCACATAGTCTGGTGATACTCACACATACGCACCGACAGCACCACCTCCAGTGTTAGCCCAACCCGCTACATAACTAGCCACCAAGCTCTCCTGTGAATTCTTCAAAGGCCGAAATAAAGCTTGTTCTATCCATGTTGACATTTGCTCTTCAAAAACTCATTGCTGGCTTATTAAACCTTCACCCAAAAATGATTCAAATCGAAATCCACAGTATACCTTTACTTTTCTGTAAAAAGTGCACAGTTGTGTCATGATCCTGCTTGGGCCTCTAGCCCTTGTGTTGTTTTTTCCCCTTTACCCTTGTCTGTGTTCTGGGTAATTGCAGGGTTTTAGTTAGGTGTGCTGGAGTCAGTTACCAGCATTCACAGCTGCCATCAATCAACAATCAACTGCTCTTCATATACCCGGCCCTACCTTCCAGACACTGCCAGATTGTAAACTCTGTTACCCAGTCAGTAACTCTCCAGCCACCTAGACCTTTTGTAGTTCTGCCTGCATTTAGCTTGTTGCTAAATTCTGTTCTTTTTGCCACAGTCTCCCAGCCTGACTCCAGCCACCAGCTCCAGCCCTCGTCAGCCAGCTCTCCCTCCCTGGACCCCTCCGCCTGCCTGCTCTTGCCTGCCTCTGCTCGTCTCCCCGGATTCTCCCCTTGGCACTTCCTCCTGGACCCCCATGCCTGTCAGCCACTCCAGAGCCCGGCCCAAAACCCCAGATTCCTTCTAAATAAACCCTCTTAAACTGGTACCGTCTCTGCGCCTGTGTCCTCCCTGTCCAGCCCTTACACGTTGCTCCAAAAGGCTAGCTGATCAAGGGATATTCAAATCAAGTCTTTGGTAGAATATGAAATATTAAAGATATAAACTGTTATATGATTTATATATATATATATATATTTTTTGTTACAGACACAGTACTCAAACACAAGTCACGTTCCCCTTTCAGATGTTGTTGCACTCACCACTAATGACAAGCAGAAGCTAAATATAACTCTCATGGAAACCAGATATAATATCTCACAATTAAAACATTCCACTTTATGAATCTGGTCAGTTTTTTTAATGAATCCAGCAGCAGCAATGGAGGCATGTTTGGTCGTCGATCATTAGTTTTGAATTATTTAAAATATTGGCTTGAGCCTCTGACTAATTCCCCGGGGTTTATTTTCATTGGAGTATTTTGAACCAAGTATCACCAAACCAAAATGATGGCATAACATACATTATTGCTACATTATTGTATTATTGTTAATATAACTAATAGACTATATGTTGATGAACATGTTGCACATTATTTCAGTTTTCAGTTTCAATTCACAATTTATTTTTAATTCCCATAATGCCTTCCTTCAGTCTCCACAAAATCAGTAGGATACATCCATTTCGATGGATGGATGGATGGATGGATGGATGGATGGATGGATGGATAGATAGATAGATAGATAGATAGATAGATAGATAGATAGATAGATAGATAGATAGATAGTAGCATAATATGGAAAAACAATAAATGTCAGTAAAAAGTCAAAAAAGTGAGCAATATTGCACATGATTAAGATTGTATATACAAAAGAATAAAGAAAAGAGTAGTACACTCAACTCAATTGTAACTGCTGCAAATACTTGGCAGGCATTGATACAAACTAAAGCCTATCTGGTGAACAACCATGGCCCCATATCCAGAGATGTCTATACATGATGATGGGATGTGGCTTTGGACAGCTTCCCTTTTGTTTTCCACAGGGTTTCTCTTTGAATCCAGTGATGAATCTTACAGCTTAGATGTGCTTTCTTCAATGTTCCTTAAGACAGGATTAAAGATGAAGGGAGATATATCCTTTCACCAATTTTTGTTCACCCTTTTTTCTTTCTCTTTTCTGACAAGCAACGAGCAACAAATGACACAATAAAGAGGAGTGGGTGAGTTATGAAAGAAGAGCAACGTCTCCACTTAAGATGCAAAAAAAAAAACATACCTGGAAATCGTGTGTGTGTGTGTGTGTCTGTGTGTGTGTGTGTGTGTGTGTGTGTGTGTGTGTGTGTGTGTGTGTGTGTGTGTGTGTGTGTGTGTGTGTGTGTGTGTGTGTGTGTGTGTGTGTGTGTGTGTGTGTGTGTGTGTGTGTGTGTGTGCATGCGTTGTCTCTGTTTATGTGATGCCTTTCATAGCCTCTCAAAGAATGACTGGATAAATTAGTGATGACACTGATCTGGTTTGGAGAAAATAAAAAACTCCCAGCAGCATTATAAAGACCTGGGGCCTCATTTATAAAGCTTGCGTACGCCCAGAAGAGGGCGCACGCCAATTTCTAAGCAAATATTGGGATTTATAAAAACCAAACTTGACGGGAAGAGTGCGGTCCTCCACGCAAACTCTGACCCATGCGTACGCACAGAAAGTGGAGAAAGGAAAACGGCGACTCCGTCGGCACATGTATGAAGTGCGAGAACGAATGTGTTTGTGTAAAATGAATCCAGATATAGGCCTATTATAAGCCATGTAGGTCTATCATATATGGAGTTCCTTTGCAAAACGGATGAAGCCATTCTTACAACTAATAAAAAAATGCCTCCACGGATTTTTCCATGGAGTGATACCAACAAAAACTAAACGAATTAGGATCTTAAATAGCCTACAAACGGAGATATAGGCCTATGAGTGCAAAAAAAAAAAAAAAAAAACGTTTGAATAAGCTCTGCAGTTAGGCTATTAAAGAATAACCTATCTGCATGTTATTGGATTCATTCTGATAATATTGAGGTGGAATACCGCCTATTACTTTTACACTGACGCTGTTCTCGATGCCTCAGTCAGGCAGACAGGAGTGCACAGTTCCACACACTAATCATAAGCCTACTGTACATCACATACTGTGCTAATTTTTTGCGGCTTTTAGTCCGTTTTATCTACGTGTTTTTCTTTGTGTGCACGTCGTAACTGTGTTTTGAAAGGGACTGTGAAGTTTATTATTAACCCTCCGCCGCCCGTCACTGCACCGGGATGAATTCTCCGAATCTGTATCTCATGGCATTAATATCAGTGTCCCCCGCTCGTGGCACAAACACTGCTGTGTGAGGATATGCACTTTTTTGCGTCCACTTTTATGTCGGATCGCTTCTTTTTATTTCGACCACAGCGTTCACAGAGATCGCCACAGGCTGCACTCTGACGCCCTCACACTGTGCCACCAAACTAAATTTTCCCTGGTCGACTCGCCACTTCTCCAACGGGTACTTCGGCGTGACCGCAGGGATCCACACCGTGTGGAGTCTATTTTTCCATTTCCCTATCATTCGGCGATTGCCACGCCTTCATGCACTCAGTAAATGATATTAATTCGGGCGTGTCAATGACTATGTATGGGTAAATATGGGCGTTACGTGAAGCCCGCAAAGGCTGCGCCACATTTAGAGTGGATTGTGATTTATAAAGGGAAACAGGCGTAGGACGTGAGTGCGCACTGTTTTATAAATCCGAATATTTTTGTTCGCACGTACATCCTACATTTCTTCCGTACGCCAGCTTCCACGTGAATCCCACGCAAAGCTTTATAAATGAGGCCCCTGGTGTGTATGCAGTAGTCTACACAGTTTTCAAGTGCAGGGAACCTTGAGGTGCTCTAGAAGTTCACAGAACACAACAACTTACAGGAACGAAACATGTTCCTCAGGCAGTACATTGAGACAGTTCTAAGTGCAAGCTTTCATTCAGTAAGGTATGGTTTAAACTAGTGTACAGTTAAGGTATGTCCTCCCTGAAAAGGCAAAAATCTGCTAATTTTCCAAAACCCTTACCAAAAGTGGCATTCGCACAAAACAGCACAAAACAGCACAACACATGACGTTGGCTATGTTCCAAATGGCATACTCTTTATTTTTTTCTATTCCACATACTACCACTGATCATAAAAATAATAGTTATGGGTCAGTGCTGTTGAATGGCGCTGGGCACGGCAGCTACTTAACTACAGTATGGTGACATCATAGCAGTGGTGTAGCCCGCTGATTAATTCAATGAAGAGGAAAGCCAATCAATGAACTGCAGTGTGTAGCTCCACCCTTTTGGGACCCTTTGGAACGGCTTGGTTCCCCTAAGGAAAGGGTGACCAAAATAGGTACGGCATGGTTCGCGTATTTTGGTAAAAAATGTCTCTTGAATCTTCCATGTTTCTGTTATTTAAATAAAAGTGAAAGGTTTGGCGAATGATACTGTGAACGACTGCGATCAAGCCAGCCATCTCTCGTTTTTGCTTGGTCAAACCAGCCGCTCTTTTATGTATCCCCCCTATTGTGAGTGTATTTATGGTAAACATGCACAGTGAGCGAACAGCGCTGGCCATGGCAGCTACGTAACTATCGGTGGCATCATAGCAGCTGGCCACTTAACCTCATGACAAGGAAAAACACCACGATAAAACAGTGCTGCGTGCCGAAATTTTTCGCTGAACACAAGACTCTTCATTCTTGCCGAGGTGACTACACTCGGCAGTTTAATGCGGAAATGTTTTTTTTCCGACCAATCAATGGACAGCAGTGTGTACTTCCACCCTATCGCCAACTCGCTTATTTTGGGACCCTACCCAACTTTTGCCAATGGAAACGCAGATAAAAGCGGCTGAGCAGGAACGAACCGAACCGAACCGCACCACCTGGTGGATATGAGGCATTACTGACTTACAGAGCAGAACCAAATACACTCTATCATTAGCCTGGTCCTACCAGACCATCGTACTTCATTTCATTTGTACAGAAGGTCTGGAATCGCTCAATTGACAAACGTAAACTCACTTGAAGGCGGCTGTCTGTTGAAGTTTAAAACTATTGGATCTGCCCAGTGCCACTCTGGATCTGCCAACCAATCGCATAACGTTTGGTGCTCCGGCTTCTGACTTCAACTGAAACTGGCGCACGTCATTGTTCTCAGCCACTCCCTCTGTTCGCTGATTGGACAGGTAAAAAATCTGCAGGAGAAAACCCGCGAATATACCGTGGACCCAGACTGACTACTGAAGGGAAATGAAAATTGAGCGGAACTTGGTAGGCGGGCGGTGCCAGGCTACTCTATCATTATACAGATGACATACTGCACAGAACAGATGGGCCTGAGATGTTAAGACAAATGGGCAAACATACTTTATTACGGGTGTGTGGGCACGTCTGATTTATCATTGTATATGAGCATGTCTGCAGTCGGGAAAATGCATAGTGTGTGATTCCATGTCTGGGCTTGTACAGTACATATAGATACACCCACCCCCTTATCTCACTTCACTCACTCACTCACTCACTCACTCACTCACTCACTCACTCACTCACTCACTCTACACACACACATACACTTTTGCGGTGTGCAGAGGTATGCTGTTGGCTTGCTGGTGGAGTTTTTCGGCGGAGGGGTCTGCGACTTCACAAGGATTCCAGTGAAAGGTTTTAATTAGCTGCTAAACTCGGGGTCTTGGCAGCCGGTGTGGAGATGCTTATTGAAGAGCCATAAATCTCAAAAGCAAAAGGAGGACAGCCAGGGCCACACCCAATAGGGGGCCCTTGCTGCAGACAACCCGGACGTCCCATAAACCTCCACACCTAGAACCCTTAGCTCTGACAGGCACACACTGCACTTTCTCAATCTTGCAAAACGCATACTGCATTACGAGCACATATTCATTTACACAAGGGACACATTATAAGACTTGTTGCAATTGCATCACACTCACCTCACCCAATCTCCTCTCTCTCTGTCACATACTCACTGACTGATGGATTTATCACTCTCTCTCTCTCTCTCTCTCTCTCTCTCTCTCTCTCTCTCTCTCAAACACACACACACAGTCAGTCTGTCTGTCTGTCATCTACTGGTTCTTATCAGGCATGGCAGCAGTGTCTGCAAGTACAAACTCTGCTTATATGCTGAATGCTTATAAACCCATATGAGACTGTCACACACACTCTTTTACACGTTCATGGATTCAATGTGAACGTACACAAGATCAGTCTCTTTTTTTTGTGATGTGTTTCGATTGCTCCTTCAATTGAACTCACCTTAAAGGAAAAGCCCACTTCTATTTAAACTATACATGTGTCCATTGTGGTTCTATTGGTTCTGCTAACCTTGCACTTGCCAGGGCAGACCCAGGACTATATAGAGACTATCTCCACAGTGGCCTGGGAAAACACCTCGGGATCCCCCCAGGCAGAGCTGGTTGATGTGGGCCGGAAAAGGGGTTTGGGTCCCTTACTGGTGCTGCTGTTGCCACCACCACCCGATGCCAGATAGATAGATAGATAGATAGATAGATAGATAGATAGATAGATAGATAGATAGATAGATAGATAGATAGATAGATAGATAGATAGATAGATAGATAGATAGATAGATAGATAGATAGATAGATAGATAGATAGATAGATAGATGTTCCAATCCCCATACTGCCCTGCTATTAAGTATGACAGAAAAAAGACTAGAAAATCCCATGGAGATTTTAAAAGTACAGTAGTTTCAGTTTATGATAATTAGCGGAAAATATTCCCAGGCGGACTAATAATATGGTACCAGAGGCTTTTTTTGTAGAGCACCCTAAAGTACACCTGTGTGAGAAATTTCAAGTCAATCCGACTTACGGTGTGAGGGGCGTGGCCTCTCAAAATGTCTTCAGTCGGGGCTTAATTACAGCGCCCCCTTGTGGAAAATCAAAAAACTGAATAATAGCACACCCTGTGGAATGGGGACGGACATTCTGTGAAATTTGTGCGTTTCTACGTGCAACGGTGTGGGAGGAGATAGAGCTAGAAAATGTGGCGGAAGAAATATGAAGTAAGAAGAAGTAAAAGAAGTATGGTGGATAAAATAAGTTATATAATAATAATACTTAATTAAGGATGTCTTCCCTGATTCATGATGTCAAATGCAGTATGCAGAAAAATACACAGATTCCCACTACATCCCAATGCAATTTTTTGTGTTCAAACCAGCATTTACTAATACTAACCGATGGCAACATTTGACTCAGAGTGAATGGCCGGGCTGCTCCCCGAAATGTTAATCCTGCTGGCTCTGAGCCAGGCTTTTCAGATCACTGTTAAGGGAGCTGCAGCTGTGTGTTAACACCCAACTGTTCTCAGTGCGGACACACTACAGACAGGTAGTGGATGGCGAGTAGATTGCAGTGACTAAATGTAGCCGACTGCTACTTAGACTCTCCTGTGCAAAGATGGTTTGCACGTGTTTGTGTGTGTGGTGTGTGTGTGTTGTGTGTGTGTGTGTGTGTGTTGTGTGTGTGTGTGTGTGTGTGTGCTGCTTCTTCCTCTTGTCTTTGACTGTATGTTCATATTGTCTGCATCTACTGTATGAGACACATGTCTGGGCCTCAGCAGGGCTCACACAGGGGCCAGCGGGCAGACAGACAGATTACGTGCCCTAGTGCTGTATAGTCAAAGCACTTGACTGTTAATGGTTGCTGATGCTTTATGGTCAGCGCCGGCACAGGCAGCCATGTGCTATACTAAATGTTTGCTTTTTTTCTTCCCCCATTTGAAAACAGAATGACAATAAAAATTCACTAGGAGGATTTCAGACGAGCGAAGAGCTTCATCTGGCAGACTGAGACACACGGGGCCATTAGCATACTTATGAACTTTCACACTGTCTTAATTCTCAAATTAAACACCTGCCTCGTTCTGCCGCCGAGGTGTTTCTCATCACCATACCTCTCTCTCTCTCTCTCTCTCTCTCTCTCTCTCCTCTCTCTCTCTCTTCTCTGTTTCATAACTTTTTCTCCGTCTGTTCCATCCTTCTCATCTTTTGCTCTCGTCCCTATCAACTCTCCCTTTGTTCTCCCTATACCAACTTTTAAGGTACAGTGTGGGGAAAAATATCTAAGCTGTACTATGTGAGGTAGGCCCTTTTGTATTCGTAACCTTTAGTCATTGTTTTTTAATGATCTGATCATGGCAGGTTTCCAAAAATGTAAACTTATTATTGCAAATTCTTTGAGTCGGATGTGATGTTAAAGCGTAAATTTTGATTTAACACAAACACATATGCGATATTAAAGATCTAAAGACACGGTAGATATTTTAGAGGGTGATTCCAGTTTTTTCTAGAGGTACTACATTTCAAAAATAATGTATTACTTCATTAATAAATGCATGATTTAGCACATTTATCAAAATGAAGATCTATAGGGCCCTAGGGCAGTGTTCCATTCTGTACAGGTGATAGTGCAGTCTTGTGTAGGCTTGTCTTCTCCTTTTTCATGTTTCACCTGTCTTTTTATTTTCCTCACGTATCCCAATGTTTTACCTTTCTTTCCCTCTCACCAACTTTTCCTTCTTTTCTCTTTGGAGATGTGTTTTTCTCTGTGCTGCAGCAGTAAACTAAAACCTTTTGTCACTATCCCTGCGTTCCAAATCACATACCTTTTCTTTTTACTACACTACATACTAAAGTACAGAAGAGTTTAAGGGCCACAGGAGAAAGAAAAAAATCAGATAAGGACGTTTTTTTTTTCATTATGTCAAGAAATGTCAAGAATGAAGACAAATGCTCAAAAAATGCTATGCCACAGTTAGTGGGGCATCTAGGTATTGTCAGCATACTACAATTGGCGTGCATGTTTTGGGACATCCTAAATATTTTTCTGGCATACTAAATAGTAGGGAAGTATGGGTATTGGAATGCAGGGTATGTTTCTCTTCATCTGCCTTCTCACTCGAGCTCCGCTAGTCGCCCTCACTCACCTTTGTCTTTCCTCAGCGCCTGCTCCTTTAGCTCCCGCCCACCAGCCAATCACAATACAGTTAGAGTGGCAAGACACATACAGTGAAACAGCCAAACAAATAGGTAATATTAAATCTTCAACATTCTATTCAAAGTGGCAGAATATAGTTTATATTTTACTGAAAATGTAAATAACAAATATGTGTATTTACTCTGAATTAAACACAACTATAGTATACATCATGGAAACCAGATGTAATATATTTTAAGTAAATTGATAAATTCATATACACAAGAAAAACGGAAATGCCAGAGAGCTATCCAACTTTTAAAATATCTGATTCTGACTTTGTTTCATAACATTCCATCAATATCACAAAAGCATTCTCGGGCATTTTTTAAACTGGGTTTATTTCATTTTATTTGACAGTGAGGGCTGTCGAGAATGTCACACTTCTTTTGGTTCTCTTGTCACATATGTCAAATTTCTCTGAAGCACTACCTCAAACATTTATACCTGCTATCTGCCCCATGTATATACCCAAATCTCCATGGGCGACTGCAGCATATTGAATACCTAACCACAATTAGCTGACTCTAAAGAACAAGAATCATTTTTTTGTTTGTTGTTGTACTAATTATTTCACTTTGACTTTGTGTCCTAGAAGTATTCTCAAATCTGTCTATTTAGTTCATTCAAGTCAGCTGACATAAAGGTTCATTTCATATTCTTTGTTCAGCTGTACAGCAGTTTAAAAAAACATATGTTTTCCTGGATGATCCAATGTGACCCTCACTAGTGTATTCTTAATCTGGAGTCACAGTTGTTAATCCCCATACTAATTTCAGTCCTGTAGCCAATATTTTAAAGGTAAAGTAAGCGATTTATTTATGTTAATATAAGTGTTAAATCGCTCTTTATTCATTCAGTGATCACTTATATAGTGTGCACGTTTATAAAGCCGATCTCTCAGTCACTTGCCTGCATGTAATCGGCAAATAAACTTTTCGGGGATCCCACTACTAATAACAAATCAGAGGAGAGAACGCTGCAAACCGGCACCCGTCTCACTGCCGGTGCACGTGCAGAGCGACAGATGGGTGAATGTGAATGGGCCTACAATGGCGGAGCAGGTAAAAATCCTTCCCAATGTCTATTTTGATGGGTTTTTTTTATCATGTTTTATTACACTTATGGATCTGAGATGATGCTTGATAACTTGCTGCTTGAAGACCGCAGTGCATTAATGTGGTGACGTGGGGACGAGGGAGGGGACTGCTAACTGCGCGATTGAAATATGTGAACAACTGTGGGATGGATTCTAAATGAACCGTAGTACAGACATTTATGGTTCCGACGTGATGAATCCTCATGACTTTGGTTGATCCCCTGATTTGTCATCCAAGTGCCACAAGCAGGTTGGCATTTGAAACTTTTAGTGAAATATCTTCATTATCTAACTATTGGAAGATTGCCAGAAGGTAAAGTTGTCACATTTGTCCATGAAATATCCCCTGGATCTTCTCAAGTTATGTCCAAGTTCTCAAGTTCAATGTGTGTTTAATTTACAATAAGACATACACTTCTCGTGCAGTGGGTGCCTCCATCCACCACCCTTATCCATCGCTTTCTGCTTCACAACATCATTCTTCCTGCATTAGGACTGAACGTTGGCAATAGACATACAATTGTGCTGTTAGGAATTGTCCAATTGTTCAATATGAAATTGTCCACCTAAAGTACAGACAGATCAGTTGTCTCTGGGGTTCACAGACAGGTTCAATCTCCATGGGAAGGAGCCGGTCAAAAAATTAGGGGGCCAATCAGGGCCCGTGTTTTGACCTAACGTTCTTCCCTTATTGTGGAGAGCAGCGTCTGATTGGTTCATGATGTCGTCAATCTAGCCTAGTGAGGCTACCATATCTAACGAGCGTATTCGTACATCCATGTTGACATCAACAAGCACATGAACCAATCAGGGGCTGCCTTCCACTAACTGGACTGGGGGTGGTTCCAGTCTGAATGGTGACCAGATTGACCACTACATGAACCAATCAGGGGCTGCCTTCAACTAATGGACGGAGCAGAGAAACTATTATAAAGCTTGATGCGTGAGTTCAGGCTGGCCTCACCAGGCTAGCGCGGCACTAGCTTGCTTTCAGACCTCCAACATTAATCCCTGTCCACATAACACGAGGACGCACAGGCCTGAATGATAACAGACCCATCTCCCTGACTGCTGCCTTTCTCACATCATCACTGGCCAACTCAACGGTCCTCCACTTCATCCTATATGGGAACTTCAGCTCCACCTTTAATATATACCATGTTCTTTTGCACTATCTTCAAGTCAATATGTTGCACATTCCTACACAGAAAACTGTCCTTGGGTTTCCTACGGCCCACCCACCCTGTTGGGTTTATTGTAATGCACCAACAATAACTCCCAGGCAATTTCCCTTTGAACGTGAACATCCAATACACCTGATTCTGAATAGAAACAAAAATTCCTCTGGATAACTGTGTGAAATGCAACATTTAACACATGGACAACACAGATACCGTAGGTCAGGTATATGTTTACTAGAATCTCTCTCTCTCTCTCTCTCTCTCTCTCTCCTCTCTTCTCATCTCTCTCTCTCTCTCTCTCTCTCTCTCTCTCTCTGTTTATCTCTCTCTCTGTCTCTCTCTCTCTCACAGATATAAGGACAAACCCACATACATACACATAAGTTTGAACACCCTTTGCTCGGAAGGTGTTGTTTAAGGGCAGATAGTGTGCCATCCCATCTCTGGCTCTCCTAGCATTTCACTCACAGTCCATCATCTGCAAAACGACTCCCCTGACTCAAACCCACTGCCGGGCCCCAGACTCCATAAAAAATCTGAAAAACCCCTTTGCTATACAATATACATGGGTATGTTTTCTTGATGGTAGATTTTTGTTATCGCCTTAAATCAGTCGAACACGGAGCCTCTTAAAAAAAGGAACGATATGTTAGAGAATAGAAAAAATAAACGTCAAGAGGGTGACATTCCCTGACAAAAGGCAAATGACAGATATAGAGCGTATGTGAGAAAGCCCCACCTAGGACGCCTGGCAGGCAGTAATGCTGTGAGCGAAGGCATAAAGCTCATAAAAAGGAGTGGCGTGCGAGCGGGAGATGGGGCTCGTGTCGCCTGCGGGGGGGGGGGGCGGGGGGGGGGACTAATGGCAGCCGAGAGGCAGCAAAGCCTGAAATAAGGAGATACTAAAATTTATGAAAAGAATCAAGCTATATCCCGGCCTCTGATTACCACACTCACAGAGGAGCAGGTGAGGGAGAGAGAGTGTATGTGTGTGTGACAGCAAAAAGAAAGATTTTAAAGGAGAGGTGAGACACATATTCAGTAATATATCAAAAGCAAAGGCGTAGTTTCCCTCCTCCTCTTTCAGTAGAAACAAGACGTTCTGCGGGGATGTAACTTCACCTGGTGGTCTAATACATTCACTTAAAGAAACAGTTGTTTTCAAATGTGATTGTTTCCTGATATGTTTTGGGTGATACATTTAGAGCTACTGTGAATATCTTCATGTGTACAAATGAAGAGAAAAGGGAAGACTATTGTCCCTAAGAACCTAGTCCTGGTTTGAGAATGCAAATCTGAAATACATTCATGGGTCACTTCTGTTTCTGTCCATACAACCAAAGGATGCATCACTTCTTTACATAATCCAAACTCAAATTCACTACAGTTGAAAAGTATATTCTAGGATGTGTTTGGTATTGGGATCGTATTAAAGTAACAACCTTGCTGGAGTCACCCTGTTTAAGACATAAGCTATATGAATTTAATGATAGCACGTCGACATGATCCAACCCCGCTCATTTAAAAATGCCATTACTAGCTGCTGTGTTAGTCAGACCATTTATCCTGAACTCCAACACATCTATCAAGTGGCCGGGGCTCCCAGCTAACCTGGTGATTTGCTTTACCATTTGATCCTGGCACATTAAACCACTGTTTGGCAAGCTAGGGGGCCTATAAATAAAGAGCGGCCTGCACAAAAGAATGTGTTAATTACTAATTAGACAGAGAGGGACCGACGTAGTGTTTGCTGGAAAGCTACACTGCATTAATGTGTGTGTGTGTGTGTGTTTGTGTGTGTGGTTGTGTGTGTTGTGTGTGTGTGTGTGTGTGTGTGTAGGTGGGCGGGTGTGTGTCCAATGCGCCTGCTATTCTGAGCCGTAAACTGATGGTGCTACCAGGACAAGATACGATGGAAGAGTCAGGGGGAAATGGAAGGATAATTTAAAGGTGCAATGAGTGTATGAGTGGTGACACTAATCTATACGTGGGTGTTAATAGGACTGTTGACTGAGTGATTATTTCAGCAGATGCTGACATTGCTGCCCTTTTAAATTTCATTTTCTGGCCTGTTTTGGAGCCCTCTGAGTGCAGTCCATATACAGCCGCGGAAAAAATTAAGAGACCAGTCTGGATCTTTCTTAAATCTTTACAATCTTTACTTTACAAATTGAAAATGTTCTAAATGACAATATTTTTATTGTGAATTTGGTAGAAATGTTGTCAGTAGTTTATATTAAAACATCTAAATGTTAATTCTACTCAAACATATGCCTCTAAAGAGTAAAACAAGAGACACTGAACATTTGGAGTGGTCTCTTATTTTTTTCCGGAGCTGTATGTAAACAAAATGCACAATAGCACATTTTTGTTGACTCAATGCGTATGTCCTACAGGAAATGATTGTGATATAAACTGTATTCCTCACCCTGCTAGGAACCCCTTAGAGGCCTTCGGTACAACATTGCTACACTGTCAAAACAATGATTATTCAAATAATGAATACCTGTAAAAAGGGGTATGTTTGTGGGGTGGCTCCAGAGAAAAAAAACTAAGAAGAAATTGAAATTTAAAAGATTTCACAACAATCTACCCAAAGATTTGTAGACATTTTAGTCAGATCTTGGTTCTAAAGGAGGGAAGCACAACTAATCGGCACACTAACGGACAAGCAAATTCGGATAAGAACACATGGATAGCTCGTTCATAGTCGGCATTCTACCTGCATGTAAACAGGATCGCATATTGGAGTTTGTGTTCTGCGCTTGCTCGAGAATCCCTGTTGGGGATTTCACAAGGAAGTGGAAGGAGACGACGTAATAAATAAAAGTGTTGTTGGTGCAAAGGAACCGGACGTGGCTCTATAACCACATGTTGAAAGGGCTACAGCGCCACCTAGCATAGCGGAGTCAGCCATGCTCCAGCCATTTATCAAATATTTGAAAGGCCATGTATACTCAGACAAGTGACGCGGTCCGTTCGAGTGGCAAGTTCGGTATATGTCTTAACCCAATCTAGTTGTCCCATGGAAACACAGTGAGTGAGACATCATGGTTCATCCTCTGAGGAACATGAATATCAACAGCAAATGTCAGTGATAAATCATCCATTATGTGCCACATATGCTTGTATGTTTCATTGTCCTCAAGCCAAACCAACAGCAGCCAATAATAGCATATGGTTGATGGTGGTATACATTAGAAAAGCTCCCCAGCTATGGATATAAAACCAGAACTTGGGATCCACAGCTGCTGATACAACCACAACTATATTCTTCATACCTCATACATTCACCTTTTCTTTACTTCATTTCCACCCCCCCCCCCCCCCACAACCACTGGAAGAAAAAAACTGAAACTCTTCAATTTCAGTAAATAAGGCCTGCCAACTAACATGGAAGGATATGAGTGTCATATGAAAAGTAGGTCCTCACTTGCTCACTTTCCCAAACTGCCATTATACTGTTACTGTGCCATGAAAATATATGCCATAGTTGGTCCTCTTCTCTCACCCCCCCCTTTCCCTTCATCTGAAAATAATGTTTTCATATTATGAAATAATAATGCCCTGCTTGCCGCTGTCGCCGTCGCAGCTCTATAATGGGGGGAGGCAGGAGTGAGAGAAAAAAGGGTGAATTAAACTTTTAAGGGGACGGCAGTGCAAATTTAGCGGCATCTATTAAAACTCACATTGAAAGGGAAAGTGTGTGTGTGTGTGTGTGTGGGGGGGGGGGGGGGTGGGGGGGGTGGTTGGCGGGAAGATGAAGAAAAAAAATAAGACAGAGGTTTTTTGAAATAATAGGTTTGCAGGGGTTTTCTTCCCCTCACTTTTTTGCACTCTCCTGGTTGGTCGGCTGGCTGACTGCGTTGCCACTTTGGCGAGTCCTTCGTCATTAAAGATGGCATATGCAGCCAACGCAGGCTCCTTCACAGTAATGCAAACTTCTGCAGCCTGTCTCCCCAGACTCAACACCCCCCAAACACCCCCCACCCACAACCCCCTACACTCCCGCCCGCCTTCGTCTCACTGATGTTAAAAGAAATCTTTATTGTCAGTCACATATCCTATTCACTTTGTTCACCTTCGCTGACAACCCTGAGTTATGTGTGTGTGAGTGGAGAGAAAAGAGTGTGTACAGGTGAGTGTACGCCAGCCAGCCGTGTGTGTGTGTGTGTGTGTGTGTGTGTGTGCGTGGTGTGTGTGTGTGTGTGCGTGTGTGTGTGGGAGGGGGGGGTTCACATGCACGGTAGAGAAGGTGTGCGCAGGTATGTTGCAGTGTGTACTGTACATGTGAGTCCCCAATGCTGTAAAGAACACACACACACACACACACACACACACACACACACACACACACACACACACACACACACACACACACACACACACCACACAGGCACACCACAGAGCCAGGTTCACCTCTTTTCTTGGTGTCGGCATTCCCTGAGTTTTCTAAATGCTTCCTCATTAGCTGAAATGTGTTTGAAACCGTCTCGTCGTGAGGAGAGGGAGCCGGTAACGAAGTGGTGCCGGCTCCATCTCTCTATCTATCTCCCAGTCCTCTGACAGGCTGGGGAGAACGGCTTGGTGAGGGCTGGGAAGGGCTGTTTGATTTTTGAGGATGAGGGAGGGAGGAATGTGGGAGGTGGACCTGGGTTGATGTGGAGGAGTGGGTATGGTTGTGTGTGTGTGTGTGTGTGTGAGGGAGGGGTGGGGGGGGTGTCACCAGCTTTTTGCGGAGAGTCTCTCCACCCCAGAAAAGAAAGCCTTCATGTGTCTTGCTTGCTCTCCTCTGTGACTTGCACGCGGCACCACCTCGATGGGAGAGAAGGATGACAAGTCCCGGTAAATTATTTATCTGGCTCAGCCACAGTGTGTGTGAGTGCCCCCCCCCCCCCCTACCCCCCAACCACGCTTCATTATACCTGATTGGCTCCTTAATGGGGGGATGAATCATTTGAAGCGCCAGGACCCCGGTCGCTTAAAAAGATGGCCTCGTCCTCAAGACTCAAGAACTGGGGAAGTTTTTTTTTTCTGATCTTCTCCCAGTGTAATGGGGAGGAAGTCCAGACACTCTCTCTCTTTCTCTTTGAAACACCAGCGGCAGTGGTGTGACGGCCGGCTGGGCTTTTAATGATGGCTTCTCCCTTTTAGCGGAAGTCTTTTCTCTCTTACTGCAAAATGCACTACTGACAGTTTAACCAAGAGATGCTTGGATATGGATATAGTGCATCTATATACATGCCAATTTATTAACCACTGTCTGTTATGTAAAATGATGTCTTTGAGCTGTCACTGTCAACAATTTAAGGAACATTTTTTTGCTTTGAAAAGAACGTCTTCTTCATGCCTTGATATTAAATTACTCCACTTTTAGCATGGAAAGCCTTTGAAAGTGTCAAACAAAATGGCAGCAAAATGATTAAGCACAGGGGGGAGTCTTAAACTCATAGAGTACTCAGGTGATTGGCAGTCCGTCAGTTGTACAAACTTTGTGGTGATTGCTTTACTATTACAGGTGATGCAGTGAGGGATCTGCTACTTGTTTATGGAGATGGAAGTATCAAAATCCCATCGGGGT
The DNA here is from genome assembly GCA_026122265.1 of Ammodytes dubius. NCBI lineage: Eukaryota > Metazoa > Chordata > Actinopteri > Uranoscopiformes > Ammodytidae > Ammodytes > Ammodytes dubius. Next base: position 28,836,618 of record CM047517.1, read on the forward strand.
GACTTAAGCTAAAAAAAAAAAAAAAGAAAAGTTTGGCATACAATCTAAGCGCCTGTCTCATGACCCCAGACACCAGGGCTGATAACAGGGCCAGCTATACCCAGTGGAGTGATGGAAGGTAGATTTTTTTTTCAGACTGCGCATCACGTAAGCAAATTGAAACTTTTGCATCTTTTTTTCCTTATCTGCAACTGTGTGTTTTTTTTCTCCAAGGGGGGAAGAGATAAGAGTTCATGCTCAGAAGGACTGATTATCTCCCGAAATAAACAAATATGGACAGCCATGTCTATCAAGCCTTGACAAAACCTCTACCTCCACGCTGTGTATACACACATATATATATAAAAAATATATATACATTTTTATTTTTTTAACCAGATTAAAACCTCTTTTTCGAGGGAGACCTGGCCAAGAGGCAGCAACAAGTTCCATGCGTACACATACACTCACAACATAGAAACAGAAATTAAAACGATAAAAAAACAATTAGCAATTAAAATAATAAAAAACACTTACAAGTAAATTAAAATGATTATATATACGTATATACATATATTCTTTTTATATATCTATTCACAACACTGACTCTGGAAAAGACTAGTGAGCATTACTTATTTCACCACCAAAGAACTTTAAATTGAATCACGCCTTTTTCAAACACATGCGCTGTTCAGTAATCATACATGTCAGAGTGCATCGTCTCATCTTGTTTTCATTTACGATTTGAAAATGATTTAGATATCACGGAGGTCTTGGACATCTTAATTCAAAAGTCATGTGATTTTTTAATTTGCTTAAGGGGTTAATATACCCCCAATGAAATACAATTATGAAACGATTAAATTCACATTAATGAGAGGTATACAATGTCCACATTTAGATGAGCTGACTGCACTGGAGAGGTTAGCTTACCATGAGGAACAACAGAGAGGCCTATGCAGTGTGAACTTTAAAAAAAAAACACAAGCAAATTGATGTCCAATTAGTGAATATGGATATATGGATATACAGCCACAAGCTAAGTGAAATGGAGAAGTCCAACATAAGCGCATGTCTCCAAGAAGTTGGCTGATGATTTTCAATTAACCTATTGACATAGAGACTGATGCTATCTGTTGGCTGCAGGTAGTGCCATGATATAATCGCACACGACTCATTCAACAAACAGTTTGAATTGTGACTACATTACCTCTTGATTCACTGTGGAATCTAAGACAGTTAGAATCAGCTCTCTCTCATCAGTGCCCTTTGAAAAAACCAAGCGTACCTTCCTTGTCCTGCTCTTGTCAAGGCCGCTGGCAGCTTGAATCACTTTGAGGCAGCAGGAGTTCACGCTTAGAGAAAGGTGACCCCTCCATTTTTCTTTAACTCCCTTTGCGATGACCTTTTTGCTGGGGCCGACGGGGCTAATTTTTTGCTTCAATGGCCAGCAGTGAGGATGTGTCACTTAATTCAACCCCGGAAAAAAGGATACAGGTAATATGCATGACACGAGAGATTGGATTGAACTGGTGGATCTAAGGGAGCATACCGGTGAGAAAAATGTGGTTATCATTTTACAGACAGTCTCAGACATGAAAAGGGACATACATTTTGCTGTAAGAGGAGATACAGCTTTCATAGATTGGTAAATTCTTAAAAAAAAAACATGCATACGGTATGTTGGCCATTTCTCAATGAATCGAACACCTTCTAACAACCTACATTGAGAAGGTCTAGCTCTAGCAGGCTGGAGAGGTCAAAACTAAAAAAAAAGTACCACGTACAGTAGTTACAACAATTATAAAAAGCCTGAGCCTCGTGTTGAAAACGAGACGTCTAAGTAAGATCCTGTCTTTTTTTTGGTTACCTCATATGAAGCAGTTGTAACAAGCCACTTGATGTGTGACCATGCAAGTCCAGGATCATCAGCATACAATTACGTATTCTCTCAGATATGAAACAATCTTACACTGTGACTGTGATGTCCGCGGACGCATTAACATGACAAAGCTGAACCTTCGGGTGAGGGAAAGTTTGGTGGGGGGGGTTGAGCCTTTCTTACCTGATGTTATGTGCCCTGTATGGCATTCTATAGAGCGGAATGGCTAAGTGATGTGGCAGCTATAGCGCGACCTCTGTGGGGGATTTGTCAGGGAACTTTTCTTTGATTTGTCTCCTCCTTTCTTCTCTCTTCTCTTTGTGTCTTCTTCTTCCTCTTCCTTCTGTCTTCAAGCTGTCATCCCTCCCTCTTTCCCATCATCGGCAGTACCCTCCCCCCCCACCTCCTAACCCAACCCACCCTTCTCCCATGACGGTAAATGGGTTGGGGGGGGGGGATGCGTTGCGTTGCGGTCGCCCTGTTTATGCAATCCCCCTTGTTTTGAAGTGACAGGCCGGGGATAGATATGCAATATTAAAGAGAGGCCTTATGAATTTTTGACACCTAATTAGTCGCTTCCCCGTTAACATATCGTGGCTCGCGGGGGCACGGTAGCGCTCCGACGGGGCCCCTCTCTGAAGTGTAAAGGTAGGGGAAAAAAGAAAAGGGTCCCCGCTGCCACCTTCTAATGTATTCCCCCTCTAATGCAAGTAGTAATCATAGCGCTAAGGTTAATTAATGGCCCTCCGAAGCCCCTTGCTTTTCCCGCAGAATAGCAGGGCCCGTGGTATCACCGGAGCACCAATTAGAGGCTTTTTTTTCGCCGCTTCAAATGTTAATGGCCACTGTTTCAGGGCCGCAGAGCGACGGGGAAGAGGTAAAGTGCTGAGGCGATCGTCGTAACACTTTATGGATCCTACACAGAGGCCAGCACAGAGTGTGTCAGCACACACACACACACACACACACACACACACACACACACACAACCCCAAAAAAGGCACTGACACAGTACAGCAAAGGTGTCCACGTGGCTCTAGAATCAAGTTATCAAAGGGAAAAGTCGAAAAAGTTCTCGTCAAATGTCGTATTTCGGCGTTCGTATTGTAGTTTTGAGTGAATAGAATAAAGTAAATGGATTTTTTTTGTTCCCTTGTTGTACAAAATGACCATAATCTATTGAGCATTGACATGGTTATTGATTCAGCAATTAGGTGTCCAGCTGTTAGCCCCGTGGGACACACATTTATTTACCTTTTGTACAGTATGTGCGGGTGGCCCCTTTTGCTCTGCCAATGACACAATGGAACAAAGCCATGTATTGATGAACCTTGATAAATGAAAACCCAGTGTCAAATATTGAGATACAATCAGCATTGATGGACAGATTTAGAAAAATAAATGTACAATCAAAGCAGAGCACGCTATATAAAGACTTTTAGTGCCGAGTATGGGTCAAGCTTAAAAAAAAACCTGGATCCTACATTTCCCATAATGCAATACGCTTCGGACCCAAAACCTGCCCAGTAGACAGCCATGCCCTGACCTTTTTGTAACACAGCCTTTCTCTTATACATATTGAACCTGTAAAGTTGACATTGTTATTTATGTTTATATCTTGGCATTAGTATGACATACTAAGGGTTAAGTGAGAGAGCCCCCTCAGAGCAGTAAACAGTTGTTTTGAGTTGAAGGACACTTGCTGGCAGCAGAACAAGCTACAAACACAACATCCGACGTATTCATAAAGCAAGCGTGTTAGCCTATTTCCATATCTATCAGACACACTGGACACTGGCATTGATTTTAAGCCCATTCACCACAGACAGACAGACAGACAGACAGACAGACAGACAGACAGACAGACAGACAGACAGACAGACAGACAGACAGACAGACAGACAGACAGAGCAGACAAGCAGTGGCTATACCACTATATATTTAGGTGATTCTGGGGAAGTGTCTGAGTAACAATCTTCTCCTCTCATCAAACAAACTAACTTGTCACATTGTCCATGAGGAGCCAGGTCCTTATACCTCACCAGTAGCAGTCTGTGTTTGGACTGGGGCAGGCAGCACCCAGTATCAATGTGTGAAGTGTATCTGGGAAAAAAGTTTCCCTGGGTAAATAACGGTTACACACACACACACACACACACACACACACACACACACACACACACAGCCACACACACACACAGCCACACACACACTGTCACTCTCAGCTTGCCTCACAGTCCACATAATGATGAAGTGACCAAAGGGGAGTGTGTTGTTGTGTGTGTGTGTGTGTGTGTGTGTGGAGTCTCTCTACAACACTTTGAACTGGAGATGTCAGTGACTCCCTCGCCCCAGTCTTCTTCTTCTCTCTGATGCTCTCTCTCTCTCTCTCTCTCTCTCTCTCTCTCTCTCTCTCTCTCTCTCTCTCTCTCTCTCCTCTATATAACTGTATGTCTCTCCACCCGCTGTCCTTTGTTCATAATTCATTCCCATAGGTGCTGCATAAGTGCAACAGGGAGGGCGGCCACCAAATACAACTTTGGTTTTCATTTTATAGTCAAACATACAGTAGTTAAAGACAGTGTGCATGTGTGTATTTATGCTGACGATACACATTACAATAGGACATAGGTAGGAGGAAGGTTTCGGACTGTATTATAAAGTGTTACCAAAATAAATGATGTCCAGCTCACACAAAACAGTTGTAGAAGATGATTGACACATGTTGGTTTTGTAAGTCATATTGTCTCCCATAACAATTCAACAGGTTATAGAACATATTATTTATTTTAAAGTTCCAGATTGTTAACCCCTTATATTCCTCAACTTCACATATTGTACCCACATGTGTATCAGTATACTCTACTTGTAAACTGTAACTTTAAAACAGGAACATTGCGTTATCGTGAACGCGTTCATTCTGGCGTTTGTGATCGGCGCTCAGTTCGTTGTTCGAGTGCCAGATTTCCATAGAAAACCAGCTAAAACACAATAGTAAACAGGCCTTAACATGTAGCGGAAAAAAACACCCAATCTGGCAACGCCCAATGGTGTTTTATGCCCCCAACCTATAGCCTTCAAGGAAAATCTGCCATGAAGGCCCTATGCCCATGCCCTATCCCTTGACCTAACTGCGGGGGGCACAAGCTAACAGTCAACTCTCATTTTATATGATGGGAGACGTATGCTGTTTGCCAAAAATGACATTTCATTGGATACATTCCTGAATACAGTACAGGATGAGTGATAGAAGATTTGTCAAGGAGGATTTGAATACAATTGTCATTGGGTATACCAAATCTCCACACACAAACACATATCCTGAACTCTTACTAAACAAATGAAAGCTACACAAGGAGACGCGCTAAAAACACACACACACACACACACACACACACACACACACACACACACACACACACACACACACACACACACACACACACACACACACACACACACACACACACACACACACACACACACACACACACCACACCACACACACCCACTATCCCAGACAACTCCTTTCCATGATCAATTAACTGATTATTACTTGCGTTGGCTGGTGATTGGCTAATCAATAAGGCTATTAATCATTTTCTATCTTTGGATAATCGGGAGATGCCTATCCTCTGCTCTCAATCTGGTCCACGTACATCACAAACCCTAAAACAGGTGTGGTTCAGGAAGGAATGAAAGCACGCACGCACGCGCACACACACACACACACACACACACACACACACACACACACACACACACACACACACACACACACACACACACACACACACACACACATACACACACTTTGCATTCCCAAGTATTTCAATGAGTGCCCCATTAACTATTTGCATCATTTTCTTTTTATTGGCATTGCCATATTCAAAAGTATAGCCCAAATCATAAAGAGATTAGGTCAAACAGCACACCTTCACACTTTGAATTAAGGAAACAGACTTCAGGGTTGCTAATATTTTCTGATGTATGTGTCTTCTTTTTATTATTGATGTATTTTTAGCATAATTAACTACTATCAATTTGCAGATTCCAATACTAACATTATACGAATGTCAGCATGTTCACCTTAGCTGAAAAAAAAAACTATAATACAATACAACATAACAATTCATTACTTCATCCATTAATTATGCCTTCAATATTGACGGGAAAATAAATGGAATTGTAATCGTTGAGGTTTCGAGGTGAGCATATAATACAGTATGTGTGGTTCAAACACCACTGTTGTGACAGAACAAATTGTTCTGTTAAATGAGTTGTTCATATCCTCTGCTTTTACTAACAGATATTTCCAGTAGAATAACATGTTAATGACTAGACCTATCACTTAAGCTGTCAATCAAAGCTCCCTACATCCCTGTCAGTGTGTTACATCATGTATATATACAGGGCTGGGGAGCTGCATTGTGATCTCCATCCACTGCCTGTTTCCTGAACACTCACCTCATCTCATGCACTTGCTCTCTCTGTGTGTGTGTCTCTCTCTCTCTCTCTCTCTCTCTCTCTCTCTCTCTGCCATAATATGCTGTTTTTTTCTGTTATTCCGTCGCTTTCTTTTTTTTTTCAATTAGAGTCAATTGCCCTGACAGAATTGCCGGCAATTAAGTGATTTTTTTGTAAATGGTCCTGGGCTAATTTGCCTTGGCTTGTCAGCTGTGTTTTATGTCGCCACCCCACCCCCCCTCCCCCCTCCACCTCTTACTCTCTCTGGCACATAATAGCTTATAATTTTCAAAATCTTTTTCCCCTCCGCTTCCTTTCTCAATAAATCGCAATTACAGGAAGTTGTTAGAGATGCCTAAACTCACCCCCCCCCCACCCCCCCTCCCCACACACACACACACACACACCACTTTACTTTGTGCCGTCAGAGATATTTTTATATATTTTTATTTTATTTTATGCAATTGACGGAGAGGCAGAGAGCAGCAGAGAGAGAATTTTTTTGTATTTGTTTGCAGAGGCTTCGAGTAATTCACGCTTCATGTGTGTGTACACTAGGTTCCAACTCTCTTGGGCTACCAGCACACGGAGAAGTTTACTCTCTCCACGTTTGCTCATTAAGAACCTGATTTCTTGGCAGCTGGTCTTGGGATGAAATAACTTTGTATTCGCATCCCGTGAGGAGGATTTTAAAAGGTGTTTTTCCATTTATTTCCCCTTTAAGAGCTGTGAAGAGAGATCCTCTTAAAGGTTCTATAAGTGGCATGGACCTATTACGAGCCCAACAAGTCATTGATGAGAGGGAAAGGTCAGCTGATGGCTCCTGGTCATGTGGGTGATTTGGAACCTTGCTAACAGTGGTCTGTGGTGTCATATCAAAATTACAAGGTGTAGAGAACCGGTCGCTATAGTAGACAAACATACTATGGTTGTTATTAATCCTACATTATCTAGTTGGTCGGGTCGTGAGCATTTTCTATTTTGATTGCATGCTTGAAAATGTGCGTTTCAATAAAAGGAGAACAATTATCAAATAGGCCTGTGTGTAATTCTCTCTGTTTATCCAGTATATGATTGAAAATGTAATCACAGTAAGGTCTTATTTCCATCTGTCATTTATATTGTATATTTATCAATTGAATTTACAGAAAATATGCTATATCTTCAAATCGAATCTCATATCGGGATTTGAGATTCTGGTCATATCGCCCGTGGGGGGGGGGGGGGGGAGGGGTTGAGGGCCCTCCCACTGAACATTTGGAGCATCAAACACTTCATTTTCCTGCATTCATAGGCAGACACGGGGGTCATCCCTATTGTCCCACAGCCCGATGGTCCCACACCACCTTGTTCCTGAAATTGCCGTTCAGGTTTCAGGCATCACAGCTGGGTGGTTAGGGTAAGGGGACAGGGAGAGGTTAGAATAGGAGTGACACACACACACACACACACACACACACACACACACACACACACACACACACACACGCAGACATACTATAATCTGTTATTATATATAGTTAGATTACCTAGAAATGTGGGAACATAGAGCTGTGGGAACATAGAGAAGCTCCCGTCAGAAGCTACTGGAATGGCAGCCAGGGTTAAGATGGTAATGTACACTTTAGAGAAACATATAGTTAGATGTAAGAAGGATAGATAAAACAGTTCGACCCCCTGAACTGTTATTTTTACCTCTCTGGTTGTCTTTCATATTGTTTGGAGGGGGACTAATTTACGTCTTCTAAATATTGAGACACACACACACACACAACACACACACACACACACACACACACACACACACACACACACACACCACACTACCCTTCACGGCACCCATTCCTTCTCATCCGTCGAGCTCAAAAAAAAAAACCCGACCCGCCACGCTTTGAGTCTCCTCATTAAATATGCAAATGAACTCCAAATGAAATACCTTTTTTTTCCTCCTCAGTTTCTCCGAGCTTGAAGGCCTTCCATCAGTTCAGTGAAGCCCCCCACCCCCTCTCCCCCACACACACACACACACACCCACCCCCCCCCCCCCCCACCAACACTAATCATCTCTGTATGTAATAACTCCAGAGGCGAGCATCTGCTTGCCTCCATAACACTCCACTGATCTCCTCTCCACCCATTCTGCATCTCCCCCCCCCCTTTCCCCATCACAATCTACATGTATTAGGTCGTAATGACTTAGCGGTTAAAAGCAAATAGATGCCAGGGGACATACAGATGCACTCCCTCCCCACCCACCCACAATTCTCTCTCTCTCTCACACACACACACACACACACACACACACTCACACACAACGGTGCCCATCTCTGGCTACTCAAGATAAATGGTGGGAGCGCGAGAAGAACTGGGCCCTATCAATCACATTAAGCATTGGGTGTTTGTTATCAGAGAGTGTGACTGTCAACCCCCCCCCCTCCCTATTCAAAGCCTGTGGGACTTGGGGTGGTGGAGAGATTAGGGAAGGGGGTAAAAGTTTGTTAACACCTTGGCAGACGCCGTTGACAGCGACCAAGTACAAAACAGGCAGGGGAGAAAGTAAAGCCTCGTCTCCACCGAGCGGTACAGTTTGGTTCGGTACTGTCAAAAGTTTGGAAGGGTACCAAAATATGCATGACATGTACCAGCAAACCCAAAGGGTCCCAAAAGGGTTGGAGCTACACCAATGCAGTCCATTGATTGGACGAAAACATCCTGTATGTGACCGCCATTGTGTGTGTCTGTGCACTGCTCAATGGAAATAATACAGAAAGGGAGGGGGAGAGGGGGGGGGTGGGGTTGGCTAATAAGAAGCAAGCGACAATGGGCTTCAGCCAATTAGCACACCCACACACACTAGTACATTTGTGTGTGTGTGTGTGTGTGTGTGTGTGTGTGTGTGTGTGTGTGTGTGTGTGAGTGTGCCGACCTATCCAACAGGGAACCTGAGATCGTAACACATCCACTAACAGGGGACTCCAAAACTAACAGGGGACATTTTTCAAGTCCCCTCTTGGACATGCTTTAAATCATCTTAAAAACATGTATAATACCTTCTGGTAAATTTTCATAACTTTTGCCAACAGTGGACTTGGAAGTGTGTGAGTGTTAATTTCATATCTGGGACAGCCTCTGCTTGCCCTGGCCTGGCCCATTCACACACGTCGTTTAAACACTCCTCTATTGTCTGAATGGTCTCAGCCCCAGGGAGTCTTTCAGGCTGTGAAGAGCTGTTGACAGGCTACTTACTGAAGACACCAGTCTCTTGAAAATAGATTTGTATTTTGTTTTTATAACTAAATATATATGTTGAGTGTTAATAAAAGTTTTAAAAAGGACAAAAGATAGATATAAACAAACATGGGAAAAAAGATCAGCAGTAAGATCCTTTATTTTCTTGCCAATGTGATTCTCTGTCTACTCTCCACTGTCAGACTACTCATGTGTGGCAGATTAAAAGAGAAAGGTATGTTCTTTGATGATCAATTTGTTTTTTGCAATGAATTAAAATACAGACTATTATTTATTATCAGAACATTTTATAGGTCAAGAACTTTAGAATAGTCCAGTCCCTCAAAATTCCCTTTACTACTAATCTTTATGAGAAGAGGTTTTCAATCAATTTGACAGTGTTCTTGTGTCTTCAATCTATATTTATTTTGTTTATTTCACAATCACAGAGAAAGGTCCACACTTCTACTGTATCTAATGACTGGAGTCCACTGTTGGTTGGGATGGTGCGACTTTCACACTCCATCGTGGATGAATTTAAAAGGAATAAACCAAACTGGATTATTTCTTTATCTTCAAAATTACCTTTATTAATCTTTATAAGAAGAGGTTTTCAATCAATTTGACAGTGTACTCGTGTCTTCAATCTATATTTATTTTGTTTATTTCACAATCACAGAGAAAGGTCCACACTTCCACTGTATCTAATGACTGGAGTGCACTGTTGGTTGGTATGGTGCGACTTTCACACTCCATTGTGGATGAATTTAAAAGGAATAAGCCAAACTGGATAATTCTTAAGGGGAAAATAATAATGTCAATGTGGTCTAAAATGTCTTATGTGTGTCATACTAATTGACCCTACCTGCAGTACTACATTCTCCAAATGTAACAAAGAGTTAAGGAGATTGTCTCTGGACCATCTCAGACCTGGCTGAACAGCTACCCAAAGCCTGCAGTATGTGAAGACAGTTCAGCTGCCAATTTGGTTCTCTGTCAACTCTCTCCTGTCAGACTATGGGTGACAAATTAAAAGAGAAAGATACGTTCTTTGTATTTTAATTAATTGCAAAAACAGATTGATCATCAGACTATCATTTTACAATCAGAACATTTTAGAGGCCTAGACCTTTAGAGTAATTCAGTCCCTCAAGATTCCCTTTAATAATCTTTATAAGAAGAGGTTTTCAATCAATTTGTCAGTGTTCTTGTGTCTTCAATCTACATTTATTTTGTTTATTTCACAATCACAGAGAAAGGTCCACACTTCCACTGTATCTAATGACTGGAGTGCACTGTTGGTTGGTATGGTGCGACTTTCACACACCATCGTGGATGAATTTAAAAGGAATAAACCAAACTGGATTATTTCTTTATTTTCAAAATTCCCTTTGTTAATCTTTATAAGAAGAGGTTTTCAATCAATTTGACAGTGTACTCGTGTCTTCAATCTATATTTATTTTGTTTATTTCACAATCACAGAGAAAGGTCCACACTTCCACTGTATCTAATGACTGGAGTGCACTGTTGGTTGGTATGGTGCGACTTTCACACTCCATTGTGGATGAATTTAAAAGGAATAAACCAAACTGGATTATTTCTTTATTTTCAAAATTGCCTTTATTAATCTTTATAAGAAGAGGTTTTCAATCAATTTGACAGTGTACTATGTCTTCCATCTATATTTATTTTGTTTATTTCACAATCACAGAGAAAGGTCCACACTTCCACTGTATCTAATGACTGGAGTGCACTGTTGGTTGGTATGGTGCGACTTTCACACTCCATCGTGGATGAATTTAAAAGGAAAAAGCCAAACTGGATAATTCTTAAGGGGAAAATAATAATGTCAATGTGGTCTAAAATGTCTTATGTGTGTCATACTAATTGACCCTACCTGCAGTACTACATTCTCCAAATATGAGACTGTCCACCGCAACCTATTACGTCAAGGCTACATTTTACAAAAAAGATTCTCGTTGCTCTAATGTGGAAGTGATATGTGATATGATGCAAATTTGGCCGGATGAAAATATTCACAAACAGTCGTATAGCCTACAAGTAGACTACACTCCAAATCATACAGTGAAAATAATGTTTCATATCGTAGGCTACAAGCCACAAAGCTTGAAATTGACATACATATTTAGCCCATATGCAACAACAATAATGTGATGTTTTTTTTTTATTTATAAGCCTTGATGTAATAATTTATTATTTTGAACCCCACATAATCAGGCAGTAACACCCCCACCCCTTTCTATCTCTCTCTATCTCTCTCTCTCTCTAAACAATGTAAATGATTCACAGTTTATAGCCTACAGATGTCATGACTATTTAACGGCACAAAAAGGAGAGAAGAAAAAATGCACTTACATGTTACACCTACATGTAGCACTTAAATGATGTAGCACTTTTGTAGTTTCATTTATTTGAAGCTAATCTAGACTACTTGCGTGATTATTGCTGTTCTGAGATTCTACCTTTATGGTCAAATTTAATTTATGGGAAACTGCTTTAGATAAAAGCATCAGCAATGTAGGCTAATCTAATGACATAAAAGTATTTCACATAAAATTGGTGTTTTAATTGTAGGGGAGAGTGGCCTGAGTTGTGCCGGTGGGGAAGTTGTGCCACCCCTTGTTTCTAGAAAACTGTGGAAGAAATTGGAAATGTGACCACATATTTAAGAAGAGACATCCATTTGACTCATCCTGTAAAGAAGGGAGACACAAGGAATAAGATATAAGCACATTTAAGCTAAAAAACAGTGTTTTGCCTTTCAAAGTAACATTTCCATGATGAAGGTTTTTTGATTATTGTGTCTGAACAATTATAGACAAGTTTTAAAACATTTGACACGTTTTAGTGCTTTAGTATGCTACACTTTGAGTCTATACAGTTAAGCTGCGAACACACCGCACTGGCCGCGCGGCGAGATTACATACAAAGTCAATGTACTAGCGCGTGGCTGCGCGTCCACCCAATAATCGGCGTCCAGCGGCGGGCCCTTGCGTGTGGCCGCGCCTCATGAGAGGCGCGTGAATCGGGAGCGCGGCCATTTGCGGCGTGTAGAAATTGCGTCATCGAAGGAGCGTGAATCGAAGGCTTGTGTCGGCGAACACGGCGCCGCAGAAAAAGATGAACATTTTCATCTTTTTCTGCGGCGCCGCCGGGCGCCACACCTCCACAGCCAATCAGCGTTGAGAGATTGCCCGTCGGTGGTCTGCAAGACGAGGTGGGCGTGTGGAGTGAGGACATTGGGCTTCCAATACATTCTGCAAATATGTGTATTTTGCATCTGTTTAGCTGTTGGTTGTACTTTAGCCAAGGTAGCGCCAGTTAGCATAGTGAAACTCACCCAGCTGTGTGCTGTTCCTGAGGATAATATGAACCCAAAGTTGACGGCAGTGTCCGTGTGGAATTCCATATAGTGTACAGCGAAGCACTGGTGTTGTCCTCCGTCACCACTTTCACTTTCAGGTAGGCTGATGTCTGCCTTTATTTGTGCCGCTGAGCACACACTGCTGTTGTTAATGTGTTTAGTATGTTGCTGAATCGCTGTTAATGTGTGTGTATTTGCGATCGGGGTGCGTGTTCAGGCTGTTTTAATGATATTTGTGACAAGACTGCCGCTGGTTACACAGTGTAGCTACCTACATCTGTATTTTTTGGCACAGCTGGACCATGTTATTGTATGTTGTTGCACGTAAGTGTGACAGGTCTGATCTCGGCGTCGGCGTCAGGAATATATGGCCCAATATGATCAAGCGGCGAGCCTCCTGCAGTTTACGCGTCCAACTGCCGCAGGCGGCCAATGCGGTGTGTTCCCGGCTTTAGCATGATGTCAGCCCTAAACTGCTGCATCATGCTTATTATCCAACATTCTGGGGTTGGGGTGATTTGTATTTTAATTAATTGCAAAAACAGATTGATCATCAGACTATCATTTTACAATCAGAACATTTTAGAGGCCTAGACCTTTAGAGTAATTCAGTCCCTCAAGATTCCCTTTAATAATCTTTATAAGAAGAGGTTTTCAATCAATTTGTCAGTGTTCTTGTGTCTTCAATCTACATTTATTTTGTTTATTTCACAATCACAGAGACCCTGTTTCCACCTGGCATTAACATCTGACTTTTTGAATCTGGTTACAAGTGGACAGCTCTCAGTCCGTGTGTTCCCACTTGTATTTTCAAATGTGACTTCTCTGTCTACTTGTGATCGGATTCCATTTACCCGCGCTGTATTTAAATCAACACGTTCATCATTTCCGTTTGCATTGCTGTTTTTAACCGGTGGGGTTCAAACAAGTAAACATACAGGGCTGTACAGTGCCACAGTTTGAATCGCATTTGCTATAAAAATGCATTACATGCGAAGATAATTACCAGTCTAGGTTGACGAGATAGGCTAGTCTATCTCATTTAGACAATGAGGAGCGATGCACAATACTGCTTAGAGGGCCCTTACATTAACACTCGCCAAATGCGGGAAATATCATAGTATAGGTAAAGTATAAAAGTAAAAACTCTTAGGCGAGTAAGTTATTACGCCACTTTGGCTGGTGAAAGATGTGTGCTCGCTGTTTGGCTATTCTAACATCTGCCTCTGTTAAACTCTTGTCACCGCAACCAGTCCATAGCTTTCACAGTTAAGTTATTCCTTGTGTAAACAGAACGTTTCCTGTACACCTTCACATTAAAAGCCTGTTACTAGCCAAGCGCGAGTTGACCTTTATTTTGAAGCAGATAAGAACAGGAAGTTAGCGCTCCACATGACTGCAGCTTGCATGGCGCCAGAAAAAAAAATCAGCGACTTCCGTGTTATCACAGTTTTACTCGGTGAAATGAAAACAGAGGACAGATAGCTTGTCATTTGCAATACTTTTAACTGGGCGCACACTAAAACCTTTTTTTTCTACGTATTTCCGCTCAGGCAGTTGAGTAGGAGGTCCCTAATGTGGACACAAACCACATTTGTGTTTCCACTACCAAATGAATGTGGACACAAGTGGTCACAAGTGGTCACAAACCACCTCCGAATGTGGTTTTTGTGATCCGATCTCAATGCGTCTTGAGAGTGTTCTCACCTGTAGTTAGAGCTGTATTCATGTGATCGGATCACAAAAACCACATGATGCCAGGTGGAAACAGGGTCAGAGAAAGGTCCACACTTCCACTGTATCTAATGACTGGAGTCCACTGTTGGTTGGGATGGTGCGACTTTCACACTCCATCGTGGATGAATTTAAAAAGAATAAACCAAACTGGATTATTTCTTTATTTTCAAAATTACCTTTATTAATCTTTATGAGAAGAGGTTTTCAATAAATTTGACAGTGTACTCGTGTCTTCAATCTATATTTATTTTGTTTATTTCACAATCACAGAGAAAGGTAGTTAAGCCAACATTTACGTTTGGATTGGATGCAACCTATTATTTTAGATTTCTTAAAGTTTAATACCTTGTTAAGTGACTTTTTCTGAGTTGATTGTATTAAAGGATTTGATTTCCAACTAAAGTAAAATGTTGATTGTACTCAACCTATTTTAAATTGAATTTGTATTTAAGTATCTTCTCCAACACAGCAGAAGGATAATGGCATATATCACAGTCACTGTGAATCTTGGCTATTGAAGTTAGCTGTTGTTGTTGAAGGCCTAATGACCATCGTTAGACACAGGTACCCATCCCCCACACTGCATACGATCAGAGAGTGACACAGACAGAAACTCCCTTGCCTGCTCTGAGGGGCACTTTACACGGTGAAAACTCACGTTTTCCCGTTTTTGGTTTAAAAAAAAAAACCCCGTTCAGACACAATTTATCTGACATCTTCACCCGTACACAAAGTTTTCAGAGGAAACGGGCCGAAATCGCTGAAGTAGCAGCCATGCCAAGCCAATAGTCAGCGGTGACACAGCCTAGTAGATAGCTCTTCCGGTACAATTTGATGCATAAAACCTTACTGTAACCGAAAATTAATGCACTAACGTTCATAAAGCGGTTGGTGTAAGCTTGGGGTTACAAATATTGTAAAAGACAAGCTTATTTCACCGCATTGAACTCGGAAAAACAGCAGACTTGCTGATAGTGAAGGGGCTTCGTGAGCGGATACCTGCCTGTTAGGCGTACTTCAGAATAAAAGTCAACTCACGTGTGTCCAGCGAAATGCTATGAATGTTTAGCCAGTGAAATGCTTTTACTGTGAAGCCGTAGCCTTAATGCTCCTTTTGTTGAACAGTAGCCTAACTTAACCGCTGCACGCTGATAGTGTTTTTTTAATGTAGAGAGAGCCGTGTCCCTGGCATATAGAAGTGACACACGTTTATTTAGCTAGAAAAACAGGCAGAGCACAACTCTTTCCCTATTTGCTTGTAGGAGCGATTGGTGGCACGATAACAAATGCATCAGCAACAGCACAACGTCCATGAGCACAATGAATACAGCTCGGTGATCCGCCATTGTTGTTGTTGTTTTCCAACTGGCGCCGTGGACCTACAAAGACGGCGCATGCCTATTTATATCCAAACGCAATGCGCATGTGTGAGGGTGGAGCCGTGACGTCAGCGTTATCAGGGGAAATGGTTTCGGTGTTTACAGGAAACCAAAACCGTTAAGTTTTCCAAAAAATCCTCCCTCGGAGGTGATCTCAAAAATCTGCGGTTCATGCCTGCGTTTGCGTTTGCGTTTGCTGTTTTCCTGTAAATGATATAGTGCAACCGCAGAAATTTTTCTGCGTATGCACCGTTTTGCGTGGCCGTGTAAAGTGCCCCTGAGTCACTCAGGCCAAATCCCTTGAGCCTTAAGGCCCACATGTTAAAATGGCACTTCACCTTTACCTTTGAGATGCAATTTCTATTACATATAAAGGGGCTTGTTTGGCATGGAGTGTTAACTTTACCAAAGCAAAATGCGAATTTAAAAAAAAAAGCCTAAATGAATTCTAGTTAAAAAAAAAAGATAAATAAAAGTACTTACCGGAGAATATATACAAAAAAAATCACAAACTTTATTGTTGGCTTGTGAATTTATCTTTTTACATTAACTGCAGGCTATTCTTCCCTGCTTAGGCTCTTTAGAGATTGACTGCCTGATGTGAACGTGTTGCAGGATATTGCCTTAGCGAGTGGATTGCACTTAATCGTCAAGTAATCCATTCTAAATCTAAAGACACCTGTCACAAGTTTCTGATATTTTGGTCAGACTAGACGTTTTTATAGCGACAGGGGATCTCATATTTGCAAGACCACAACTGGATTCCTTTCAAGATCATGATTATTTCACATACTATTCCAGGCCTATAAAATGATTTCAGGTAAATGAAAAAGGTATTATGGAATGTATCTGGACAGGGCAGGCTATAATATGTACCACTTAAATAAAAACAAGTATAGATGCCTTAACCACCTACGCCTACATGCCATGCCTGGTCACATTATAAACTGCAAACAGTATCTTATATTAAAGAGAAACCTTTTGAAGTCATACTGTAGAGCCGAGCGGGGGGTATTATGCCAGACTTGTGAGGAAATGCGTTGAAGAAGGAGTTTCCCTCCTTTTTAAGGTCACTGCACTACTGCAGGTAATTTCCTTATCCAAAGTCTGCAAATATGGTGACTTGCAGAAAGTGTTAATGAAAGGTGCAAAAAGAGCCCTTAGTGGACTTTGATTTGACATGGGACAGCCCTCACTTCTCAGAGAAAGTGCTCACCACAATTAAACTGAAATGTTAGGATGTGTGGAGCACATTGATGCTAGTCATTAAAAACTCTTCCTAAAAAGCTATTTCTAAGCAATAAAGTTGCATTGCTTAAAACAATTTGCACATGGTATTACACATACATTGTATGAAATGTGCATAGATCACAGATCCAACTGGCCACACTCAAAATCATGAAGTCGTCATTCTCACACACAAAAAAAATGTTTGGTCTGGTTTCTGACACTGGAACCAACACTGTTCTATAGAACCTTACCTTCAATATAATCAACTAGAAATGAAAACAACAAATTACAAGTGCCTCCCCCCCCTCACTATGCAGTTTCAGTGGAGAGGGATTTGTTTATATTCACAGAGTAAGTTTACTGAACACATTTTCTCTACATGCGATTCTTAGTTTTGAATGATTATATCATCATAATCAAAACTAAACTATATTTAGAGGAACCTGGAACCAAACATTGAGACTAGAGTATGTTTGTAAACCAAACTATGGGCCCTGCTGCTGTAAAAAACAGAATGAAACAGTAACTTTTCAGGAAGCTTACTAACTTCAAACACTGTTCCAGGGATAACATTTTTCTGCGAAGAACATTTTTTATTCAGTTCTGAGAATATACCTTAGAAAATGTTTCACTTCTCTGACACACACAAAGTTACACACTGCAGCTTTAATCTGACCACAGACAGAATTTAAAGATGTATTGTATTAAAGAGAATTTGTTGGAACAGCCTTTCACTGTTAGGTTTATGATTTCTAATTTAAGGATAAACATTACGTCCTTAAGCCGGATAGAAATAGTTGGGGTTTTAGGAGATTTCCACATAAGTAAAATATGACGTCTTGCCAGAGGGGAAGTGAAAGTTAGTATTTCTGTTTGCAAAGAGTAAATGTGGTGTTGTTCTGATGGGGTCAACAATAATTCTTTATTTAGTCTCCAAGAACCTTTGTCAAAATCATAAAAAGTCAGTCCAGAATTTATGTAGTCTGGGACAATAAAAAACCTCTCACCCTCCTGTCCCCACATTCCTGTACACATACCTGCCAAACCATGCCCTTGGCAGCAGCCCTTCAACCCCTCCCCTGCCCTGCATTGTCTCTATTCAAAGTAGGCACTTCACACCTTTTCTACAGCAACACTGTGAGTTGAACTGTTATGAAACTGCATTGCTGTGTCTCTCCCAGAGGCTGAATACATCTCCTTGCTAACATAAATATAGTAGATTCATTAAACATGGTATTGTAACAGTTGTATGCGCCAACATGTTTAAGCTAAACTTACTTGGATTTCTGGTTCATTTAGTGACTTTATTTTAAGCCTACAGTAGCTCCCTAAAATATCCAGCCATTTAGGAAACAATGTATTTAACAACATAATGAATTGATGGATCCTAACAAGGAAAGCATGTACAAATATGGAATTGACCTTATTTGCACAGCCTTATCGCATCATTGATCTGTCAAAGTTTTGACAGAAAACTGAGAACATTAACTGAAAATGGAGAACAAATATGTCACTGTCCATAATGATAGTATTGAAGGCAGGGAATTATATATTTATATCTTATGTACTAATGTCACAGGCTGTCACAGAATGACCAGCATATTGAAACACCCTCACACATTGAGTAACTCACTTCTCAGAGGCAGCCCTCTCCACAATTTTACCCTCAATTTAGGATGTGACGAGCACGTTGATGCTGGTCATTTCAATTATACAATGTAGAGGACATTTTTAAGTCTTGAAATGAAAACCCATTAAAAGTGTGCAACTTGCACAGGAAAAGTGATTGCGGATTGATAAAACAGTGATAAATTGTGGGGTTTTGAAACTCAGGCCATGCTATTTGGCGAGAAGGAAAATCAGATCAACTGTCCCTAATAACTTTACATTTAAGGATCAGTGAAAATATTGAAAAAAAAAACATTTACCAAATGCAAAATGCACAGATTAATGTGTATGTCTGCTCAAAAACAAAACAAATACTGAATATCAGTTTTAGACCCATGTTTAATGTTTTCACAGTATTGCCATACAATCTATAATACAAGATGTCTTTTCAAAAATGTTTTTCATAATACATTTATGGTACAGTAGCTTGAGATTAAGATGTTTCAACTGGAACATATATCATGGTGGTCTTGGTGTGAGATTTAAATCCAGCATCAACCTGACATGAAATAGTCTTTAAGACCCTGAGCAATATCGTTGAAAAATATTTCACTTCTTTTTGGCTTAAATGAACATTGTCTCTTAAAAATAGCTCAGGTTTGTCAAACACTATGTTTGGATGTTGAACAGTACTCCCATTAACCTCCAAAACAAATGTAGCCATCACAACTTGCGGTGTACTGTCAATAAACCAGCTAGTTTGACATTATGGAGCTAAGAGGGAACACTGGCAGCCGACGTTTCTGCATTTGTAATGCCAATACTTTGCATCACAATGCGAGCAATACCTAGCCACCTTTGTCTGGTCCTGAGAACCAATCACTGTCCAGATTGCTTGTGAGGGTGTGGATATATTCTGGGCATCTCACTACAGGTACACAGATGTAATGACTTTTTTGGAAGGGCTTGACCACTACAATTCTTAGGAGGACCCACCTGGAGATTATGACTGAACTTTTGAAACTTTTTTCGTTCAAAGCTGAGGCTGAAGTTATAGGTAAGTTACAAACTACAAATTCACCATGTATGACTAAAATAATTATTTTAACTATTATTTTAACTTAGTTTTTTTTATTTCTCTTTCTGTAAGGTTTTAACTGGTTAATTCTGATACTTAGTTTTTATCTGAATTATTTTAAGGTTCATTTCAACTTTCATTCTTTTACTTTTTTTTATTTGAAAGGTTTAAGTCAAATGTATTATATTCTTTTACACTTTCTCATTTCTTTTTTCTGAAAAGTTATATGCATTTCTTAAATAGTTTTTTTATTTTCCCTTTAGGCAAGGTTAATTGTAATTATTTGTGCAGTTTTTATTTCTATTATTTGCCAGGTTTAATTAAAATGTTATTTGTTTAAACTTAGTTTGTATTCATGTTGTTGCAAAGTTTAATTTAATTCTATCAAGCTATGTATCTAAAACTTTCTATCACTCTCACAAAGTTTCCCCAGTTGTGCTTTAAATTACATCTGGATTCTAAAATCTTTCAGAGAAAAATGAGACCCAGAAGAGTTTGTCCTGAAAAGGAAGCCTTGTACTTCATTGCATCTAGAAAAGATAAAGACACTTTTCAGAAGACTTTCATCAACAAGGAGAAAGGTATGTTACTTGATTAGAATGTAAGATTCTCTGTTCAAATCTGTATGAAGGTACAAGCGTTCATACAACTTTCTACAATCCAGTTGCTTTGCTTATAATAAATAAGTATTTGAACAGTCTGGCATAGCATTATATGTATAACTATTGTGAAATAAGTAGAAAAATAAAAAATAAAATAAAAAGTACTAGTTTAACCTTTTGGTGACTTTTCAACCTTTTTGTATTTATATAAACACCTCATTGCTTTCATGTGTTCTATTTAGCTGTGGGCTAAACTAGGTTAGCTGTTTCCCACTGCTTCAAATCTCCATGTTAAACTCAGATTACTGGCATGATGTCCCCAAGTAGGTTCAAATTAGTATGCAGGTAAATTTGTGGGGGATGGGGGAGGGACTTTCCACACCATTTGGCAGGTACCCTGTATCAGCAGTATGTCAGTTTTATTGGAACCAACAAATTGTTCCAATAAAAAAAACTATATAAAAACAGAATACGACATGAGATCAACAGCAATAAGAGGATGATTTCAAACATTGAGAAAAGGTGTAATTATTTATACATTGTACATTGTTACAGGATAGGACCAATGCAGCTGATTGCTGTCCCCAAACACCAGATGAGATTGAACAGCCACATATTACCGACAGTGACCGTGAGGATTCATCTTCTCTCACTGAAGAGGAGTTTTCTGTGTGTGAAATGGTAATCATTGGTTTAATTCTATTAAATGATTTTTGTATGAAAAAAGTAGTGCAAGTCTGATTTGACTCTATTATCATTTGCAGAATAATAATAATAATAATAATAATAATAATAATAATAATAATAATAATAATAATAATAATAATAATAATTTTCTTTTCCTTAAGGCTGCAGAGCAAAAGGCCATCCAAAGAAAACCACTCCAAAGAGAAGCACCTTCAAAAACCCCAGAGCTAATGGATGAAGATGCACACAGAAGTAACCCTCCACAACTTCAAATCAATGTGAAAACGTCCTCAAACACTGAACACCAACGAATCTATGATAAGAAAAATTACTGCCTTTACTGTGAGAAGCCGTATGCAAAGATTACAAGACATCTGAAGCAAAAGCACTCTAACAAAATTGACGTAGCTAAGGCACTTGCACAAAGAAAAGGAACCATGCAAAGTCTTCTCCTGAGCAAAATAAGAAACATGGGAAATTACAATCATAACTGCTCAGTCCTGTCCTCTGGGAAATGACAAATAATACCAAAAAGGCAAGCTACCCATCTTTCCACAGCAAAAGACTATCTGCCTTGTAAGTTTTGCTTTGCTATGTATGTCAAAACAGACCTTTGGAGACATCATAAGCGTTGCAAACTGCAAGTGAAACATGACGGACCAGGAAAGAGAAACATTCAGGCTAGTGCTTCCCTCTTGTTGCCCACGGACACATCAATTTCCAGTGGACTTACGGACATTCTTCAGGGCATGATATATGACGATATAACGCACGTGGTCAAATCTGACGAGCTGATCATAACACTGGGACACTTTTTGGGTTATGACATTGGTAATTCATGTAAATGGAGCCTCAGTTTTTGGGTTATGACATTGGTAATTCATGTAAACGGAGCCTCAGTTTTGGAGTTAAGACATTGTTAGTTCATGTAAACATATCAATCTCTTATTACAGTACACTTCATTCTTTTGATAATTCTAATCATTTCCCGTAACTGCTTCTAAAGATATTGATTAGGGGTTACTATTTATTATGCCTAAAAACCTAAAAACCTTCATCACCGATATAATTTTGTAAATTCCTAAACCAAATTAAGTTATTTTTAGTAAAATATCACGTTCATTATTGTAAATATCTATTTTATTTCTATGTTTGTTGACTTTGTGATTTGCAGTACTTGTTTTTGACTTACACTTACCAGTAAATGTAAATAAATATGTTCATTATTGTAAATATCTATTTTATTTCTGTTTGTTGACTTTGTGATTTGCAGTACTTGTTTTTGACTTACACTTACCAGTAAATGTAAATAAATATGTTCATTATTGTAAATATCTATTTTATTTCTATGTTTGTTGACTTTGTGATTTGCAGTAATTGTTTTTGACTTACACTTACCAGTAAATGGAAAACTTACTTCACTTAAAACTGATTCTGATTCTTTTTTACATGGCAACAAGTCGGGCAATGAGCTGAGAATGCTTAAGGAATCCACTGAAAGATATAGCCTTTGTATTCTCTTTAAATGTATTACTGCAGGTAGGGTCAATTAGTATGACATACATAGGACATTTTAAACCGAATAAACATTATTTTCCCTTAAGAATTATCCAGTTTGAATGACTCCTTTTTAATTAATGTGTAAAAGTCGCTCCATGCCCACCGACAGTGGACTCCAGTCATTTAAAACAGTAGAAGTGTGGACCTGTCTTTGTGCTTTTTAAATAAACTAAATATATATAGATTGAATACACTAGTACACTATCAAATTGATTGCCATTCTTTGCTAACAAAGACGTTGGGAACTGAACAATTCTAAACGTTAGACGTAAACTGTATTGAATTCCAGCTAAAAGCACAGAACTTGAAAATAAAGTATATAGGAAAGTAACAAAACAAATTCAAAAAAATGTGTGCCAGTAGGATGGAAGTCAAAGGGCAATAAACTCTCTTTTGTTTGTTTGTCTCTTTTGTTGTTGTCTGGGATAATGTGGTGTTCACTATGCAGACTGGTTTTCTGCCCTAAACTACCTCCACACAGTGAACTTAAAGTACATGTTGTGAGGGAATTTTCAGTCTTTAGTATGGTTAATATTAATGGTAGAGATGTATAGTACATTTATGCCTGTCTTGTGTGTTTGTCTATATCTCAGACACTAGGTCAGCCTGGTGACACTGGTAGGAGACACTTAGGTCAGTTGTATAGATAAAGTCTCATCTCCTTAGACTCCAGAATGTTATGGTTCACTGTGTTCAGCTCTGAACCAAAACATTGGTACGCTTGGTGCCCGAGCCAGGGAGGTGTTAGAGATAGCACAAGGTTAATACACAGCTCTCAGGAAGTGTCTGTCAGAATTGAAGTGCAAGTCACCCGAGTTGCAGTCCGGTTCTCCTTGGCCAAGTCTGTAATAAATATTGCTTCATAATTCATCACAGTATAGCCACTACAAAAAACTACACTGCAC
Source organism: Ammodytes dubius (assembly GCA_026122265.1). Taxonomy (NCBI): domain Eukaryota; kingdom Metazoa; phylum Chordata; class Actinopteri; order Uranoscopiformes; family Ammodytidae; genus Ammodytes; species Ammodytes dubius. Next base: position 28,860,346 of record CM047517.1, read on the forward strand.
CTCTAATGTATTCCAAAGTGTCTATTACATATTGTTAAAAATCACAGCAACCAGCAACAGATACTTGCTGTCAGCAGACCAAATATATATTAAAACATGTTAATCTCTACAAATCATGTTCAAATTATATGTTGTGTTATAACTATTCTCAAATTCAGTTGAGATTATTTTCATAGGTATTAATGATCTGCCAAAGTCTTGTTCATCCATGATGGAGTGTGAATATCATTCCATCCTAACCAAGAGGGAACTTGTGTCAATTAGTACCAACTAAATGGGGACTCCTGTCATTCCATACAATTTAGGACTGTAGGGTCAATATGTATAACAAACAGACATTTAAGACTACATTTATATTATATTTCCCTTAAGAATGATCCAGTTTGCATAATTAAAATGCATATGTTCACCATTTTAAAAGTAATAGCAGTGTTTGATTTATTCCATAATGTGCATTACATATTGTTAAAAATCACAGCATCCAGCAACAGATACTTGCTGTCAGCAGACCAAATATATATTAAAACATGTTAATCTCTACAAATCATGTTCAAATTATATGTTGTGTTATAACTATTCTCAAATTCAGTTGAGATTATTTTCATAGGTATAACTGATCTGCCAAAGTCTTGTTCATCCATGATGGAGTGTGAATATCATTCCATCCTAACCAAGAGGGAACTTGTGTCAATTAGTGCCAACTAAATGGGGACTCCTGTCATTCCATACAATTTAGGACTGTAGGGTCAATATGTATAACAAACAGACATTTAAGACTACATTTATATTATATTCCCCTTAAGAATGATCCAGTTTGCATAATTAAAATGCATATTTTTACCATTTTAAAAGTAATAGCAGTGTTTGATTTATTCCATAATGTGCATTACATATTGTTAAAAATCACAGCAACCAGCAACAGATACTTGCTGTCAGCAGACCAAATATATATTAAAACATGTTAATCTCTACAAATCATGTTCAAATTATATGTTGTGTTATAACTATTCTCAAATTCAGTTGAGATTATTTTCATAGGTATAACTGATCTGCCAAAGTCTTGTTCATCCATGATGGAGTGTGAATATCATTCCATCCTAACCAAGAGGGAACTTGTGTCAATTAGTGCCAACTAAATGGGGACTCCTGTCATTCCATACAATTTAGGACTGTAGGGTCAATATGTATAACACACAGACATTTAAGACTACATTTATATTATATTCACCTTAAGAATGATCCAGTTTGCATAATTAAAATGCATATTTTTACCATTTTAAAAGTAATAGCAGTGTTTGATTTATTCCATAATGTGCATTACATATTGTTAAAAATCACAGCAACCAGCAACAGATACTTGCTGTCAGCAGACCAAATATATATTAAAACATGTTAATCTCTACAAATCATGTTCAAAGTATATGTTGTGTTATAACTATTCTCAAATTCAGTTGAGATTATTTTCATATGTATTACTGATCTGCCAAAGTCTTGTTCATCCATGATGGAGTGTGAATATCATTCCATCCTAACCAAGAGGGAACTTGTGTCAATTAGTGCCAACTAAATGGGGACTCCTGTCATTCCATACAATTTAGGACTGTAGGGTCAATATGTATAACAAACAGACATTTAAGACTACATTTATATTATATTCCCCTTAAGAAGGATCCAGTTTGCATAATTAAAATGCATATTTTTACCATTTTAAAAGTAATAGCAGTGTTTGATTTATTCCATAAAGTGCATTACATATTGTTAAAAATCACAGCAAACAGCAACAGATACTTGCTCTCAGCAGACCAGTCATCCAATGTGTCAGCCCTCTGTTCATCTAGTCAGCACCGCTAAATACTTTTTATAATAGACAATTAAGATTTCACTAGAAATTCAAGTTCATTCAAGTCACTCACATTATTCAAACTGTAATGAGTAAACGTTTGTAATTTGTTTATTGGTGTTTGATGCTGGAGTTTTTACTCTGTGTGTTCTGATTGACAGTGTGTGTTTGTGTTTTGAGATGTGTGTGAATAGTGTGTTGCTTGGAAAGGGTTTTGCAGGTGTTGTGAACTGTTCAGCTCAGGTGACTGTAGTTAGAGTGTTGCACATGTCGCTCCGCTTGTGCCCACTGTCGTTCATCTATCGTAAAAAAACCTTTAAAAAAATATATGTATTAATTATACATATCTATTTTTATACAGTGATCACTTATATAGTGTGCTAGTTTCATAACTCCAATCTCTCAGTCACCCACTCTGCATGTAATCGGCAAATCAACTTTTTTACTTGCTACTTGCTGTCAGCAGACCAGTCAAGAAATGTTTCATTACACTGTTCATCCAGTCAGCACCACTAAATATGTTTTATAATAGAAAATTAAGAGTTTACTTGAAAGTCCCCTCTCGTATTGTGAAGACTGACAGAAGAAAAAGTAATATGCAATTATGGATAATGCTGGAGTAGCAAATTATAACCGCAAAATAAACTTTAGTGGTTTAATAAATCTTTAGAATGTAACGTTGTGAACACATTCCTTTAAATAAAGATAAGGCTTGGATAAGGAAAATGTTGTTGCTATGTCCCTGATATTAGTGCATCCAACAAGTTACTTCTTATTTGATATTTATTTGCAACATGTGGCCATGATTATATTCATAGTATTTGTAACATATGTTTAGTTTGTGTTAAAGTTAAAGGTATATAATCTATCTTAAAAAGAAACAAAGGGAGGTAACTGCAGCAAGCAAACACTCATTGAGTGAAACAATAGACACAGACAGCTCCATTGATGCAGTGAATGGAGTCCACTCTTAGATGTCACCCAATGATTCAAGTCCACTGTTAGCAAATTCTTCAAAAAAAATGTAAAAACACATTTAAAGTAATATTATGACAGAAGACATTAAAACTAAATATTCTGTTGTGTTTTTTTATTTTTTAAATGACCAGAAATAGGTTGCCACACTTGGCTGGTACCAGCGATAGTCCCCTGTTAGTAAGGTCGGTCTGCCTGTGTGTGTGTGTGTGTGTGGGAAACCTCAGGTGGGATCGCTATGCCGTCATGCTAAGACTCACCTAACATTCTCCAATCCCAAAGTTGGAGACTCTTATAATGTTATTCCTGTTTAGCGAGGTGGCGGTGGCTGATCGATGGATATTTTGTCCCGCTTGATAACTCCCGTTTTCCTCTAAGCAATCTCATTCCAGTGAGCATAAGTATACGGATACTGGGCCCCTAATGGCTGCGCGTGCTGTGCTTAACACAGTTTGAAATGAATAACCCCCCCTAACAGTCTCATAGCCATTACAAGCAGGACTTAAATGATCATTTGGGAGGATGAAACCCACTGATAGTGTTTTTGGAAATTATCGTAATATCATTTTCAGTTTGGACTAAATCATTCTAATGAGATGTGCCACTTAGCGACCTTGTGGAGCTGACATAGGAGGCCGCCGTGTTTCCAGGCCAATCACACGCCCTGGATGTGAACAGTTGCATAAAAAAAGGACGCCCACTGCTAATATAAGTGATGACCTAATTGTGTGTGTGTGTGTGTGTGTGTGTATTGGTGTGAACAATTCAATCCAGCTGTATTTTTTTCGCGTTGCGTGGCAATTCCTCCAAACCAGCAGATCATTTTGTTGTTGTTGTTGATTGAATCATTTTCTAAGGATACAAACGAATGCGCACACACACACACACACACACACACACACACACACAGAGACACACACTCACACGCACACGCTGGCAAATGGCCTCTCGGGAGACAAAAGGGAGACGGATACGTACATTCAGTTGGATCAACAAATAAATTATTCACAGCGATATGACAGCAGATGTTTGGGAGGACCGTGATTCAGTGGTGGTCTCTCTCCCGCAACTTTTTGATCAGAAATTCAAAAACAGGCCCTGTGTGGCCCACAGACAGACGGACGGCTGGCTGGGAGTATGCGCCCCAGCTCTCATATATATATACAACCCCCCCACCCACCTACTTTTCCTCCCTTAGCCATCTTCTCATCCCAGATATTGGTGAGGCCTTTTGCCTACGCTCTGTGAACTGGTATGTAGACAAAGGGGGCTCACCGTATAGCTAGCAGCATGCCAGTTTACAGAGCCTATAGGGGTGTGTAGTAGTGCCACTGGATTTTATTTCAGCACACACATGGTTACGGACAGGTAAGCAGATCGTGAGGAGATTTTCCCTAGAGTAAAGCAGGGGCGTACACAAATTCTCTTAGGACCAGGGGTGAAACATTTAAAAAGAGCACCTTATCTATGTGAACAATGTGGGGCCCTAAGGAGGTTGAGAAGCCCATGTGTGCGTGCTGACATTCTTCAGATTGTGGGGTGAATATTAGTTTTGGCTGAATGAGGTGACACACACACGCTCAAATGCCATCCTCATGTAGAAGAAAAGGCTTCATTATGTGCACCGAGGTCACAGCAGACAGGCACCTGAGTCCCTAAAATGCCTTTGGGGCGAGTGTGGAAGTCCCATAAGCGGACAGTGTCAACTACACTTGTTTGAATAAAGATTAAAAAAAGGACATTTGGACAGTCTATTACTATTACAATAGGATACAATTCTGTCTTCTAGTATGCAACAGTGTCTTGGGGCTGCTAGGTATAGATTTGACCTGATAGAAATGTTACAATGGCATGTGTCACTGTCAAAGGCCGCAGTCCAGATACCAACTTTGTGGCCTCATTGTGTCCACTTTAAGAAGAAAACAGGTCACCTTATGAATACACATTATATAGAGAGGCAGTGCAAGGTCGGGCCTATGCTGTACCTGCACCAAATCCGGGGATGTGTCATGTGTTAAACTGAAGTTATCAATGTGTAGGCAAGGGACAGAGAAGACTAGGTTGGAAAGTGAAAAACTAAACTCGAGTGTCAAAAGAAAAAATGTAATTCTTATTTAATTTTATGACGATACATTTTGATTAGATGAGTGAGAGTATATTTGTTTATTAAGAATACATAGTAATATTATTTTATCATTTCATGTGAAAGACAATAGAGGCTATCATTTGTCACTGTCTCTTTAAAGACTCATTCTCTTATTGTGACAGTGAAAGTGTGTGTGTGTGTGTGTGTGTGTGTGTGTGTGTGTGTGTGTGTGTGTGGTGTGTGTGGTGTGGTGGTGGTGGGGGGGGGGGGGGGGGGGGTTTACAATAGGATTTAGTCATACTTAACTCGCAATTGAGGGTCCCACTACACCACTTCCTTCGCCCAGACACCTTTTTCATACACGAGTGAACCATTCATATTCCATCTGTTCCAGCTTTCACTCTTTGGGGAGGCTGTCAATCTCCGGGAACTCATGTGATGTGAATTGGGGGGATGGAGGGAGGGGGGTTGGCCAGGGGCAAGACAAAGAGAGAGAGAGAGAGGAGAGAGAGAGAGAGAGAGAGAGAGAGAGAGAGAGAGAGAGGGACAGAGAGAGAGGAGAGAGGAGTTGTGGAAGCTGGCTCTGAACTCCTGGGACCTTTCAGAAAAAGCTCATGGCACATCAGTGTCCTGCCACGGAAGAGAGAGAGAGGGGCGAACAAGGCAGTGGAGAACAGACAGACAGAGGGAGGGAGTGAGTCAGGGAAGGGAGGAAGAGGAGGAATGAAAAGAAAAGAGGAGAGACAGAAAAAAACAGAGATTGTGATTGATGTCAGAGAAAATGTGGAAGTGTGAGAAGAGAGTGGAGCCGAGGACCACTTTGGTTTGTTGGGGACTTAGCTAACGGAGAAAAAGTGTTTATATAAGTTTATAGTATATAGTAAGTTTATATAACAGGAGAAACAGATATTGTAGAGTAAAAAATTATTATTGTTAATATATAATACTTTTTATGTAACTATTATTCATTTGGATCCACTAATCTTCAACAAATCGCAAAGAACAAAACAAACACTGTTAATTCTTAAGTACTTCACCACTTGATATCTAAAGAAGTATGCATATATTTGCATCTCTTTTAAAATCACCAAATATCGTGTAGAGGTCTTAAAAATGCATTTTATTAGAGGGTATATTTGATCAATATTATTATTGGGTAATGCTAAATTACCCAGGCACCAAATGGTGTTAATACTTGGTGCTCTTCTGACTTATAAGTTAGGTCCCGGTTTGTTAAAGAAAAAAATCACCATCCATATTCCTTAAAATGAAATCTAATCCACTCTTTAGGTCAATTTAAACTAACATGTCGTGGAGATCATACAGTCTGCTCAGTCAACATATTTAATTATATAATAATCATATCTTGCTGCCCAATATGTATCAGCATGCACACACACACACACACACACACACACACACACACACACACACACACACACACACACCATTATATATATAAATAAATAAGATAAACTGTAACTATAGTTAAAATAAATCAATCTTAATGTTGTATTACTGTTCATTGTTCACTGTCCGAATATTTGGACAAATTGTGTTTTGATGCTTAGGGGGAACATTGTTATACAGTATATTGAAAATGTTCATGCCAATAAATCCTCCTTTGAATCAAATAAATTATCCCTTTAATTTCACTGATAAAAGGGCGATCTATCATGCCAGAGAGACATGGATCAGACAGGAGGATAAGGGAGGAGTGAAGGCAGGAGGATGTCGGGTAGGGGAGGAGGGAGGGAGGGAGGGCTATGCATGGCCGGGAGGCAGCACGGAGGCGACACATCTGTTGCAGTATTAACTTTCTGCTCTGTGGGTCCTGGGTGTCAGCGCTAGCCGCTGGGGCCCCGACTTACTCCAGTCGTTCCTGGAGCTCAGATGGAGGAACAAACCCGACACCCCCCCCCCCCCCACAAAAAAAACAAGCCCAGCACAAGAGCCCCAGCCTCTGCTCTCCAAAGCACGAGATGATGGAGAATACTATCTATTAACTATACTATCCACTGCAGTCCATGTTGTGTACTACAATATATCATTCATTCATCAGCAGGAGACTGGAGCACAATTCCTTGAAAAAGGTGAGGAGTACACATTTCAAGCCAACACATTAAGCTTCAATTTAGGAATGACTATTGAAAGATGTTTAGGTGATGAGCAATTATCACTAGAGTAAAAAGTGTGCCTACTATCCCCGGTCTCCCCTACTTCCTCATTCAATGCACCAAACAAAACGTTCTTAAACCTTTCCACAGACATCACCAACTCCTCAAACCTGTTAAAGATCGCACATTACGCTATTTTCACTGTTATAGAGTTAATGTATAGTTAAACACTTCCGCGACAGTGACGCTAATTTCAGTTAGCATGTCAATAGCGGTTTCCATTTAAACTAGCACGGTCTTGGATAGCTCTGCTACTGGTGAATGTAAACATGATCGCTTACACAGAATGTTTATAATTCGTTAGAAACTAACACCTAAAATGGCTAAAGACTATGTAAGATGCAAAAATGCCCTTCATATTGTTTGCAAAGATAAATGCTGCTGCCTTCAAGCTGCAATCACCAATAAAAAAAAAAAATTCACCTGCTTTGCCCATAAAGAATAGAGGATTATATGGCGCAACACATACTAAAGAAAGAACATAAGTCACATTGACGAGCGATGTGACAGCCATTTCAATGACTGTGTGACACTGCCCATGTGTAGGCTACGTCTGTTGATGTTTCCCACTTTGATAGACAGGCTACATTTAAGCATGCATAAGCTACTGCTTCCTACGAGCACTGCACTAGTTAATGATAGCACACACAGAAAACCACCAAGAATGTTCCCTTGTTTTAAGAATAATTTTTGTTCATCATACAATGATGCCAGCCTCTTTTAAACAAAAGAATAACTTTTGGGACATCTTGGAGAATGCAGCCATCTTAGTAAATAGATTTAGATTGTTCAATCATTGTTTTAAGTGGACATACTCTTTACTTGAGCCTCTACGTAAAAACATGCTCACACTAATGAAACGTTCCCTTGGTCCACTAAATAGACCTTCATTACCCACTGCTCTACTCCCAGTCTCTTGTGAGCTGTATCCCAATCTCTAATCTCATTATGGTCACTTTGTCCAGGGAACTGAGCCCTTTTGTGTCTCAAATCAATAGAACAATAGAATCAATAGATGGAATTAGTGTTCCATCTCAGAGGTGCTCTCTGGCCACACGGCAGGGACTTGAGTCTCCTGGGCTGAGCGGAGGCCTTGCTACAGCCACACTGCACTGACCCTGGAGCCCTGTCTGTCTGTGGAACCTCGACTGGCAAAAAGCCTGCAGTGCTGGAGGACCTAGACCGGGGCCCTGGGGGACGCCAGGGCAGGGTCACTGACATTTTCCTAGCTGCTGGGCTTGTTGTTTTTGTTGTGGCTCCCCCCCACCGCTGTTGTTGTTGAGATGAGTGGCGTTTATCCTTCCACCTCCCCCCCACCCTCTCCATCTATCTCCGGCCTGCAGGGCATAAAGAAACCCCATGAATTAATGAAGATGAGCGAGGTAATTAAACGTGGCGGTGATGGCGACACAGATCCTGGGAGGGTTTCAGAGGGACACAAGGGCCACATGGGGCCTCGGCCTGCCTGCTCACTCCTCTATTACCCTCCTCCCTCCCTGCCTCCGTCCCCCTGGTCCCCAGGTTGTATGGCACACAAATACACTATAAAAAAAACAATAAAGCTAGGACAACTCAAAATGTCATGCAACTGTCCTCACTACATTTTTGAGTTTTGAAACTGTAGTGTGCAACCTTTTCATATCAATGTCAGTTACATTCAAGCCATCGCCAAATGAGTCGACATGAAGTTGATTAAGCCTATCAGCTCCACAAAACGTTCTCAGTATGGCAGCGTTTACAAACTTGTTCCGCCCCCCTGACACTGGCACAGGAGCTCAGTAAAATCCAAAGAAGCACCCAAGAAATGTTTTAGTTGTTGATTCTACTGCTAAGAAATGAAACAGGACAGGCAGCAAGAGGAACAAAATCCACAAATGCACGATCACCAAAGTCTGACCTCATTTAGACGCTCAGACGGCGTCCTTGTAATTACTCATACTTACTCACGTGGGCTACAGAAGTTACACACTATAGCTTAAAGTTTGAAGTTAAACAGTTTACATTTAAGCCAACTAATTATCTTTTGTTGAGGTAACTTTTCATTCATATGTATTACAACTTAACATTTAGATTTCTACCTAATAAGAACTTATTGTCTCTTAAACTAAAGTGAAAGTGTGGATGAAGGCCCCTGCAGATTTGCATTGGAGACCCGTTGCGCAAACATACACACAGAACTTGGCCTTGCCTCAAACCTATCATTTTCAGTTTTGCCAGCTTCACTTAAGAAATGAGACAAACTGTACAGAAGACACTTAATAAAGATAGTTGAGATAAACACTTTGATATAGCCTACACTTTACCAAAATCCTTTTTAGTTTTTCAAGTTTGCATTTTTACAGTGTATGGCTTGATTGGCCTGCTGGGCACGGGGAAGGGAGGAGGAGCGTGGGTGAAGTTGGCACCCAGGGGAGGTGTAGGGAGAGGCAGGGATGGATGGAGGGGAGGGGGGGGGGTTAGTTGGAGCTCAGGCCTCACCTGTGGCCCCGGAGCCCCTCCCTGGATCCCTCCCCTGGCAGCCAGGTCACGCTGCGTGGTCCAAACACCACCTGCCTGGGGAGGAGTATAGGAAAAACAACAGCATGGAGGGAAGGCAGGCGTGGAGGGGATAAGGGAGGTAGGGCAAGAGCCGTAGGGGCACTTCCAGGGATTATGGCCCCCACGCTGGCCCACTGGGGCGCAGCCTTGATGGACGTCTGACTGGCAAGCCAACTTGCCCTTTCAGGAGATGTGATGCTGCTAGACGACCACCTCAACACACCACAGCCTCCAAGCAGCATGGAGGAGGCCAGCACACTGCAGGGTTGCATCATGCTAGGGCTTATTTTTTAACTCTCCTTTTTTATGTGTTTAACTTACTCTTCTTCAGACTTTTTTAGACAGTAACCCCAGATTGAAAGATTGATGAAAGCGCAGTCTCTTTTTACAGACATGTCTTTAATACTATATGTGCCTTGAGGAAACTTTATTAATAAACCAGTTCTGACCAGTGACAACTGTAAGATATACATACACCATCCATGCCATCTTTAACTAGCTGAAACACATTCACTGCAAGTTGGATCCCACTTCCACACATTTGGCTGTCATTTGTATTACCATCAGTTGACGTTGCACTAAGAAGAACCAAGGTTTTAACAGGTTTTAAATGAACTCCCAGGTTTAAAGCATGTTTGGAAGAGGAATCAGATGTTACCTTCATACTGTCTTTATCCTTTACAGATTACAGGCACATTTCTTACTTCATCTCTAACCTACCATACCTATCACAATGGTGCAAACAATGACCAATAAGAGATTTCTTGTTAAAATTAAGGTCAGTTTTACTTCTTAATACATTGGTTTAGACTCTGCCTGCTTTGGTTCCAGACCTCTGAATCACCACCTACAGTATATATCTGACGTGTTAAGTCTGGTGTTGTGCTGACTGACCACTACCTCTGCCTGTTTGAGGAATGATTTTTCAATCACAGCTTTGTAGGTTGGGTTAAGAATGGGGGAAACAATCTCTTTATGTACTCCTATACTGTTGCTTGCTAACCTTCTAGCTTCATCCATGATATGAAGCGACACAAACATACACACAAACAATTAATGGTGAATGTGTTTATGAACCGGTATTTACTTTACAAAGCAAAGCCGAGCTCAGGTGTGTTCATCTGTGGTTCCCTTTTTTGATTTAAATTTTCATAATCCTAACATATTAATTAATTATTTCCTAATGCTTTCTCTTTGAAACATCCACAGTAAACTAGAAATATTCTGGCAATAAGGTATATAGCCATGACTTTGAATGGACTGCACATTTTTACTTGACTTAATCACTATTTCTTACCAGTACGGTGTGTGTGTGTGGAATGTACTTTTATAGGTGAAATGTTAATGTTATTTATGAAGGAAGTGAAATAAATGGGATGGATTTGATGATGAACCCCCCAGGGCGAGGTCTGAAGGTGCTGCTCTGGGGGCTACTCTGAATCACAGCACTATTACAGGACTCAGTGGACTCCCAGACGCAGTTTGCCATTAGATCAACTACTGGCAAATGTCACCCAGGAGAGCTCCAACCCAAAACCTTTTTCATGTTTATGTGTTAGCAAGAGCCTTCGCCGGGCCTAATTAGACAGGCCTTTAACTTTGGTCTTGAGCCATATTCCGGGGGCCCCAAGGGGGTGGAAGGACAAGCTGCACTTACCCCCATGAGGGCTCCCCATCTCCCGCAAGCTCACGACAAAACACGTGCCCTCCCTATGGTCTGTGGAAATTTGATGCGAGGCGAGGCGGCAGGTAGGATATGTTTTTGTCAGCCACGAGTTACCATTGCGCACACACACACACACACACACACACACACACACACACGCACACACCCATCTGCCCATAACTACCGCCGCCCTCCTCTCCTGTCCCAAGATGCTGTTTGTCGTCAGCGACCCTGAAGTTTGTTATGTAAACAAAAATTTAGCCCATTAACGAGAGGTAAGGGTTGTCCTGGGAACAGTAGGGGAGGGGCGGGTTGGAGCCAGGTGGCCTTTTGTCAATCTTGCAGCTTGCTAGCATTATCTCATTTAACAATGTACAGTACAGGTGAAACTCGAAAAATTAGAATATCGTGCAAAAGTTAATTTATATCAGTAATTCAACCTAAATGGTGAAACTAATATATTATATAGACTCATTACATTCAAAGTGAGATATTTCAAGCCTTTATTTGTTATAATTGTGATTATTATGGCTTACAGCTCATGAAAACCCCAAATTCAAAATCTCAGAAAATTAGAATATTACATCAAATCAATAAAAAAAGGATTTTAAATACAGAAATGTTGGCCCTCTAGAAAGTATAATCATGCATATGTACTAAGTACTTGGTTTGGGCCCCTTTTGCACAAATGATTGCCTAAATGCGGCGTGGCATGGATGCTATCAGCCTGTGGCACTGCTGATGTGTTATGGAAGCCCAGGTTGCTTTGATAGAGGCCTTCAGCTCGTCTGTAGTGTTGGGTCTGGTGTGTCTCATCTGCCTCTTGACAATACTCCATAGTTTCTCTATTGGGTTCAGGTCAGGAGAGTTGTCTGGCCTAATCAACACAGTAATACCATGGTCAGTCAACCAGTTACCAGTGGCTTATGGTACTGTGGGCAGGTGCCAAGTCTAGTTGGAAATGTAAATTGTCATCACCATAAAGCTTGTCAACAGACAGAGGCATGAAGTGCTCTAAAATCTCTGGTAGACAGCTGTGGTGATTTTGGACTTGATAACATAGTGGACCAACACCATCAGATGACATGGTGCCTCAAATCATCACTGACTGTTGAAACTTGACAGTGGTCTTCAAGCCCCTTGGATTTTGTGCCTCTCCGCTCTTCCTCTAGACTGTGGGACCTTGATTTCCAGGAAAGGCAACATTTAATTTGGATCAGTGATGATTTGAGGTATCATCTCATCTGCTGCTGTTAGTCCACTGTGTTATCAAGTCCAAAGTCACCACAGCCATCTAGCAGAAGATTTTAGAGCACTTCATGCTTCTGTCTGTTGACAAGCTTTATGGAGATGACAATTTCCATTTTCAGCTAGACGGCACCTGCCCACAGTACCATAAGCCACTGGTAACTGGTTGACTGACCATGGTATTACTATGCATGAATGGCCAGACAACTCTCCTGACCTGAACTCCATAGAGAAACTATGGACTATTGTCAAGAGGAAGATGATACACACCAGACCCAACAATACAGAGGAGCTGAAGGCCACTATCAAAGCAACCTGGGCTTCCATAACACCTCAGCAGTGCCACAGACTGATAGCATCCATGCACACCGCATTGAGGCAAGAATTCATGCAAAGGGCCCAAACCAAGTACTTAGTACATATGCATGATTATACTTTCTAGAGGGCCGACATTTCTGTATTTAAAAACCTTTTTTTTAATGATTTGATGTAATATTAAAATTTTCTGAGATTTTGAATTTGGGGTTTTTATAAACTGTAAGCCATAATAATCACAATTATAACAAATAAAGGCTTCACATATATCACTTTGCATGTAATGAGTCTGTATAAGATATTATTTTCACCTTTAAAGTTGAATTACTGAAATAAATTAACTTTTGCACGATATTCTAATTTTTCGAGTTTCACCTGTATGTCTTATCTATGTGCATCAGTAAAATATACAAGGGCATATAGGTTTCTCTCTTCTCTTCATTTCCTGTATTTTGGTGAAATTGCATGCACCAATATGGGCCTTTTCTGCGTTAATTAATAGTGGGGATGTTCCTTTATGTGAAGGAAAAGACAACATTCAGGTTCCTGGTGACACAAATCTAATGGAATATAATGCAGTAATGCTCTCAGGTATTCTGTTTCACTTCCTAATATGTATTCTCCTGTATTGTTTAAGACACTTTGAAAGACTGTTTCAAAACACATCAAACACATTTTGGGATGGATTTTTAGGAATCATGTTTCACAGATCATGACACTAGTGTTAACCTACATGATATTTTACATTGGTAATGAAAGGCCCAGCCATGTGTACTGGGCTAAACAAGCTCTACACTGTTTGAATTGCCTTGTGCAAGGCAAGACAGGACCCAAGGGTAAGATGGTACGGTCCACTTTAAGGCTGTCTGAAATCATTGGGAAAGTATATAGTTACAAGAAGGATGTATCCATGTTCACACCGACTGAACTGTTATTTGACCTCTTTTGTGTAGAAGGGGGATTGTCTTTTAAATATTTTTCAAGGGGGCATATTTACCTCTTGTAAGTAGTGAGGGTGGACACATCTGCAAACCCGCCGAAATCTAATCCTATGAAAAAATGAAATAGTATCAGCCAATTGCTGTACCCAAGGAAACAAAGGCAGCGGATCGCTAAGAAGGAATGATTGTGATAAAATATTAGAAATATAAAGAGCCGGAGAAGATAAAGAAAAACAGACAATGGGGCTAGGGTCCCAGCGGAGGGAGAAGGAAATACCCCCCCTCCATCGACGAGGGAGTGGAGAAATGCACTGATTACAGAAGGATAAGAGAACAGGTGTGCTGCGGACCCCCTCCTGGGACCCCCCCCCACCACCACCACCACCCTGGGTCCTGGGCTGCAGGAGAGGGAGAGGGAGAGTGGGGCAGGAGCTCAGCTCATTAGAGAGAGTTTGCTTCTGCTAACTCACCTTCCCCCCTCGGGACCCGTCTAATCATCGCACAGGGACCAGGCAGCCAGTTAGAGACGAAGGTGGAAAGAAAAGAAAAGGTTTATTTAGCTATCCTTCCCTTTTTCTCCCGCCCGCCTGCCTCCAATCCGTGAACTCACTCGGTGCATTTGTGTGATCGTACCCACAAATGCACAACCTGGTACGGCACAGTTCCCATCCGAACACAACCAGAGATGATTCAACAGAGCTGGTGATCTGCTAAGTGATCCCAACATTTAACCCCTCATTATTCACATGTTGGGAGTGAGGGGAGAGAGCCCTTTAACATGATTGGATTTCAGTAGGAGTGTTAAGAAGCAGCATATAAGTTAAAGGTATTCAGTGGCTCACCCAAGTTTGACTTCTTTTCTTCTGATGTTTTCAACCACCTCTCATAGTGTTCTTTACAGGAGAAGAGTTGCAGTCAGTTACATTTTTTACCTTTTTTTGGCCTTCCCTCAACAAAGGTGTAGTTTTTTATAATGTATGTATATTTTTTCACCACAATTTGGGATTTGTGTTTTTTAATCTCAATAACGTAAAACAGAAAAGGGGTGTAAATTAAATATGGAGTCACGAGGAGACTTTTCATAACATTGGAGTGATGGAACAATCAACACGTACACACTTAAAAGAAGAAAAGGGAAATAAAAAGTACTCATTATGCAGGTAGAATGTACAAGGGAAATTGATTTGCTGCTCTTAGGAAATGAACTCTCAGTGCTTATAAAGAGATGTGTAAAGGATAATACACATAGTCATGCAGCTGAACATGCTCAATTTGGCTTAAACAAAGAGGTTTATCAAACATGTGGAGTGCTGAAATGCTGGACAAAAAAAAACAGTAAATGGACTGCACTCATAGTATACAGCACATTTCTACTCAAACAGACAGTCAAATTAAGTGCTTCACAATTTATTATGGGTATGTAGCATGTGCTAATTAGCTAGCATTAAGAGAAACAAACAAGGAAAAGTCACCGAAATTACTTGAGAACTTCCAAGTATCATTTAGAGAAGTTTATCCCTGTAAGTTCCAAGAAAGTACTATGCTGAGATATGTGTGAGGTTTTCAATGGTGGTAATGCAATCTTCATCCATTGTGTGCTAGCCAGTTTAAAGTGCTGTTCACAAAGTTGAATCATATCAGTAGCTTAGAAGGGCAAGAAATCTAGCCTGGAAATCCAGACACATATCTAGAATGATATAGGGTCTGGCCACGATCAACGGAAAACAGAACATTCCCCTTACTTGCTAGTAAAACATTTGAGTGCCATCTTCCAAATCGCAAAGTGTCGAGGCCAAAGCCGTCTCAAACTCAAACAACATATCCACAGCCATCTCTGTTGTTTACTATCAAGGCTTCAACGTCGCATGCAGAAATCTGCAATTTCAACCAACTCTGCTCAACTGTAGAGAACATGTTTCACCTTCATCCACATCCACATCCACATAACATCTCGCCATCTTGGTTTTCATGTACAAATAATAGCAAATAGGTCTTGACTAACATAATAGGACGAACCCTTTCTAAAGGCCTTTGCACACCGGGCGCGTTTTATTCGTGCGATTAATCCGTTTATTAACGAACGTATACAGAGTCAATACAAGCTTCCACACCAGCGCCGTCATTTCGCATCGCAAATTTGCGTTTTTCATTTTTTCGAACTGAGTTCGATTTTTCTGGGACGTCGCTTCTAAAGTGGGACGCGACAAAATTCTCATTTCAAAACATTCGCTTTTACGTTGCGTTTATTCGCGTCGCGCCCGGTGTGCAAAGGCCTTAAAGCTAAGGCCATGAGTAAAATCACAACTCGGAGTACCGTCAGGCATAGACACCCCTCGAGTACATAGGAAAACATTGTACTCTTATCACGATTTTCTATCGGTTCTAACCAGGTGGCCTCCAAGTCTCCCATAATTGCAAACTATTTCACTTAGCTATTTCTCTGAATCTAGCTCGCCCCAAACCAAGCACACCCCCTAAGGGAAACCGCAGTGGTACCATCCAGCTATGAGCCAGCCTCGCAGCTGGAGCCACGTCAAGGATCGTTTCCTTTTCCAATGATTAATTTGAATTTAATATCTTAAATCAAAACCTAATTAATTTAAATACAGTTTTGATGGTGGCCTGCTACTAACACACATGCTGTTAATTAGATACAGCCTAATGTCTAGCCCCCCCACACCTAATGTAATTACAAAGAGAAAGATCCCAGCCTGTGTGAAGAAATGTTCTTACACAAAGTGGTGTGACGGTTGACAGGGGAATGTGATTTGTTGTTGTAATGCGGGGAGAAGAGATTAACTTCTACAACTTTATATACCTGTACAAAGAAACCCCTACCATCAGGACATAATGACATACTAACTGCACAACTGAGCAAACTCCATCCCCCGATGAGATGCAACTAACTTATATAGGGGAGGACGGGGGAATGTGAGACATCGGGTAATGTGAGACTGTATCTAGGACACGGAACACATTTTTGGTCATGTGAGATATATGTTGATGTTGTAAGCATGTTTTTTTTCACAAAAATGTCTTTTTTGCATGTAAAAGTACATTTTCTTGCTGTCAACTTAATCGATTGTTATGCCTCATCAAATTGATTCAGGTAGAAAAACTTCTATCACACATGTTGTTGAACCAACATATGAAACCATGTGATGATGATAACTGAAGATTAGCCTGAATTGCTGAGAGAGGTAGTTTTTTCTCAAATTGTGGCAGTGGGGTAAAGTGAGACAAATGCTGTGGGGTAAAGTGAGACAGTGTCTGTGCCCTCTTTTAATCAATCCATAATATTTGAGGTAGCAAGGAGACTAGTTTGAAAAGACAAAAGACAATGTGGGCTGGAGGTGGGGGTTGATGGTTGAAGGGGTGTCAGTAAGGGCATGGTTTGGCACGTATGTATGTGGGGGACAGGAGAGTGACCTTTAACATCAATAGACTCTAAGAAATATGTCTTTATTCAATGAATGATCCCAATAAAACAAATGCAGAAAAAAAGACTGAAAAGATGGAAAATGACAGCAGGGTATAGTCCTGTTCTTAGTACCAGACTGTTCTGGTTCTGATTGTCCTTTGCTCTGACCCCCAGATACTAGCTGGCTCTAAGAGTCCTGTGTTCTGACCCCCAGACTGTTTTAATCTAACTGATTATATATTATTGAATATGAATTATATGTTGTATTTGATCAGAGTGTTTAGAAAATTGTCAAACCCCATGATTCTGTTACTAGTCCGACATTAGTTTTGTAATATTTGGTTTTCAAGCTAGCTGTCAGGATTCTAACTGTTACAATTTGTGTTGTTATGGTAGTTTCAGAGTGGAAAAAGTAAGTGGTTCAGTTTACCCCCTTGATTTTTCTGGACTGTCTCAGTTTACCCTACAGCTGAGGTAAAGTGAGACACATGACAGCTTTTTTTAAAACAATCATATTTTCACTGCCCTTTGTCTTGAATAAATTCTGCTAATGCTCATTTCTAGGAAACATCCTGAATTAATGGGAAATGTGTAAATTTGAATGATAAATCATTTTAGCTCGCTTAGAGGGGAGCAAGGGTAAAAAGTGTCTCAAATTCCCCTGTTCTCCGATATATATATACTGTATATATACAATCATATGAAAAAGTTTGGGAACCCCTCTCAGCCGATATTATTGCACTGAATTGTAGAACCATGTACAGATACACAATCTGCAGCCAGATGTTCTTGCAGGTCTTTGGAGGTGATCTTTGGGTTGTGTGCAACCATTCTCACAATCCGCCGCATATGCTGCTCTTGTACTTTTCTTGGTCTGCTAGACCTGGGTTTAACTGCAACTGTGCCTGTGTCCTTCCATTCCCTGACAACGTTCCTTACAGTAGAAATTGACAATTGAAACCTTTGGGAAAGCTTCTTGTAGCCTTCCCCTAAACCATGACAATGAATAATCTTTGTTTTTCAGATCTTTTGGGAGCTGTTTTGATGATCCCATTCTGTCTCACTTCAGCAGAGAGTCAAAGAGAAGTGCAACTTGCATTTAGGCACCTAAAATACATTTTCTCATGATTAAACAGACAATTATATGAGGTTCAAGGCTTAACAACATAATCCAACCAACTTTGTGTTTAAAGTCATCAGTTTTACATGGTGTTACAGACATTAAAATCAACAAAACCACAAGGGTACCCATATTTTTTGCACAGCCAGTTTTTCACATTTTATTTTATTTCATACAACCAAATACTGCTTTTCAAAAAATCTTTGTTTGGAAAACATCCCAGTACTTAGCTGTTCCTGGTAAATTAAAGACATACCACTTTTATATTTTTTTTGTGAAAGCAGAGTCAATTATAATGCCGGCTGAGAGGAGTTCCCAAACTTTTTCATATGATTGTATATATATTTATATTAACTCTCCTGTTGTGTTTGTTTCATGTTCACTACTTTTGTGTTCCTGGTCAAAAACATGTCCGCCCCATATAATAGCTAATTATAAATACATAATAATACATATATTATCACCTAATGTTGTGATAGATCTTTTTACCAAATTCATTTCTTGTGATCATTACAAGTTTTAAACCTGTGTTTGTTCTTTATGGCCTGTATAGGCCTCATTGATCTAAACTCCTACAACTCATTTTTGAGTATAAAAAAGCACATAAATGGTTAGGATGGCAATAACATTATTGGATGCAAATACACATTCCTTTACTGTTCCTTTTATGATACCATTGTTTACACAATGCGTGTGTGTGTGTGTGTGTGTGTGTGTGTGTGTGTGTGTGTGTGTGTGTGTGTGTGTGTGTGTGTGTGTGTGTGTGTGTGTGTGTGTGTGTGTGTGTGTGTGTGTATATTCTGTTTTATGTCTTACTTTGTTATTACTAGGGGTGTGCACGTGTACACGTGTACACGTTTAACCGTTTAGTAAATCATAACCGTTTAGGGAAAATCAATAAACGAAAACCGAAAAAAAAAATCTTAAAAATTTTAAATGTTCTTTTTTTCCTCAAAGTTTTTAAATATGTTCTGGAGACACGCATTTGTTGATTTTACATCACTAATAAACTACTTGGGGATGATAAAAGCTAGTCGGCCCAGTCTGTCTGTCCCTCGGCGTGTGTGTGTGACTGTGTGTATAATCGCAAACACACACACACACACACGGGGAGGCGCCGTGCTCGAGTAACAGCCACGGACGAGTGATGAAAGATAACCTAAAGACTAAAGTTACCCGGTTGAAGTGAATTACGCGCGTAAGTAGCCCGAACTTTATAACACCTGTTCACCCTCATAAATGTGGACATGTAGAAAGCGATAGGCTATATTTATCAGGAAATTAATGAAGGGCGATAATGACGGCCGACACATGTAAGCCGAACGCGTATGTGTGTGTGCCCGCGCGCCTACAAGACGGTGGGCGCACGAGGACAATGACGTCACGGTTAACCGTGTACACGAAAAAAATTCCGTCGTGTACACGGTTAGAAATTTTTGTAAACGTTCACACCCCTAGTTATTACTGTATACAAAATTCTTACAATTGGCAGTTTAACTGGACCCCAAAATACACAGTGGATGACAGATTTTTTCTTTGGGTCATCTGAGGTTGTCTGTGTCATATCCCTTTGCCTTGCATCCGTGCGAATACATGTAAAAATGTATTCAAGCATTTGGTTGGTTTCCAGGTAATGTGATATTATTTATTTGTGGTTGGCATACTTTAAATTATCATTGTCTACCACAGCTAGAGTTTTTTTTTGCTCTAGCAGAAATGTGTGCCAGGAAGAATGGCACGTTATTTTCCACAACCAATTAAAAGTTGAAGAACTCCATTATAAAATGTCTACTGTCTAGTAGCCAAGCAAAGCCGCCGAAATATTAGTTATTAATTGATATCCATTCGGCGTTGCATTCATTTGTACAGAAGGTAAAACAAAACACATGGCTGTAAAACGACAGCGTGATTCTGGTTCAGTTCCAAAGTCATCTGCAGGTGAATGCTGCCTCCGAGTTATAAAGTGAGTCACATGCGACATTTTTTAATGAATTAATGCAAATATAAATTGCAAATAACACACATGAAGCAGCCTATTTTACTGAGCTGATTTTTCTTTTAAATAATATGAAGGCTTTATCCTACACTGGATTCTCTCAGATGTCCACAAATATTGCAGATTCATTTAAAGGAAACATTGTGTCAATGCATTTCTTCTGTAGATTACTCTGCAGGTCAGCATTATGATGAGACATATGTATTGTATAATCAATGTTAGGCGGAACCTTAAATGCCAGTGAATTATTGTGTAACTCTGACTGCCATTCCATATCACTGTGGTTTATCAAGTTGAAGGTCAACTATCAACCTTTGCTGGGTCAACAGATGTCTACCAGTCCCCCGAGGGCCACCAGCGGGCATGGCTTTATTCACCCCCTTCATCTCTGGGTCTTTTTCACTTAACCCCATATCCCTCATGCTCTCGATCACTCAATCATCCCTTTTCTTCTTAGCTTCTTTCATTTTTCCGTATTCATCTTACTCATACCACAATTTTGCCACCCTCCTTCCAGCTTCCATCCATCTCCTTCATCCACTCATCCCTCCCTAACACTTGCCACCTCTCAACCCTTCTCTCTCTCTCCCTCTCTGTAAACTGTCTCTCCCTACATGCCTTCTCTTGACTTTCAGTGAACAGAAGCCGGCTTAAGAGGGGGGGAGAGGCGTGAAATCAATAAGGCATGATTTATTGATCACTAAAAATGATGGCGCTCATTAGCCCCCCAAAGGGACCTCAGCATTAAGCAGATGACAAAATGTCACCCGTCCTAGCCCCACTCCATCCGGCCGACCCCTCCCAACAAACAAATGATCCCTGGCCACCACCACCACCACCAGGCACCCCTCTCACCTCTCTTCTCCTCCCCCAGCAGCTGAGCTGATAGCTGGGATGCGGAACAGCTTAGGTGGTAGCAAAAGTGGAAGGACGGCATTCATACTGAGGTCTGGGTCTCCCTGGTGTTTGCAAGCATGTTTTTTTCTATTTTACTTAAATTTGTTTAATTTATTTATTTGCACAATTATAGTCACCTGGCTTCCCTTATGACAGATTAAGCTATTACCCTGGAATTCCACTGGCTGCGAGTGCGTTGTCCTACAGTTTTGCTCTGTGTGCCTATGATTCTGTATGTGGTATTTACACAACAACAAACACACGGAAGGTAAAGCCGGGAACACACCGCACTGACCGGTTGGCCGCGTGAACGCAAGAGGCTCGCCGCTTGGTCATATTGGGCCATATATTCCTGACGCCGACGCCGAGATCAGACCCGTCACACTTACGGTGCAACAACAACAACAACAACATGGTCCAGCTGTGCCAAAAAACACAGATGTAGATACACTGTGTACAGCGGCAGTCATGTCACAAATATCATTAAAACAGCATGAAGACGCACCCCGATCGCAAATACACACACATTAATAGTAATTCAGCAACATACTAAACACAATAACAACAGCAGTGTGTGCTCAGCTGCAAAAGTAAAGGCAGACATCAGCCTACCTGAAAGTGAAAGTGTGCCGGCTGACGGAGGACAACACCGGTGCTTCGCTGTACTATATTGGAATTCCACACGGACACTGCCGTCAACTTTGGGTTCATATTATCCTCAGGAACAGCACACAGCTGGGTGAGTTTCACTATGCTAACCGGTGCTACCTTGGCTAAAGTACAACCAACAGCTAAACAGATGCAAAATACACATATTTGCAAAATGTATTGGAAGCCCAATGTCCTCACTCCACACGCCCACCTCGTCTTGCAGACCACCGGGCAATCTCAACGCTGATTGGCTATCGCGGCGCGGCAACGCCAAAAAGATAAATAATTTTATCTTCTGCATTCGCCGCACATGTTGGCCGCGCCGCCAATGGCAGCGCCTTCGATTCACGCGCTTCGATGAGGCGCGGCCGCGCAACGCGCAAGACGCCGGCCGCTGGACGCCGATTCTTGGGTGGACGCGCGGCCACGCGCTAGTACATTGACTTTGTATGTAATCTCGCCGCGCGGCCAGTGCGGTGTGTTCCCGGCTTTATTGTTCATCGGAACGAGTAAAAGAACAGTGGACTGGACATGCTAATACGTGTCTCTGCTTTGGGATCGTTACCTGCAGTGAACACCGAGTGTCTTATTTTGCAAACTAACCGGAAGTTTTATTGTTTTGTCTGCGTCTGTGTTCCTGTCTCTCTCGATGTGTTCTGTGCTACCAAATCACTCCCAAAGGCGTGCAACATTTGAGATGACTCAAACATCTAAGGATTGCTGAAGGTCCTTAAAGGCTTAAAGCTTTCTCAAAACCTTCAAAACGTCTCCAACTATCTTGCAAGGCCTTATATCAGCATCTGGAAACCCCTTTAGGATGTGATGCAGGCTGCATACGACAAGTTTTGTAATTCTTCTGGAATAGAAAAATAAATGATCAGTTATAACAACTGCATGCTGCAATTGACCAGGAGTACAGATGTGCATAATGAGGGAACATGTTCCTAAAATCAGTGTGTTCCGTTTTGGCACAACTACTCACTTTAAGCTATAGAGTGCAACACATTCACTGCTTTGAAGAAAATAGTTTCCAAAGGTTTGAGCGATTTTCATAATTTGTTCAATGTATGTTATTAAGACACACAAAAGAACCAGAATGATCGCAGGGAGAAAGTCAGGGAGATGCAGCCAGAAGGAAGCTATAATAAAAGTCAAAAGTCAAAGTCTTTTTATTGTCAGTTCTGATATATGCAAGACATACATCAGAATCAAAATGGCGTTTATCTCTGGTCCACAGTGCAGTTGGAACAATAAAATAAAAAATATAGATAAGATAAACAAGATAAACATGAACAATATTTACATAAGATAAATTCTAAATACTAAGTAGTGCAAAGGAATTTGATGTGCAATATAAAACAGTAGGGGAGAGTGGCCTAAGTTGTGCGGTTGGGGAAGTGTGCCATCGAAAACCATAGAAGAAATTGGAAATGTGACCACACATTTAAGAAGAGCCATCCATTTGACTCATCCTGTAAAGAAGGGAGAAACATGGAATAAGATATAAGCACATTTAAGCTCAAAAAACAGTTTTTTGCCTGTTTTGTTTTTCCATGATCATGGTTTTTTGATTAATGTGTCTGAACAATTATAGACACGTTTGAAAACATTTGACACATGTTTTAGTGCTTTAGTATGCTACACTTTGTGTCTATATAGTTAGCACGATGTCAGCCCTAAACTGCTGCATCATGCCTATTATCCAAAATTCTGGGGTTGGGGTGATTTGTGCCAAAGGGCCTATGTGAGTTATAAGTAAGTAAGTAAGTAAAATATATTTATAAAAGCACATTTATGACAGTTTGCACTGTCCAAAGTGCTGTACATAGTGCATTCAGTAGATAAACAATGAAGGTAAAATAGCAATAACAAAAATAAAAGACATAAAGCCCATACATCCACAAATATAAACAAAGATAGTAGTGCAGAGGTAAGATAGATAATGGGGAGGAAAAACCAGGGTGTAAAGATGGGTTTTGAGCCTTGATTTAAAGGCAGAAATGTAGGGGGAATCACATTTGTCAGGTGGCAGTCATAAGCACGGAGCAACTAGTGCGAAGTACATTTCTGAGAGTTGTGCCAGTGGCATGGCTGTATACGCTGGTCACCAATAAGAAAGTGATTGTCTACAGTAGTTCAGAAGAGACTGACATCTCCATTCCACTTAACGACACCACTGATGACAGTTCAGAGGGCTAGAAAGATGATAATGGTGAACTTTGTCATTGTGAGCTTTGCAGGTAAAACCACCTAGATCTGCTAGGCCTTGTTTAAGAAAATTGACCTTCAATCTTTGTAAAATATTTACTTTATTTACTTTAAATAAACCTTAAATAAGTAATTTTCTAATGGATTTGTCTTGCATTACAGTTTATGAGATACATATCAATGGCACAATTTACCCCATGGTTTTCTCTCTTGTGGCACAACTTACACCACACCGGGGGCAAGTTGTGCCACAAGACAACTTTTTTTCCGAAAGTTATATTTCATAAACAGTTTATTCCAGATCCAAAGTTTTTATTGCCAGGGATGCACAACATCCTGAAATATATGTACATATTTGAGTTGGAGACATAACCGTCAAGGCCTCACTTTAAAATCACTTTGAGTAAAAGTTGCACAACTTAGGCCACTCTCCCCTATATATAAATAGAATAGAAAGTAAAAAGTAGATCAGTTAAATCATATTGTATCATATTGTATGAAATGTAAAGCCCACTGAGACAAATGTATTTGTGATTTTGGGCTATACAAATAAAACTGATTTGATTTGATTTTGATTTGATTTGATAAGATAAATTCTAAATACTAAGTTGTGCAAAGGAATTTTCTGTGCAATATAAAACTGTATATATAAAATAGAATAGAAAGTAAAAAGTTAAATTTAAATGTGCAATGTGATGAAAAGGAATTACAATGTGCAATATGCAATCAACTGGATGTACATTGTAAGGCATGTTGATGTGCAGGCTGAGTAATGAATAGATTAAGAGTTCTATAGTAGTCTAATAGCAGGCGTTTTGCCTTGACTTCAAGAGCTGCTATTCAGAACAGGTATAACTTCAGACACTATAGTGTTGGGTGGCACGTAGACCTTGTGTATTTGAATACTGAGGACTTTACACTGAAGTGTTGATTAGAATGAAAGACATTCTTTGGATTCTGTTACTCCTGGAAACTTGGACACAAATGTACCTGAAGGTTTTCAAGAAGGTGTTGCAAGTTGGAATGAGATGGAGTTCATTTTTGAATGGAATGGTGACACTTTGACCTGAATATGGTTCTTGTTCTGTGGAAGCATTTGCATTTATTATGATCCTTGTTTTGTTATTCAAGTTTGTCCACCTGTAATCATTGTGTTTGCAGCTGAAGGGCACTCTTTATAGGTTGAGAGGAACTGTGCATTTCATTCACCTACATAGTGATAAGGGAACACATTCAGATGAAACAATCTAAACTGATGTCATTTAATGAATAACAACTACTCAACATGTTGAACGCAGCTTTGTCAAAAAAAAAAAGTGCGTGTGTGTGATCATCAGTAGATTACTCTTTTGTCTCATTTAAATATCTTTAGTAGTGTGCATGTGATATAAAGGATGCACATTGGTTACATGGTAAAAACTTTGGCTAAGCCCTTTAGAGACTGTGTTGTTCTGACACAGTTCAACTATGTTCGTTGAATGACTGTTGATTTTTTCCAGATGGAGTTTTAACATTGCTTTCGCTGTCAAACTCAAGCCCTATACGCTCTGACCTTGAACATTTTGGTTCATCATGGGATTAGATGAACTTCCATTGTTTTTGTGTATTTCGATGCACACACCTTAAACAGTAGAGTGTCCCCCCCCCCCCCCACTGCCTGCTGGACAATCCTCATGTCCGACTGTGTCTGTGTGTCATTGGAAGGGAGGGGCTCAGGCAGGGCCCCAGGAGGGGCTGACTGGACACTTCATCACCCGATGGCCAACCTCTCACAATGATGCATGGAGCGCGGCATGGGCCCTCTGAGGCCAAAAAAACCACCACAGAATACAACACACACACACACACACACACACACACACACACACGGACCTAAGGCATAAAGGGCACTTCATTTACTGTCACCCCCCCTAGTATTGCGGGTTGGACTGTGGGCCGGAATGATGGTCAACAGAGGAGGGAAGACACATGTTGAACACAGCAACAAAGTTCTAGATGATAATCGGCACTCATTCAGAAGAATAAGATTTGAAAACCATTGGGTCCTTTGCTTCATCTGCCCTGGCTCAGTGTCCTATGGACTGGATCCTATGGATACCAAGTCATGTGTTTCCGTTTACTATTCAGTACATAATAAATTATGACTTTTCTAACGACACTTGACAAAGAGCACTGACATATACGTATGTATTGCCTAATCATCTACATATATCAGTATATATGTCAATACAGTTGAGGGGGCAAAGTAGGAATTGCAAACTCAAGAAAGTCCATCACTACAAAAAGGAAAATAAAAGACTGGGAACACTCTCTTAGATCCTTTCTGGCATTCCTTGGGGCGGCAGTGGTGAAGTGGGTAGGGAGATCGCCTCTGGAGTGCTGGATCGGAGGTTCGATCCCCTGCCTACCCTGGGCAAGACACTGTACCCCAAATTGCTGCCGATGGTTCAGAGAGTGCCTTGCATGGCAGCTACTGCCATCGGTGTATGATTGTGTGTGTATGAATGTGGTGAGAAATGTAAAGTGCTTTGGGGCTGAGAAAATCGGCTAAAAAGCGTGTAGCCCCCTTTACCCCAAAAATACAGAGGGCAGGGCCCTAGGTTCTTTAACCCAACTTTCTTTCTTCAATATTAGTTTGGATTCCCTATATATATTTATACCGGTGACAACAGTACCCTTAATATTATTAAACATGCACCATATAAACAATTAAACAGACAAACAAAGTTGTACGTAATTAAATGTTTACTTCCTTTCCTTATAAAATAAAATACAAAATGAATGGGCATACCCTTTTTGCTATACCATGGTTTAAACAGAAACTAGGTACCTAACTAAGCCGGCATGTAATATCAATAAACAAAGAAAATAGTCCTTTCAAGAAAAAACCCTGTTGCAGGCCTGTTTCCGATTTGTCCTCTTCGCTCCTTTGAGCTAAAGCACTTTACTCACGGCTCCATTTCGATTGTCTGTGAAAGTCCACGGGCGGGAAAAAGGGAAACCAGATGCAGTGTCCTCTTCACCAGAGGAAGGTGTAGCATCCGCGAGGCTACACCCGCTATCTGGCCTTGGTGGTCCACGGGGGGTCCAGTGGCGTCGGTGTGTGGGCTGGTTCAGCTAACGGCTACTCCTTGCAGCTAGCTGGGCTAACTAACTGCTCCGCGCTTGATGCAGCTTCGATTACCGTCCGTGCTGAACAATACGGCAACATGCATGCAGGAACACTTGCAGTTTTTAGGGCTGATATGCCATCACCTTTAAATAACTACAACTGACTATTTAATTACAGAAACGTGAGCTACGTTTCCCTCGTCTGTTTTCCTCTCACCATCCCAGCCCGAACGCCGTCTTCTTTCCTCCCTTTTGTTCCCAAAACTCCCACATCAACCCACAAACCTGTCGTTGCACCCCCTGGTGCCTGGATGGCTACATTGTAGGTAAATTAATGAAAGGATGTATACAAAATACATGAATAACTAAATAATTTATACAATATTCCAAACATTCATGGAAAACAATAAACTGGTATTTAACCAATATAATAATTTTCAACTGGGTTACAAGCGCTATATAAGTCAAGTCCATTTACCATTCCTGAGATGTATTTCTGTGTCTACAACAAGTAAGTAGTTAATAATGCAATGATATTTTAAGGACAAAAGTATTAATTCCATCTATTGACAATTCATATTTTATCTGAGTTATAGAACCCATTCTCTTGTATGGATATTACTGATCTCCAGGGGGAACATGGTTTACTTGTTTTGGTGACTAGCCACTATAGCCTCTCCTCTAATGTCACTATCCATTCCAAATAACCACATGTACACCAAACATATCTCAAATGTGGGCAGTTTACTGAACACATGCAAGCTCTCCAGGTGAATAAAAAACTGTACTTTCAACATCTCTCTAGCATCACCGTAAAGACAAGAAGATGAAGGTGTTTCAAAGGGTTCTGTTTTCTGCTTACAGGACAATCGGTGGAACATAAGGTGTGATGGTTTAAGTGCAAAGTACTCCATTCAGAACCAAATGAATGCCAGTGTATCGTTTGAAACAATATTTTGATAATCATGCACGTACCAACACGTGTATAGATTCCAAGCCCCCGTGGAAAAAGTTTCTAGTTACAATGGGCCATTCCTCAACAAACAGAAAAGCAAAGGGCAGGCAGTAGCTTGGCTTGGAGACCTCTAAATATTTTCTAATGGCATTTTGTGGTTGCGTACTCCATCTGCCCACCATTCAGTGTGCCTCTTCAAATAAACGCTGGAAATGAGGAATTTCAGCATCCCACGGCTTTTATTTGTTGATTTGGCCAAACTGTAAAAACAAGAAGGAAAAAAAAAGTTCTCCAGCTCATGTTGTCTCGTTTATGGGAGCTCTGGAGATGTTTAGTCCTAATTATATCATATGTTAATTGGTGTGTGTGTGTGTGTGTGTGCATGTGTGTTTTGGTGAGTGAGTGAGTCTGAGTGTGTGTTTTGGTGTGTGTGTGTGTGTGTGTGTGTGTGTGTGTGTGTGTGTGTGTGTGTGTGTGTGTGTGTGAACATTCGAGCGCTGCGGTGTTGACATGCATGCAGCAGGAATGTTACAAGCCGTAGGGAAGTGGCTTAATCCGTTTGAAAATCCACAGGCCAGCCACTGATGAAAGCTTTATTAGGGAATTCAGCACAAGTTTATAACCATCGCTGCCATGGATTTGTATCCTCCAAAAGCATGCTGATTTTATGAATAACATCGACAAGCATTCCCCTTATACTTTAACAACACATATACAAGCGACTATATTTTACATTAATGAAATACTATGTCATATAAATTGTATTTTCGGAGAGCTTCTTGATGAAATTGAAAAATTTGACAACACCACAATATCTACACAAAAAAACAGGGTATCACATTGCTTGGAGGTGTGAAGGAGACAGAATGGAAAAAAAAGTAAAAGTATTTGGCCAAGTGGTCAACAGACGGGGTGCTAAAAGGCCTTGATGTCCCCCTCACACAGTGTTACACACACAGCCTCTGGACCGCCAGACGCCAAGTCACTTCAAGTATTAAAACATCCTACTGAAGAAATACACAGATGAATGTAATTAAGGATACAAAACTGACACCCTCAGAAATATGAGCTCTTTTGTCTGTTTTGTTTAAATTAGTGCCATTATAATACAGGGAAATAATGTGTGTAACTTTTGCCGAATGCTACTTTAACCTTCATTTTAACATAACATAGCATGGTATGCACTTTGTCACAATAAGGAGTAGTAGGTCACTGGAAGGGATTGTGTCTGGCAGCGTGGCAGTCAACAATATGGTTTCTCTCTTTGGGTTTGATCCGATATTACTTTATTGTCAGAGCAAGTCTGAAATCTCTATAGACCACATGGGCCTGTATTTCCAAATGTTTATAAAGAATTTGGAGGGACCACGCTACTCTTTCCGGTATTTTAATAATTGTTGATTACAATATTCACAGATCCCTTCTCACTTGCACGTTCCTCCATGTTTCCCAATCAAAGGTTTTAGGTAGTTGCATTTATTGCAAACGGCCTTGGCAGTGCTGAATTAATTATTGAAAATCAGACTGGGTTATGTCTTTTCATGGGATACGTTTGACACTAGGAAGTACAATGTTATAAAGTGTCCTTACCCTTTAAGACGGATTTCTTAACTTCATGAAATCCCTAAATGGATCAAATAAACTAACCAAAAGCTCAAGAAGTTAAAGTAAAGAACCCTTCACCCATTTGAACACATTCTTGTAAGGTATGGTCTTGAGCCCGATAAATTAAACTGGAAAAGAAAAGAAGTAGCAAGAGATGGCAGGCAGGCAGGCAGGCGGAAAAAAAGAGGTTGTGATGTAGTTTGTGTATGCTGTTCCGACGCTGCTACCAAAGTGTGTACACACACATTAGCATAAAAGCGCTTTGCATATGATCTGAGCACAAGACGCCTCGAGACGACAGAGAGAGAGAAGTAGTTCAGAAGGAGGAAAATAAAGCCCTTGCTATTTTTCAAGCCGGCAAACGATCACATGCTGTCAACAGTTCCTCACATAACAACCACCCACCAACACCCCCGCCAACCCGCTACAACAACCCACCCCACCCCACCCCTACCCTGGATCAGCTTGTAAATCCTCCTCAACATACACTTATACACACACAGAGCAGATACTTCAGGTGCTCTCATCTCTCTGGACCAAATAGTATTGGGTGAATTTTTTTCTGGTTTGGTAAATGGCATACAATAATATTTTAGACAGCAGTGTGTGTGATCCAACTTTATGTGACCAGTTTTGGTGTGAAATAACTCTAAAGGGCCAAAGGGCGGACCTCAACCCATCAACACTTGGGTTTTTTTAGTTTTTTTTTAACATGATTTTAACACTGGACTGACATGTATACATATTCAACAGTAAAAGTGTAATTTTTTGTGATTGATTCAATTTATTTCAGACATCAACAATACAAAACAAAATCAAAAGCATTAAAATACAATAAACAAAAATGATGTTTAAATTATTTTGCAAAAAGAAGAAAAAATAAATTATACATACATATGATATGCCTGAAAAGGAGAAGGAAGAAGGATGAACTTAACCTGGCAGTGTGTTTTTTTTAACACTACATAGGGAAATTTAACAGCTGAACTTACCATTTCAACTTTACTGTTTTATGTCAGCGACCCCCTTAATCAGTTCTTAATTAACCCCTGAAATATATACAAAGATTCCTCTAAATGAAAGTGTAGCAAGAGATCTCTTTAAGTCTTCATTCAAACACAAATGTGAAACTACACCTCTAAAGTATTAAAACAAACTGTTTAAATATCCCTTAATTTACTATTAAAGTATTTTAGTAGAGTTCAAGTACAAAAAAACACTGAGTTAACACTGAGTGAAATATGGAAAATATCCCCGTCAGTTACCAGGGTGCTGCTGTACTGGCATGTGTCATAATGTCATGATAAATGATATGCCTTGTTAACAGACCATGAAGTCAGCTGCTTAGATGAGTGCTAGTGCACGCCCTCGCATACATATGAATTTCGTAATGTATATTATTCATTTTCCACCTGTATTGCTTTCATTTTTCATGCACTTCTGTTGAATAACGCATCTCATGGCGCTTTCATGTCACATAATATATGGAATATATAATCACTAACTGCAGGCGTAGCTCATTCAAACCGCTCCCTAAGTTTAAACAATAAGATTAATTTTATCTTAGCTAATACATTAAGAAACAATATGTACCCGTGGTCTACAAAAACTTCACTAAAAGTATGGTCTGTGTACATCCAGTTGATTGTATATTGCACATTTTAAATATTTTTCATCACATTGCACATTTCAATTTAACTTTTTACTTTCTATTCTATTTTATATATACTGTTTTATATTGCACAGAAAATTCCTTTGCACTACTTAGTATTTAGAATTTATCTTAACAAATCAAATCAAAATCAAATCAAATCAGTTTTATTTGTATAGCCTAAAATCACAAATAAATTTGTCTCAGTGGGCTTTACATTTCATACAATATGATACAATATGACACCCTGCCCTTACACCCTTAGCTCGGCTGAGAAAATACTCCCAGTAAAAACCCTTTACCGGGATTCCATTTTTTTTAAGAAATCTCAGGGAGAGTCGACAAAGTAAGGATCCCTCTCCCAGGACGGACATACTGCAATAGATGTCATAAGTAGAGAAAATCACGAAGGAATTTGATCATTGACCAGGTGATATACATGGTAATACTAAAGTAAAGTGCCAATAGTGTGGATCTTATGTGAATATTGCTTATGTTTATCTTGTTTATCTCATTTAACTCTTTATTCTTTTTATTTTATCGTTCCAACTGCACTGTGGGTCAGTGATAAACGCCATTTGGATTCTGATGTATGACTTGCATATATCAGAACTGACAATAAAAGACTTTGACTTTGAGGAAGAAGAAAAGGACACTTTAAGCATCAAGTTGCAAGGACAACAGCAAAACAAATGTGTATTTCAGTGGTAGGAGTGAAAGTATGGAATTCTCTGCAACGTGAACTACAGCAATGTACAAATATATTTCAGTTTAAAAAACGATTTAAAGAGAAAACAATGAATTTGTATGAGCACTTATAGAAATAAAAATATTATATATTATTATATATAATATAGAAAGACAAATTTATGATTTCTATATTGATGGTTGTGATCATGGTTTGCTTTGTTTTGGAATCAGTTTCAGATTGATGTTTTGGTTTCTATTTTGTTTCATTTATTATCGTCATGCATGGACATGAGTTGAGTGTAGAGTGTTTTTTTTGTTTGTTTTGTTTTGAGGGGGCAGGAAATATACGATATTCTTCACCCTGCCTCCTTTTCGTCATGCTTTTATGGATTGTACATGTGAGAAAGTTGAAATGAGTTTTGTTGGAAGACATCCATGGACGAAATAAATATAAATCAATCAATCAATCAATCAATCAAACTGTCACTCATACGCATCAAATATATAATTTTTCTTTGATTAACCGTACCATTTAAATAGAAATAACCCTTAGCATTTATCAAATCATTGAAAGTCCCACTTTGAAATGTTATCACTTCATTTAAACAAACTAAAGTACATTTAAGGCTGAGGCTTTAGTAGGCTTTGTTTCCTGTACAATTGTTAGGACATGTACCCATTGAAAAGTCCTTAAAACTTGCACATATTCTATTTCAATATCCTCATTACATCATATTAATGGGTTGTTATCTTGTCTGATATTAAGGTGGAAAATGATGGACTATAGTTTTAGAGAGGAGGCTATTAAAGCTGGGGTTTTACATAAAGGTTGTGTGTATGTTTGCCCAGACTTGTTCCTTTTGTGTGTATCTTTGTCCTTTAAAAGTGGATCAGTGTGGAATGTCTTCTTGATCTCAGCGGTGACATGACTTCTGTGCTGACTGTCACTCCTGACCGACGCACACACACACACACACACACGCACACACGTGTGTATGAGTGTGTGTTCAGCGACTTGCAGCAGCTCTTAGCTCATTAATGTAAACACGCTACTAAGCACAGGCCCTGCAGAAGTGCACCACTGACTCCCACAATCTACCGGGAGACAGACAAACATGTACGCTTGTTCCATAGCTCTCTCATCCACTCTCGTTCTTTCTCTCTCTCTCTGTCTGTCCATGTCTCTCGCCCATGGTTAACCCCCCTCAGGCTCTTACCTCCTCCATCATCACACTTTTGCCCCCTTCCCTTTTCATCTTCTATTATATTCTTGCCCTCTTTTGTAATATGCTTCCCTCTCTCTCTCTTCATCTTCTTTTTTCTCATGCTCCCAACATCTGCCAGCACTTTTTGAACTCAACACCAGTGTTCCCCTTCAGAAGTCTACACTAAATAATAAGCGCCATATGCTATTAACTCTTTACAACCGTATAACTTTCATCTAGAGTGATTTAAAGGTAACAGGCCCTGTGGTTGAAAGCATTCAATTGTGAGCCTTAAGAGCCCGTGAGTATAATGTGCCGTATTGATAATTTGTCATGTCTTGTCATGGTCCAGAAGACAAATGGAACATATACTTGAATGCAGGCGTTATACAGATACTCTCGTATATATATGAAAATTGTAATAGCCCAGTTGTACACACTCTCTCTCTCTCTCTCTCTCTCTCTCTCTCTCTCTCTCTCTCTCTCTCTCTCTCTCTCTCTCTCTTCAGACTAGCAAGTAGACAATCCTTTTCTTTTCAAGGTAAGGTCAAGTACAAGACAAAGAATTATTGCTAAGTTTATTTTAGTGTGCAGAATATGTATTAATAAGGAAAGTGTTTGCTAATATGTTAGCCATAGCATAGCTGGTTAATGATCCCTTGAGGTGGAGTCAGTGATTCTGGAGAATGCTTCTTGTCAAAATCACTTTTTTGTCCAAATCATTGAATATCTCCTGATGATCCTGCTACCTGTCTGTGCTGTGTTTGTTGAAATGTATTGTATTTACCCTTGATCATGGAAAAGACCCCTAGGTACTTCGATCCCAATCCTGACCCACAATAAGGAATCAACTGCATTCTTATATCATTGCCTCAGTCAAAAACCGAACCAGACCAAACCAAATGTCATTAAAAGCAGACCAATTTGAGTGGTAGATGGAACTTTGTATGGCCATGAATGCCTAATAGCATATTAATAACCACGGTTATCTGTGTATGGCATGATTTCTGTGATGTTCATTTGTGACCAATTTCATGCTAAGCAATTTCAATTCAAACCTTTATATTCAAACCATGGAAAATCATTGGTCTGCCTCAGTTGCAATGAGAGAAACACACAATCAGAGAGGAAAAACACTATGTGATTCTGAAAATTGCATTGCACACTGTGTTGAAATGGCTCACACACTAACAGTGTCAAAGACTTTACACCACACCTCAATGTCTGATACACCGTCCATAATGATGGATTAGAGAATATACTTTTGTGCCGTTCCTTTCCCTTGTAGGCATCATAGATAGTAAATAATATGGATGTAGCATCCGGGCTGACCTCAGTTATTCACACGGCATCCAATTTGTGCGCGTCACCATTTTGTGAGGGGGAAGGAGATAGCTGACGTGTCGGGGAAAGTGGGGTGAGTTGTGCAACTTGTTACTCAAAGTGATTTTAAAGTGAGGCCTTGACAGTTATGTCTCCAACTCAAATATGTACATATATTTCAGGATGTTGTGCATCCCTGGCAATAAAAACTTTGGATCTGGAATAAAATGTTTAGGAAATATAGCTTTCGGAAAAAAAGTTGTCTTGTCGCACAAATCACCCCACGTTGTGGGGTGATTTGTGCATTTGGAGAAAATAAGATGGGGTGAATTGTGCCAATTTATATATATCTCAAAAACTGTAATGCAAGACAAATCCATTAGACAATCACTTATTTAAGGTGTATTTAAAGTAAATAAAGTAAATAGTTGACAAAGATTGAAGGTACATTTTCTTAAACAAGGCCTAGCAGATCTAGGTGGTTTTGCCTGCAAAGCTCACAATGACAAAGTCACCATCATCATCTTTCTGGCCATCTGAACTCTCATTAGTGGTGTCGTTAAGTGGAATTGAGATGTCACTCTCTTCTGAGCTACTGTAGACAATCACTTTCTTTTGGTGACCAGCGTATACAGCCATGCCACTGGCACAACTCTCAGAAATGTACTTTGCACTAGTTGCTCCGTGCTTGTGGAACCAACTGCCACCTGACAAATGTGATTCCCCCTACATTTCTGCCTTTAAATCAAGGCTCAAAACCCATATGTACACCCTGGTGTTTCCTCCCCATTAACCTCTGCACTACTTACTTACCTCTGCACTACTATCTGTGTTTATGTGGATGTATGGGCTTTACGTCTTTTATTTTGGTTATTGTTATTTTACCTTCATTGTTTACCTACTGAATGCACTATGTACAGCACTTTGGACAGTGCAAACTGTCATAAATGTGCTTTTATAAATACATTTTACTTACTTACTTACTTATAACTCACCTAGGCCCGTTGGCACAAATCACCCCATCCCCAGAATTTTGGATAATAGGCATGATGCAGCAATTTAGGGTTGACATTGTGCTAACTATATAGACGTGTAGCATACCAAAGCACTAAAACATGTGTCAAATGTTTTCAAACGTGTCTATAATTGTTCAGACACAATAATCAGAAAACCTTGATCATGGAAATTTTACTTTGAAAGGCAAAACACAGTTTTTTGAGCTTAAATGTGCTTATTTCTTATTCCTTGTGTCTCCCTTCTTTACAGGATGAGTCAAATGAATGGCTCTTCTTAAATATGTGGTCACATTTCCAATTTCTTCCACGGTTTTCTAGAAACAAGGGGTTTTGCAACTTCCAAAATGCACAACTCACCCCACTTTCCCCTACCTCCGAGGCAAAGTGAGGGACAATGGGCGGAGAGTTGTCACTCAAGAGATCGCGGCAATACATTTTAACCTCCAAAAGAATAAAAACTAGCGTGGGCCAAACAAATTCACCCCCCTCAGTGTTGTCATGGAGATATGACCTAAACATACAGACTAAAATGGTTTCGTGGCCCAGGCTGTAAATAGGTTTAATAATGCTGTGAAAACGGCATGTTTAACATTGGAGTCAATGAGAGATGGCTGTCTTCTGCTCCCAGCCCCCAGTGGCACTTCCTGGTTACTACAGTTGTGGTCACTTCCTTATTGGATGCTGGTAAAAATCGCTGAGGTTGGGGCTTGGTTGGCATACAAACATAATTTGTACGGAGTTCTTTTTTTGTAAGTCCCTGTTGATTGGTATACACTCTCAGTTATTGTATAGACAGTTTGAGAAAGATTTGGACACCCACCTCCAGCATCATGAATTAAATACACGCAGTAACATACAGGTTGCAATTATGAGCAACCTGTATGATATATTGTAACAGGTGTGTTGAAGTAACAAACAGAAGCCGCTGTCTATGTTTAGCATTTTAACAAATAGGGGACAAAGTAAGCTTATATAGGGTTGAAACACATCTGCCCAATGAAATACAACATCCCCTTCGCTCACGGTGCAAACAGCAACATAACAAACATTTAGTCCAGGTTCATCCCTTTTTTCATTAACAGTATAATCCTGTCAATTTTAGTGACAGTAAAATAATGTTAATTTAACAGTAATATAAAGGCAACCCTGCTGCCAGTTGATTAATGTTTTTTACAGGGACATTTCTAACAGTGTACCGTCATGTTAAAGTTATCTTTGCAATTTTAGAAAGTGAGTTTGGGGGTGTGGGGTAGATTGTATTGCAGTGGTCACACTAATCTTATGGACATTTACTGATTTTGCCTTTTGCGTATTTTTCTGTATCTTCCACATTTCCCTCCGCTTTTCCCTCTCATGTGCTGTGCTGTTTAGTGTTAGTTTGAGCTACCCCTCTTTATTCCCAATGGCACGTTAATCAGGTATTTCTGTCACAAAGTACAAATGTGTTTGTGTGTGTGTGTGTGTGTGTGTGTGCGTGCGTGTGTGTGCGTGTGTGTGCGTGTCGGCCCAGGTTGACTGACAGACGGCCTCTGTAATAGCAGGTGTCGCCACGACGATGTGGAACAGCTTGCCTTCCCTTACCCAACTTTAGCTTTGCTCTCTGGAGGCCAACATTAATACAGCAGCATCTACCACACACACACACACACACACACACACACACACACACACACACACACACACACACACACACACACATGCACACACACACACACACACACGCACACACACACACACACACACACATTATCCCATTGTCATTATTACTCAGTTACTGCCCCGCCTCGTCTGTCTAAGTAATACTGAACAACTGCCTATGTAATGTTCTCTTTTTATTCTCTCCGTTTTATCTTTTCACTCGCTTTTTGCCTCTTGTCACTTCATTCACTGTCCAATTTTCTCTTCTTTCACTTGTCTGTCTTCATTTATCCACTGTCATGTGTATTGGACTTCATAAAAACATAAAAATATAGTTTGTTTCACTTGTCAATTCAAATTAATTCAAGAACTCTATTTATCAAACCCCGGCTAGCCAATTAAAATGTATACTAGTAAATATGTGTATGTTAAAAAGTAAATGTTTTTCTAATATGAGATTATAATTGTGGTGCAGGATAAGCGGTGCATGTATGTCATTTGAATTCATAATTTTTTTTTGAGAATTTTCTTAATTTTGTTGAGGTGATTGGAGTTATACCACACACTTCTAAACAGACAGACCTACATTGATTACAAAGAAAAGACACAATCCCTGCGTTCCACTCCCCATACTTCCCTACTATTTAGTATGCCAGAAAAAAGATTTTTAGGATGTCCCAATACATGCACGTCAATTGTAGTATGCTGAAAATACATAAATGCCCCACTAACTCCAATGGCATTTTGCAGTATTCGTCTTTATTCTTGACATTTCTCGACATAATGAAAATAACATCTTCCTTATCAATTTTTTTTTCTCTCCTGTGGCCCTAAAACTCTTCTGTACTTTAGTATGTAGTGTAGTACAAATATTTGGAACGCAGGGATATTAACATTGTATGCTGTAAAAACTTGAACATGTTTCTGAAGACATTTCTAGACCAAAAATGCAATGTGAGCAGCGCCACAGTTGTGAACTGTATTGATCAATACTTTGCACACCTTTCAGTGGTGGAATGC
Source organism: Ammodytes dubius (assembly GCA_026122265.1). Lineage (NCBI taxonomy): Eukaryota > Metazoa > Chordata > Actinopteri > Uranoscopiformes > Ammodytidae > Ammodytes > Ammodytes dubius. The sequence continues at coordinate 28,898,639 of CM047517.1, forward strand.
TCATTACACATTTTGTCTTTGACACAAAAGGAGCCTATCTATTGCATTCAAAACCATGTCGTTCATTTATGACATGTTCAAGTCAACACCAGTATGTTACACAGCCTCGGAAAAAAAATTAAGAGACCAGTCTGGATTTTTCTTAAATCTTTATCTCTACATAACTTATTGAAAATGCTCTAAATGACAATATTTGTATTGTGAATTTAGTAGAAATGTTGCCAGTAGTTTATATTATAAAATCTAAATGTTCATTTACTCAAACATATGCCTCTAAATAGTAAAACAAGAAGCACTGAACATTTAAAGTGGTCTCTCAATTTTAGCAGGAGCTTTATTTCTATTCATGACTCATCTGTCACTTATTTATCTGCGTTTGAGTGCAGCAGGCTCCTTACTAAACACCTTTCATTCATATTGTTTTTGTATCATTGGCCTTGAAGAGCACCTGCCTCCTCCCCTCTTGTTCTTGCTTACTGTAGGGGGTGGCAGTATCATACCCATGGTAACAGATGCTACTGTGCGGTTGCTTAGCACATTTGCAAAACACTCTCCTTTGCTTAAAGAAGAACGTAAGAAATCGCCACTATTAAGAAGCTGGAATGAACAGGTGTGTTGCTTCAACTATTGCTGGACTCATTATATGTGTGTGTGCGTGTGTGCGTGTGTGTGTGTGTGTGGTGTGTGTGTGTGTGTGTGTGTGTGTGTGTGTGTGTTCTTCAAACTTCAGGGTAGAAACAATGGTTAGCACTGTCGGAACTGGACTGGGAAATATCATATGAACACACCGTGAACTGGAACACATAGGGCCAGTTTCACACAGACATGCATTAAGCCAAAGTCGTCGACTAAATTCTACTGTCAATGGACAACCTCTATTCAAAATACCATTTAGTCCAGGACTTGGCTAAAACCATGTCTGTGAAACTGGCCCATAGAGTTTGGACATCTTCCATATTACAAAGTAGACTGCAGAAGAAGATTTTACAATTGAAACAGGCTGAACAACTCATTTCAAATTCCCCCCCCCCCTCCCTGACACTGTGGGGACATTGACTAAACAGCATGTGTGAATCATTGAATTCTACTTCTCTTGGGGTCAAAACTATATCGAATGTAGACAATACATTGTGTCCAAATCAAACTGTTTTTATGATTGCCATTATGAAGAAAAAAAAAGAAAACATCTATATAACAGGTGATTCTAAAGATTTGAATGGGATTTGCCACACACGCACACACACACACACACACACACACACACACACACACACACACACACACACACACACACACACACACACACACACACACACACACACACACACACGCACACACACGCACACACACACCCACAGTGTTCCCTATGCGTTACATACAGTATGTCAATTAAACTTTAACTGATTCTGATTGGCTCTCCCCATTCTTCTCCCGCAAAGTGGAATTTCCTCAGCAGCAGTGATGAAGCTGTGTCCATTCTAAGAATCAATAATCCCTTTATAAATATGTTATTAATAAAGAGTTAAGCCGCATATATATTTCATGGCAGGAGGAAGGGAGCGTCTCCACCGAGGCCTGCGGGGGGCTTTAATTCCGTATCATTCATTTATAATTAATCTGCACCACTTGGGACTTGGGTGAATTAGGAATCCCACCACTAGACTACTAGCTCTGCTCTCTTCCTATCAGTTGCAACTGGCGAAACATGGGAGGTCCCTCTCTCTCATCGCTGGTATTAAAGGGGGGGGGGGGGGGGGGGGTATGAGAGACAGGTCCATAATGTTGTATTACATTAATAGAGTTAAGTCATGTAGTCCAAATGTATCAAGCCAGAAACAAAAAAGAGTGACCATCACACTTATATACTGTACACCGAAGGCTACATTTGCTTTGAATGTGAATATAGTTATTACATCTATACATAAACTTATGTAGACACTGTTTACGTATGGTGTATGAGGACTGTGCATCTATTTTTATTCTTTGTGCTTCCTTACTGTATGAAGTGTATGAGGTAGAGGCCCGTGTGTGTGTGTGTGTGTGTGTGTGTGTGTGTGTGTGTGTGTGTGTGTGTGTGTGTGTGTGTGTGTGTGTGTGTGTGTGTGTGTGTGTGTGTGTTGTGTGTTGTGTTGTGTGTGTTGTGTGTGTGTAGATTATACGTAGTATCAGCATTTACTATTCTTTTTTTTTATCTATGAAAAGGAATCAGAAAAATACATTTCATTTACATTATTCTATATTAATAACATTTACTATGTGATATTTTATTATATGTATGTTAAGCAAAATAAAAATAATTCTAAGTCCACTCATTAGCGCTCACTTAAGCTTACTGGCAGATCTCGACGCATTCAGTCCGTGTGAGTGTTGATGTGCTAATAATAAGTTACTTTTATTTTGAAATATAACAAAGACATTAACCCTGTGAGACAGAAAAATAAAGGTAACATGCGAAAAAAAAAACAATGAGTCCACCCTACTTTCAGTGGATTTGTACACACATTAACACACACGCGCACACACACACACACACACACACACACGCACACACACACACACACACACACACACACACACACACACACACACACACACACACACACACACACACACACACACACACACACACACACACACACACACACACACACACACACAGAATGGGTCCAGCCTTTCTATTGTCCCTGGTTAATCAAGGGGGATGGACCAACATTGCAGTCACTTTCCCCCCAAAAACAAAAGGCTTCTCTGTGGATGTGAGGGAGAGCGTGTAGTATCAGCACACAATCTCCAGAAAGGCCCTGTGTGTCTTCTGCAAGGCAAAAAGGAGAAAGACACTGCTGACAAACGCATTCATTTACTTTATCAACTTCAATTGGTCCCAATTAACCTTACACGCAACCTCTCAGGTATAAGCTAGCCAGGAGAGGAGACCCCCCCCCCCCTCCCCTCCCCATCAACTAGTAGAAGAAAAAAAAATCTGAGTCAGAGAAAAAAGATGAGGTGAGGGGAAGATGAAGAACCCTGGAGACAATAGAGTTTCCCTTTGAAAAAAAAAGACAAAAAAAAAAGACCAGATAACATTGTAATTAGCATACAATTAGAAGGGTGCTCGCTCGCCCAATCCCCAGTTGTGATGACCAAACATTACGTCCAGTTTAATTAATACGTCGTTTTTTAAAATGTATGTATTCATTTAGCTCCCCCCTTCATTTGCATGTTCAATTATTTCTTAATATCAGTGTGTCGAGCTTTATTTATACAGGTATATCCCATTGAGACCGAAGACTCTTTTGCAAGGGAGACCTGTTCCCATTCCCACATTACCAATCTCACACACATTCATACACTGATAGCAGGCTAACTATCGACATTCACACGAGGCAAGGTGGGTTAAGTGTCTTGCCCAAGGACACAACAACTATGACACAGGTGGCAGGGCGGGGATTGAACCTCCAACCCTTTGATCATCAGCAAACCTGCTCTACCAACTGAGCCACAGTCACCCCCAGTCGTGTTAGCTTGACCAGTTAGCTGTTTCATCTCAGGGTATAGCTTGGCCACTTCTTTCATGCCCTGCGTTCAGAATCGCATACTCTTTCTTTTTTCTATTCTACATACTACATCTGACGATAAAAATAATCTAGTTACGATGCAGTATGCTACAATTGGGACATACTTTCACTTATGTATTTCATCATAACATTGCGCCTTGATCTTGTCTCTTGCTTTTTTATCTGTCGCATCCCGTTTGTTTTCATATGGATGGCTCCGTTGATGTAACGTCACTTCAGTGCGCACTGGATTATGGGTCAGAATCGCCCCAAATAGGATGCTGTTTTCAACACTAAAAATCTTGGATGGATGTAGTAGACAATAGTTCTAACCATCCTAAATCTGGCCACAAGAATCGGGACATCCTAAATCTTTATTCTACCATACTAAATAGGAGATAGTATGCGATTCGGAATGCAGGGATGGTGTTGTGACAGAGAGGCAAGTCAGGAGAAATCAGGAGTGAAGAGAGAAAAACGCTATTAAGGAAAGTGATTAAGGCATCAATAGGCGACTAGAAGAATGAATGGGACGTTATGACCATATCATTAAGTGTGGGAGCTCAGGCTAGTCAAAGAGAGACTGATTTGACACTTTTCCTGTATTCTAGGATTATTATGGCCACTGTTTCAACTACAAAGTCAAAATATGTATTCATATTAGGGTGAGACATAAAGTCGTAATATGTTGAAAATAATGTCCAAACATTTTGAGACTACATTTTTTAATTAATCAAATTTACATGAAGTATATGTTCAGATTTTCAGAATAAAATCATATAATTCAGAAATAAAATGGTAATCTTTTGAAGGAATATATACATCACAGTGCAGGTAAATAAAAGAAAAAGTACAAGAAAAAATGAAGTTGTTTTAAAAGAATGAATTTGGAATACACCAAACAATGCTATATACTCAAATCCCATGTGATCTTTATATTTTTCTGCATTCTAATTCAGCTTCCGTATATGTCGTTTTATTTACTCACTGATACACCTAATCAATGAAGATTCAAACACAGTAAATATTCACAAAAATTAAAAAAAAAATTCTCTGATTTGGACTTTAGCAGTGGCCGTTATAAGTTGTTGCGTGAATACAATTTTCAATGATTCCTTATATTTAAATTGGACAGAGTGGCCTTATCTTCCCATGTGATAGCTAATGCCAATCTCTGTCCACACATCTCTCTCTCTCTCTAGTCAAACCATTGCAGTAACACGTTAAGAATTTCTACACAACCCTTTCCTTTTTTTCAGCCGAGGCAGCACGTACACTTGCATATTTTTGCCTCACCACCATCCATCAAACTGGTGTCGAAATATAATATCCACAATTGCAAAATTAGCATGAAGACAAACTCTGTGACAGTTGCTGGCACTGTTGCATCTCCCCCTGTCAGTAATATGAGAGCAGTGAAAAAAAACGCCCTGCTCTGGATCTATTTAGACCCGGAGTTTACATTATTATTATAACCTCGTTTGGGCGCTTTTGGTCCACTGCATTGTTATACATTAACATTACAATCTGTTTTTCTTTTACATTAGAGTGACTGCCAAAAAAAGGGCTATGGAAGGAGAAGATGAAAGGTTAACGCCAGCATATGGACCCCACTATGAAAGCTCTCTCTCCAAACACCACACAAAACACACACACACACACACACACACACACACACACACACAACACACACACACAACCACACATATGCATCTGCACACACACATGTATCCCCCCCCTCATTAAAACTTTGAATGGAAAATCTGGTAGGGCAAGTGTTAATCGGATCTTAAATTGCCCTCCCCCCAACCCCTCCTAATTTATTGAAGTAGAGTGGAGTGTTGGGGTGTGTTTTTTTTCCTGCTGGAAGGAGGGACTGAGTGTGTAGGCTTTTTTTTTTCACCACTAGTTGAAATGTTAATTATGACCCTGGCAGGAGAACTGAAAACGCCAAGGCTTGGGAGTAGAATGGAAGGGATAAATACAAAGCAGCTGTGGCCTAGGCTGAGAGTGAGGCAGACTGAGACATACAATGGAGGACACCACCAGACATGAAACCTATAGGTGGGATTGTGAGTATGTGTAGAGATAGGGTTGGGATTCAAACTGGCACTGTATGTGACTAAAGTGTAGCCTGGCATTCCCAGACCTGCCACTAGGCGCTGGCAAATTAAATTTGCTGCGCGTGTTGGTCTGGACACGCTCCGTTGAAGCTTATCAAGAAAACCAGAAATCTGGTTATTGGTTTCAATTGGTTCTATCTAATATGGGCGCGCCAGAGCCCTTTATATGGTACTCTGGGGAGGACGTAACCGGATGACGACAGTGACGTGAGAACCAATCAGGGGCTGCCTTCCACTAACAGACAGAAAGTGGGGAGGGTCTGGTCTGACTAGAGGCTAGATTGATGACTACATGAACCAATCAGGGGCTGCCTTCCACTAACAGACAGAAAGTGGGGAGTGTCTGGTCTGACTATAGAGGCTAGATTGACGACTACATGAACAAATCAGGGGCTGCCTTCAACTAACAGACAGAAAGTGGGGAGGGTCCGGTCTGACTGGAGGCTAGATTGACGGCAACAGGAACCAATCAGGGGCTGCCTTCCACTAAGGGGACGGACAGCAGTCAGAACATGAACTGGCATTAGGCTCGTTCGACCTAACTTTCAGCTCGTCTGGAAAGTAGACGAGAGTAGCCGAGTGCAGTCGGGGGAGTGACGAAAAAGCCTGACTGAAGCCGGACAGCTCCGAGTCGGAAGTAGCGTCCTTGTTGCGGATGCAGTTCGTTTTCTAGTTTTATTTTGAAGGCCTATTAGAAACATATTCGCAGGAGAGTCACACATGCTACAACCGATTAGAAGCAGAACACAACACAAAGACGAGTAAACACTTTAAAAGCGAGGGGCATTTTCAAAACAAGAAACGAGATATAATATCCCCATTCCCCACACATCTTTATCTTTCTTGGTACTTTACTAGAAAACCTAATTTTAAGTGATAAAGAATAATTTACAAATCCAAATAAAGGAGGTTTAGTATTTCTCCCTTCACATAACGAATATGATCGGCCTAAATAAAGTTAAAGAAGGTCTAAGAAAATATCCCTTATTATTATTGTAGAGATGGATATGATGAACTGTATTATGATGTGTAACAAGCAAACTACTTGTTGTAGTTTTGGTCTGGCTTTGCGACACTACATGTAAAATACAATTCCCAGACCATTTAGATCACTTGAAATAAGCCTATGATTTAATCTTAATGGTATAAAAATCACTTCACCAAAATCTTCTTATGTGACTCAAGTTTGTGTTCACTTTTAAATATATCTATACAGGAGAGTTACACATCCAAATTATTTCTATGTCAAGGGTTCAGATCAGTGGAGGTTTAACTCTGATTAAGTACATTTCTGCTTAAATGCATATTGTGGCGGCCTAATGATTAAACATAAATTAAAATCAAAAAGAATGGATCGTAATTTAATTTTGAGCGGTGATGTCAGACTTTTGCCTAACCAATTGGGGAAACGCATCAAAGGCACGGGGTTTAAACTCCCAATTAGCGCTCAGCTCCGCCTGTCAGCAAGACGTTTCCCATCAGACATTTCGCTCCCGCAGCCCGTGGGGAGCAACTGCAGCGACTTGCTCCAGTGTCTGTGTCCGTCTTGATACCGCGGGACTTCAAAGTCTCAAGCAGCCGAGCCGCAGCCAGCCACGGGTGCAAGTGGGACAAAAAGTCTAACCATAATGCAGTGCGCTCAGCAAGACGAGCGTCATAATTGCGCAGGTCTTAGCAAGACGGCGACAGGTCGAACGAGCCTATTCATTCTGAAACTGTCTCTGCGTTCCAATACCCACACTTCCCTACTATTAAATATGCCAGAAAAAGAATTAGGATGTCCCAATACACGCACGTCAAATGTAGTATGCTGAAAATACATAAATCCCCAACTAACTCAATAGAATGTTGAAGTATTCGTCTTTATTCTTGACATTTCGTGACGTAATAAAAAAAAAAAATCCTTATCTGATTTTTTTTCTCTCTCCTGTGGCCATAAAACAAAACTCTTCTGTACTTTAGTATGTAGCGTAGTAAAAAGTATGTGATTTGGAACGCAGGGTACGATTCGGTTTTGGAATGGGATAAGAGTTAAAAAGAGGGACAGGTTATGCCTGTGAATTGGGCTGCACGGGGGTTTGGATTGGTGGACTGAAGCTGGACACATGTTAAGGGCTGTGTTCACCTGGGTGTTTCTGTAACATTGGAGTGCTTTAGAGGATACTGATGTAGATAGTGTGATGGGTTGAGAATAAATATAAAGGAGGGAGGAGGTGAGGGAGGAGAGATTGAAAGAGAGCACAGAGCACATCAATTTAGCCTCTCATAAATGCACAGAAAGTATAAACATTCACTTACACAGGCTGCATACACTCATGCATAAAACATGAGGGGGCAAGCCGGAAATATACAACACTTCTGTTTTCTACATGTTGTATTTGTGTTTCAAAACTGGATTAATATCACACTGAATATTCATTTTACAACATCATGGCACACTGTATAAAAGGTACTGTACATATTGAACATGCTTTATAGATTTGTAATAGGCCTTTATCCACCAAAAGCATCATTAAAGCCATTTCTCTGGGCCAAACATTTTTTGCTTATTTTTTTCATCACAGATTTCAATGTAGTGAACGATTTGACTGATCAAATACAGCAGCAGTTTAATCAAATGAATATGAATTACCTTACAATACATTACCCTGGGGGCATTTTGTTGTTTAAAAGGGCCTAATTAAATGACGTTCATTTTTTGCAATATTTTAATAATAACCTACTGCAATACATTCTGTATTTTAAAAATAAAATGTTACAGGTTACTATAATTAGATGACTGTAATCCATAAACTATTTATTTTGCAATACTAAGATATCTCCTGATCCACCACAAGAGGGTTCTTGGTCACACAAAAAATCACAAGTGCGTTTCACCTGTAAAACATCCTTTACACTACAACCGCCAGCGTTCTCTTTATAAAGTATAGTTATGGGCAATTGAGAAAAAAAAACACGGGTAAAATTGACCCGGTGGCAGCAGTTCTAGTGTTAATCCATCCTCCACACAATCAAACAGGGGCGCAGTAACCTATTGTTTATGTCAATAACTAAGGGTACGTTTGACAGTGGGTGTCATCTGGGTGATTGTGCATCTTCATCTGCTTGAACCACGCGACATATTCATTGTCTATGGCCCAGTTTGTGGTGTCGCTAGTTTCCCCAATTACATAGACTTGGGGAGTAATACTGGGGGACTCATTGATTCCCCCCCCCCCCTAAAACAATGCATGGTCTAATTACCAGAGTATTATTAGACACGTCGACGGGGAGGAAAGAGAGAGTTGGTCCCGAGCCAAGAGAATATTGAGCACCTTATTTGTTCCACGCAACAACAGCCCCCCTGCCCCCCCTGCATAAATAGACAGGTTCATTTCCTGATCTGTGATTCCCTTTATATTTATGCAGGGGTGTGGTGTCTGTAAATGTGATTTAAAAAAAAACTATTTCTAAATATTGATGGGACACACATTCGTCCACTGTACCCCCCCCCCCCCCCCCCCACACACACACACACACACACACAAACACACATATAGATTAGTAGTAAAAAAAATCTACACATATAATGGCAGGTGGAAAACCTGCGTGACAGTAATTTGTTCTTTCTTTGTATCGACCACTGGAATCCAACTTTCCTTTTTCTTGCTTCTTTCGTTTTCTATTTCTATTGTTTTTTCCCCTCCCCTTCCCTTCCCTCCCCTCCTCTCCCTCTCCCTCCTACTCCCCCTCTCACCCCCTCCCTCTCCCCCTCCTTCACTCTATTCTTTCTCTTTATTTGATGTGTTTTGCCTTCACGCTTTTCTGAGCGCTCTCTTAATTCCATCTGGCCACAACAGAGAAGGTGGAAGGCACGGTGAGAAAAAAGCATTTCCATATGTGCAAATTAGGGGACCCCCCCCCTCACACACACACACACACCCACACATGCACACGCCCCTACATATTGGCTGCCAAGGCTTACTAATGGTGATCAAGGGGAGAGGCTTTTGTTGGCCCTGGTCTGTACATAGGTTGACATGACTGTTATGTCTACATCAACAACTATGACCTGGGTGAAAATGAGCATAATTAATAACACAATGACAAGCGCACAGAATCATTATTATTATTCCCCTTGTTGTTGTTGTTGTTGTTGTTGTCTTCCAAATCGCTATGTGCTGATTACGGCTGTTATCGTAGATTGGAAGAAAAAGAAGAAAAAAAAACTCCACCTGCAGCTTTATTACCTGGTGAATTACACCTTCCCCGTTCACACAGCATGCCTCCAACAAAACAACTGTTATAGTTCATTTGGTTTGCTAGGAAAGAAAAGAAAGAATGAGAGAGAGACACACACACACACAGCAGCAACCAAAGCTCCCATCACCAACCCCCCACTCTACAATACCTTTCCAAATTGAAAAGGAAAAGATGAAAGTTAATGTATTCATTTGTTGATTTTTTTCCCTATAGTCTTCTGGACACACAGATTGTATATATTGTCAGTCCGTCCACCCCATGACACCTCCAACACTCTCCCTCACACTGGCTTAATAAAGATGCATGTACTGTACCCCTGTTCATGGTGTCATTCATGACACAAAAAAGGCCTCCGTTTTGTCTTGGTAAAAACTGGGGATCATTCAATCAATGCCTGTTTGTAAGCAAGTCTTAGAAGACAGCTAACTAGATTGTGACATATTGAGGGATTCCACCTTGTGCGCGAGCGGTCAATACTGCCATTCCTGAGGCGGGCCCGTGCCATCGAAAAGCACGGCCCTAATAGTCTGAGGTGACATTGGAATGTCATATCGTGTGCATGCATGTGTAAGCATGTGTGTGTGTGTGTGTGTGTGTGTGTGTGTGTGTGTGTGTGTGATGTGAGTTGTGCGTTTTGTGTTTGTGTTGTTTTATGTCATGTTGTGTCTGCAGAGCGTCCGTGGAATGTTGGAAGGCGTTGAAATAATCGGTCCATCCTGGTTTACTTTTATTTTGTATTGAAGGTCAATGTGCTTTGTTTTACACCACTGCTCTGCATCCAATATCAAACGACATACACAGTACACCAAAACACACACCCCATCATCAACACATCAATTCACACAACTATTACGTTTAGATTGTCACTGCAGAGGCATCAGTGGAAATTTGAAGCGAGGCATGACGACAAAAATTAATACTCTCATTTTGATAATATATATTCCAGTAGGCCCCGTTTTGGCCTCCTGGTTTTAGACTCAGTTAGTGGGTTAAAGGTGCAAAAATCACAGTGTTTCTTCAAAGTTTTGGATGTCATATAATCTCAGTAACTTTGTTTTACAGCCATTGGCTGTCCCTGTTGGATCATCGTACGGGATATATATATATACAGTATATACTGTATACTGCACACTAATACAAAAAAGAAAATGTGCCAGAAGTAGCCAGAAGGGTATTTAACAACACATCCCTGGACTGGTGGTAAGAGGTCACTCTGAACATATAAAATATTAAGCTTTAAGTGAAACATACAGATTTAGCCCAATATATTAAACGTTGATTATGCTAATGTCCATGCTAATGGTGATACAAACAACAACAGTTTCTCAAGATCAACACACGCACGTACATACACACACACGCCGAACTGTCAGATAATTTAATAAACGACTTAACTTGCAAACTGCCATCCTCTTTTTGACATAATGTAGCCCCCTTAGACTGAGTGATTTGCCATAATTTGAAGCCCCCCCCCACCCCCAGGACATTTCTGGCCAAGTAGAACCAGCTCCTACCCAACCTCTGTGCCAAAGCAAAGTGTCCTGACTGTGCCAGCACTGGGCATGGTGAGCACACAGGCTCAAACAGCTGGCAGAGAGAGATGTTTGGCTACCAGTGGCAAACCATCCACTTGACCCTTTGCATGTTCACACAGAGAAGATCACAAGATGGGAGGCAGCCATCAATTATACGGCAATGAGGCGGCCGTCACGGTGTGTGTGTGTGTGTGTGTGGTGTGGGGTGGGGGGGGGGGGGGGGGGGGGGGGTGTGTGGTGTGTGTGTGTGTGTGTGTGTTGTGTGGGAGCTGGAGTCAGACAGAGCAGGGCAACTAAACAAACGAGAGCCGACTTGAAGCGGCTTTGTGTGAGCTAAAATGTTTGTGTTCATCAATATGCAATGTGTGTGTGTTGTGTGTGTGTGTGGTGTGTGTGTGTGTGTGTGTGTGTGTGTGTGTGTGTGGTTAGCGGGGACTAAAAAGAGCCTCGAGGGGCCATGGGGAAATCTTGGGCCCCCCTGACCCCTCCTGTGGCTGGGGCCCAGCTGTGCTGTACTGGGCATCTGCCAGCTAGAGGACAGATCTGTCCCCAACCACAACACACACACACACACACACACACACACACACACACACACACACACAACGCACACACATGACACGACGCACACACACACACACACACATGCACGCACAACTGACACAACGGCACACACACACACACACAAATGAGGACGACGTGTACAAAAGATCACTACACAACTCACACACGAGCACTGTGTTCTCTACTCTAACCACACACCCGTCTCACCCACACACACACACACAACACACACACAGACACACAGACACACGCACATACACACACCACACACACTCCCATACGCAGATCATTTGCAGTGATCTATCTGTGTGTGTGTGTTTTGGCGAGGGGGGCATATCCTTTTTGAGTGTGATAGAGGGCAGTTGTGGTCTGAGGAAAAGAAAAATCTCTCTCACTCTCTCTCGGTGCGTCTCTCTCTCTCTCTGTGAAGGAGAAAAATCAAATCAAATCAAATCCCTTTGTTTTCCCCTACCCTAAACAACAAACCCAGGAGCCATACTCAACAATCACTCACTCCAATGGCTCACACAATTGCCAATGCGATAACATCCTGGAGGGGGGAAAGGAGAAAGAAATGTTTCCCTATAATGTGAGACAACAGCGCTGTGTCGTTGCATATGAGGGGTGGATTTGCACATTTAAAACATGACCCTTCCATTGTGTGCACTGTGACATCTGTCCATTTGTCCTGCTATAGGTCCAGGTTCCCTCACACAACCTGGCCGAAAGAGTGCGGACACCTGAACGTTATATAAATACGATGTGATAATGGTAAATGGATTTGACCTATATGGCGCTTTTTAGCCAATTTTCTCAGCCCCAAAGCACTTAGGATGGTGGTGGTAGGATGGCCTAGAGGTAAGGTGGCCGACCAGTAACCATGAGGTCGCTGGTTCGATCCCGGCACCGGACAGGAGGGTGTGAGTCGTAAAACTAGCAGAGGCTGGTATTGTGTCTACGGTGCCCACCATCTCTACCATTGTGTCCTTGAGCAAGACACTTAACCCCAAAATTGCTCCAGGGGCGCTGTACTGCGGCTGACCCTGCGCTCTGACCCCCTCCGAAGTGTGGTAACTTGAGAGGGGATATGCGAAAAGACAAATTTCAATGTGCCTCGTGTACAACTGACAAATAAAGATAACTTAACTTAACTTAACATTTCTTACCACATTCACCCATTCATACACACACTCATACACCGATGGCAGTGACTGCCATGCAAGGCGCCCTCTGAACCATCGGGAGTAATGTGGGGTTCAGTGTCTTGCCCAGGGACACTTGGACATGTGGCGGGTAGGCGAGGGATCAAACCTCCGACCCTGCAATCCAGAGGCGACCTCTCTAGCCACTTCACGTCTGCCCCCCTAAAAATATTTATAAAATATCATTCATAAATCAAAGGCATTATCAGAGTCAGATTCGGACAACTTTATTTATCCCCAAAGCAAAGGGTAATTCACGTGTAGTCCTCCCCAGCCATACATCCATCATTAAACAGTCAATCAATAATTATGGTCAAATGAACCATATTTCAGAAGGTATAAGTTACAATAAGTAACTAGATCAAAATCAATAAATAAGAATAAATAATGATGTCATTTCAAATGAGTGAGTTAATGTGCTGCCCTAACCAGGCCTCCACTGGTGTTAGCTCCCATTCAGACAGACAGCAGAGTATTAGCGGTGAGGTCCAGCCCTGGCTCACAGCTCAATTCATCCCCAGGCTGCTAGAATGATTTTTTTAAATGTTCACTTAAAGCAGTGTACTCTATACCTTATCATTGATTGATGTGAAATTCCAATTTCTATCAAATGAAATGGAAAAAAATGCACACCATTTGATTTTTGATTTTTTTTTTATTCACAGAAAATGCAAAAAGAGTTGGCAGAAAGTGGGTGGGGTAACATTTTAGATTTTTTCTGAAAAAAAGGGGAGTTGTCCGACCCATTGACCGTGAGAATGACATTGCCTTAGTCTGGTGTACAGTGTACTCCTACGTGAGAATCATGCACACTCATTCACCACTCAATGCAATACAACCGTAAAGTGAGAGTTTACCACCTCTTATATTTGGACCGTTCTCACATCAACTGTACTGTTAAACCAAGTCTAAGAAGGTGTGAGTTTTCTCGGATGATAAAACTTGATATGGGTGGTTTTGGGACCTATGATCACTTACTGAGGTTCATAGATCAGGCTCAATTGTATTTACCAATAGATGACTGGCAGCGCTCCATCCACATCAACAGTGGACCATGCAGTCCAAATGTGAAGAGCCTTCAGAGCATCTCACTCTCTTTGTTAAGCCACGTCTGTTTGTCTGCAACGAAAAATATGTTGTGTGTGTGTGTGTGTGTGTGTGTGTGTGTGTGTGTGTGTGTGTGAGTGTGAATGGAGCCGTGAATTAGCACTCAGGTGCTTTTAGCCTCCGGCAGCATGAAGGTTCTGATTAGAAAAGATAAGAATAGCAGAGTGGCCTTCAGTTCCTTTCAGGGTGGATGGGCTTGACCCCACCCCCCCACCACCCACATACTATACATATATACATGCACTTGCATATGGTAGCAGTGCTAATGGGATACAATGACACGTAAACATACACACACACAACACATAGTCATAAACAATACGTTTTTTTATGTGTGTGTGTGTGTGTGTGTGTGTGCAGGTTTCTGTGACACACACACACACACACACACACACAGACACACACACACACAGCGCTTCCCTTTTAGAACATATCTCCCAGTTGTCGCACGAGACGAGCGTTCGCTGTCACCAAGGCTGAAATATTTATAATGAGAGCGATGAGGGGAGGCCCTGAATTATTCAATATGAAGCGAAGGAGGGGGGGCAGGATGGCACTAAATAATCTTCACAGTGTGGCATCCCTCTTCTCACACGCGCGCGCGCCACACACACACACACACACACACACACACACACACACACACACACACACACACACACACACACACACACACACAAACCCACACACTTTGTCTCATGTCCCTATACAGCGAATGGACACGGCTGCAGCAGTCCCCTAACCACCTCACCTCTCCAGGCGGCAGCAACAAAACCATATGTTTCAGTATGTTTGTGTGTGTGTGAGACGGCCCTATATTGCCAGGCTGCATATCCAATGAGAACGACGGTGTATTTTACATATTCATACACCCCCCCCCCCCTTAGGTATTCAGCTGTCATCAATCCAAATACACAATAGGAGCGCGGATCAAGCAAGAAACACTCTCAGGTCACACACTCAGCGAGCAAGCTCTCGCTATTATCACGGCCCATGTTCTCCTACAGTTCATACCGGCTGTGGTTAGCGTCGGCCCCACAATAGTGATTTCCCCCGGGGATCTCCACATATCTCCCTCTCCCCTCTCTCCCTCTCTATAAGGTGTTTATTTGGTGTCTTTTAAAGCAGTGCAGGGCCAGGTTTTTTATGTAAAATCATCCAGACGGTCATCAGTCAGAATAGCTAAAGTAGAGGCACAACGGAGATTGGGAGTCCCATCTTGGCTAATGGAGATGCCAATACAGCCGCAATTAAAAGTCTGCCTTTGGGGAGAAAAGGTGATGAACTGAAAAGTCACCATTAACATGTCAAATTGAAAGTGTCTGCTTTTTACCAGGTTATCTGATTCACAATACACATTCATACCTACGATATCGCTTAGTACAGTAGTTACTGACCTTTTGGCGTGTGACCCCTTTAAATGAAGTTGTGTTGTCTTCCATTCCATTGTCGTTCATTGTTAAATGACTTATTATTACTGTAAAGAGAAGCGTGATGATTTTTGAATGGCCTGGAGAGGTAACAGAAAAATTCAGACATCGGAGAAAATGATTGTTTTCATTTGAGGCATCTTTTGACCCCATGGATTTAACTTGGGGTATGGGATGGTCCAGACTTCCAGATTTGGAACCGCTGCATTAATAAGTGCTGTGAAAAGGAAATAAAAGAGGAAAATAACTTGTAAAATATCAAATACAACCAATAATTTGATACAATAAAGACCTACTTCACCGGTGGGAAAATTAAGGTGTATTGTATTGAACTCTGAGATCCTATGTAGTATAAATGTGCAAACATTTTTAGAAATCTGTTCATCCTAGCCTGAGAAAAGGCAGAAAGAGGGTTTTATGGTCTCACTGTCTAACCCTACATTTTCCCATGCGTGACAGCACACATGGGAAAATGTAGAGTTAGGATTAACAGGATAGCTAGGCCAAGGGAAGACTGAGGGAAGAAAAACTTCATTCATTATATTATAATTTTATAATGATAGAACGCCGGTTCCGTATGGGTGAAGTATTCCTTTAATTGAAACAATATCTTGTGTTTACATGATGCAACGTTAAATGAAACAGTCAAACAATGATAAAAACCTGATCATATCTTACTCCTGTATAGCTGGCAGTACCATACATCTCAGCAGGAAAATCCCCATTGAAAATACTTTTCCCTATGACTTTATGGCCGCTGAAAATTGTAGCAGGCAAAAGTCAGAACTCATAAAAACCTTTGTGGTGACAGCAATAAAGTCAATCAGAAGCACAGTAAAGCATTTCATGATTTAGTCTAAAAAGATGACTGCAAACCAAATGATACTGTGAAGAAATCTTTGTGCAGAAGAAGAATGAACGAAGGGGATTTGTTTCTCTTATGTGGTCGCCTCCCCCCCCCTCCCCCCTCCCCACCAACACGACTACATTCTCAGCCACAGATGGACATTGCCGCTCGCCCTCCTCACGTTTTCTCACGTTAAATTGGTCTAGCCCCGAAGTGTATACGCTCAGAGACGACGGGCGAGAGAGAGAGAGGAGAGAGAGAGAGAGAGAGAGAGAGAGAGAGAGCTCTTTGGGGGGATCCGGGGATGAAGCCACCCCCGGGACTGGTCAGACCCAGCTAGGAGAGAGAGTAGGAGATGGAGAGACAGAGTGTGAGTTGTGTGTGTGTGGTGTGTGTGTGTGTGTGTGTGTGTGTGTGTGTGTGTGTGTGTGTGTGTGTGTGTGTGTGTGTGTGTGTGTGTGTGTGTGTGTGTGTGTGTGTGTGTGTGTGTGTGTGTGTGTGTGTGTGTGTGTGTGTGTGTGTGTGTGTGCGCGTGTGTGTGTGTGTATGTGTCTGTGTGTGTACATCCTATTATCTGTGTCTCCTCAGCGTTTTGTGAGGGGAAACCAGATGGGGTCCATTCACACCACTCGGAGTCCTGGAGGCTCCCTGCAGCCACCTCTTGTTATCTTTTGTCACCAATCAAGTGCCATTTTCTCCCTCCTCCTTCCTCCTCGTCTCCTCCCTCCCTCCCTCCCTTTCCCTTCTTCCGATCCTCCCTCCTCCTTTGCGTCCATTTGTCGCCGCTAGTGTGCACTTTTTTACCTCAGCAGAAGCTTTGTACAAGTTAACTGTCAGAGCTGTAGGCTGCTTAAGATATGTGTATGTTTGTCTATCCGTCAGGTACATTGGTCCAAAGCAAAACATCTCAAAACGACTTGGCAGATTGCAGTGAAATGATAGTGATATTAAGGTTAAATTCCTCATTGATTTTGGTGACACTCTGACCCTTTTATCATGTAGCATGGTCAAATACTAGTGCACGCCTGGTATCTCCGGAACATAGAGAATTTACTGTTGGTATTCTTTGACATAAGAGGATGATCTAGGTTTAACCCTAACCCTGTAATAAATGTCTGTTTTAGTTGCCTAACCACAACCTTACCATTGCTTTTTTGCCATCACCCCAATCATTTGCTAACTTTAACCATACTATGATTTTTTTTTATGTACTGAAAATCAAATTACATTTTTTTTTTTCTAAAAACTAAATATCCTTTCTCATAAAATATACCTCTAAAACCTCTTCTTGCAGATCATTATACAAATGGACGAAATGAGAATGAAGAGTTTCAGTTTGTGGGAACGAGAGCGTGGTTAAGACATTCTTTCAGGCAATACATTTCACCCCACACAAACACATTAGATAGTTCTAAAAATCTACAATTTAAAACTCGGATTTAAAGTGCAAACTTGGATGAAAAAAAGTGTTGCCTTAATACGCTGCAAACTTAATAATTGAACATCATGTATGGTTCTGTAGAATTATCCAATATCGATGTTATTGTCTGTCAAACATCGGATATCTCATGATGTAGTTGGCAGATCGCCATAAGAATCACAGAGCATAAACCCAATTGATTTTACCTGGCAAATGGCCTTTCTTTCTTTACTGATATGACTTCACTTAATTAAGCATCTTAAACTATTTATTTCATTTGTACTTTTACTATGTTTTCTTAAGACAGACATAGATGCTTGTCTCTGTTATGATAAAGGTTGGTGGGCTTTGGAGTGGTCCAGCTCTTATCCACATCCCTGTTCTTAAGACATCAATGCTTTTGATTGATGAATACAAACCTGAATCTTCAAAGAAATACCTCGATAGGAGAGCTAAAGAAGAGAAACCCATTCACATACTGTAGAAGTGTAAAACTCAATGGGTGAGGGCGCAGAGCCTCCATCTACTGTTTGTAGAGTTGTAGCAGTTGGTTCTGACATGAGTGAGAAAACGTGTTCTGTGCGTGTATGTAGACTGTGACGCGGATGTGGGTGTTTTGATGGACTCCCCCGGCTAATCAGAGCTCATTGTTTTACATGGCACAGAACAAAAGCTCGAGTGATTGCTGTGATTATGTTGGAACCAACCAGAGAAGAACAACTGAAGAACCCAGGAGGGAAAGGCCGTAGATCATTTCCATCGTTAACAGCGTGATCCTCATCATCATTTTCAACTTTTTCTAAAACCAACCCCATTACAATCATCATGTCCACTTTTACTTCCACCATTGACACCTGTGTTCACTATAACGTGCTCATTGTCATCCTCACAACAGGTCTTCATCAGATTATTGTCAACATAGTCAGCACTAGTCTGCTGAGACCATTCTGATCTTGCACAAGATTCGCATTCTTTTCTCTCTCCCGCAGAGCAGTCTGGCTTTTTCTCCAAAAAATGCTTCTTAAAAAAATGACCAATCAAGGGCCTGCGTTCTGACTGCTGTCCGTCCGCACCTTAGTGGAAGGCAGCTTCTGATTGGTTCATGTAGTTGTCAATCTATCCTCGTGAGACCAGCCGTACCTCATAAGTTTATTCGTCTATCCATGTTCCATGTCAAGGACTACAAGAACCAAGGGAGGATGACAACAGGTGCTCTCAGTTACTGATGAGTAGACTCCAGGTCAATGCAAGGTGCTCTTGAAGCTGCTTGGAACGTCAGGAAAAGAGGAAGCAGTAGGCTTACTTCAGGAACACTCACGTCGAGCCAAGAACCCACACTAAGCACTAAGCAAGTGCGTCCTCTTTTAGTATCTACAAGATGAAGGGTTGGGTGAGTCGGTGACCAGAAGGCGCAGATCAATTGTGTAAGGGCAGCAACCAATGACCAACGTAATGACGAAATTACTTTTCGGACCAATCGCTGAATTTAGTCACCCACTCAGTCACTCAGCAACTTACTGGGAGTTATATTCAAACTGGCAGTAAGACTCTGAGCCTTTTGCAATGCACGGCCTAAAACGGAGCATTTCAGACAGAGATTGAAAAGAGGAGACACTAGAAAAGTAAAAAGTATGATATAAGTGTGGTGTTATACGTTGTAGTGGAGGAAATAACATACAATGAAATGATAGTACCTCAACAGAGAACTCAACCACTTGGTAATAATGTCTGAATCTTTCCAGATTTCCCACTTCCATTAATGGAGAAGCTAAATGTTTGTTTGACTGGTCCATTTCCCCCCCACCATCAGCATTAGAAAGAGGGGCATCTGTGAGTGATACAGAGGAGTGAGTTTCCCAGCCATGGATGGACGGCATTGTATATATACAGTGCATAGTTGAGCCACAGCGTCAACTCACTCCATTCCCTTTGGTTTCTTTATAACCGTGTGATAAGTGGCTGTTCTTCGGTATAGTGGATGTATTAAATATAGTTGAGACATGAAGAGAGAACAATTTGTAAAGGTGGTTTTGATGTTAATCTGGATAACATCTCCCTGTGTGCTTGATATTTGGAATGACTAATGTTTGATCATTATCTGCTGTCTTTGCGGTCTGTAATTTCTGTAATATCTGTCTGTTAAGGATGGGCCTACTTTGGTTAACACTTCATATCATAAAAATGAAGTGAGATGTAAGCAATATGACTGTGCTCTCTGCATTGTAATGAGCACAGCTTTCATCAGTACTTTCACTTACATATGTATTTTATCATCACACTGCTTATCATTATTTGTCTGTGCAGTTTCTATGAGGTCAGTGGCCGCGATGAATCAAGCCAGATTTTTTAAATTGTGATACTGTAAATGAACACCACAACTGTAATCCTTTACAGTAATGAAGAGGTAGAGATCACAAAACATTTGGATAACAAGTAGCCATCAACAAAAAGCACAAAAAAACAAAATGTCATTTTCAAACAATATTAATTTCTTTGTTGAATTTTGCTGTTAAGCCTCTTAGTAACAATTTACTTTTTAATTGTATTGCAAGTGAACCCTAACCTTAACCCTAACCCTAACCTTAACCTTAACCCTAACCCTAACCCTTTACTAAATGGCTACTTTACCACACCTTGATTCAGCCTGCTTGATGTTGGAGTCTCATAGCGGTATCAGTAGTCCAAATGTTTGGTTACAGTTACAGAGCATATGGACATAGCCCCCATATAATAGCTACTCAAGAAGCTCTTAATGCACATGTACGAACTTAATTGAAACCTGATTGTATAGTGAGGATATAAGCATAGATATCTGAAACCAATGAACTGCTGCTGAGGAAGTGGCTAATTTTGGGCTGTTTATGTTCTAATCACTTTCTAATCACTGGTACTTAGTTGACCAGTTGGACAAAATTGACTTATTCTTCAAAGGGGTCTCCTTCTCATGGCAGCTTTTAGTAACAAGTGAAGCGGGTGCCAAGAACAAATAGACAAAGGATTAAACATGGCACCAGTTACAAATGAGAGAGAAAAAACCCACACTGAAGACATTCAGTACAAGTACAAGTACAAGTACAAGTGAACTGATCTGTGAAGTTTGCACCGTTTTTGGAGCAGCTCATCCTTAGTCAAAACAGACAAAAAAAGGTCAGGGAACACTTCCAGGAAAGGGCAAGTAACATGAAAGTGATATTCTGTCTATAGTGTCAGGAATACATTGAGTGTGTGTCTTTAGCTGGATGTAGCGAGGCGGATGATGGTGGTGGTGGTGGAGGTGGTGTGGGTGGTGCGTCCAAAGCCTGGCATCCTGTGTCTCCAGTGAGGTGTTAACCGAGTGAGAAACGCGGCGCCCGATAGGACGATTGGCTCGCCGCCACCCACCTCCTCCTCCTCCTCCTCCTCCCACCCCATGCCAGCCTCTTTCTTCATCTGATGTGTCAAAACAGGAAAAAAAGAAAGAAGGAAAGAAGTGAGTAGCGGCTAGACAGGGTCACCGGGGAGTACGGGATTTAGTGCTGCCGCAGAGAACAGACACTGTGTGCATTTGTATGCATGTGTTCATGTGCTGATATCTCCCGCTTTTGTGAAGATACGGCACTCACTCAGCTTGAGTGTGTATGTGTGTGTGTAGGGGGGATGCTGCTGTGCGCCTGCTCGTGTTTGAAGTTAGGACACCTGTGCATATTTCTGCAACATTAACAATTGGATTTAACCTATTGAACTGTGCTTTTCATCCTAAATGTACTATTCAGTAGATAGATATTATGAAGTTCCAGCACTGCGTTGGACAGATATAATGCTGGTATAGGGAGGAACATTTAACCCCAATGTTACTTCAAACGGAGATATTCTGGGTGTCTTATGGATAGATTTATAGATGTCTGAAAATCAGTTCAATTGTTTTGCTATATTTGGAAACTTTGAGATCTTACACAAGATGATACAGGCACAGGGAAAATAAAGTTATGGTAGATAGACGGAACAGTGGTTGTTACTTCTTCTTCTTCTTTCTTCTTCTTCTTCTTCTTCTTCAAATTTGAATCTCAAATCTCTTATATTTTGGACATCAATTCCATCAATTTCAATTATTGATCATTCAATTTGACATTTAAAAAAAATGTCCCTCATAAATGAGAGATGAATCTGAAGTGTCTTTTTTCTCTCTTGCAAACATAATAATTCTACAGGTTATAACCTTCTTAAAGAGTCATCTCATTCCAACTGTATCTTTTCCAGATGAGTGGACATGTGTCAACCATTCCTTTTACCATTCCTTCATTTTCAAATCGTCCTAGCATCAAAATCAGCATGTTGATTTAAAGTTTATTTTCCTATGTTACATACCATGTTCATTAGCAACGATTCAATTCTGCATTACAAACCGGTTCCTTTCTTCCCTGAGTTCAGACCTTGATAGATTCCTGGGCAAAAATCTTATACTTAAGAGTATACTGGCCCATAAAAAGATTCAATGATGGGTCTGTGTTAGGCATGACCTGTGAAAGTTGGTCGTAAATCGTCTTAGGGTTAATTAACAATCAACATTCCATTGGTCATCCTCATTGAGTACTGCAGGCCTTTTCGTGGAGGAAAGGGAATTCTGGTTAACGCTGCTACATCAGTCTGAACGTATACACACTTCTGTCTTTAGGAGTTTTGGCAATAAAGGAAGAAACTCAAGATAAAAATCAGAAATGATCAATACTATTACAAGTTTTCCCTCACATTTTCAAATGGATGAAAACGGATTTCTGCTTATGTATCACTGTCTGAGCGGCGCAGGTACATTTCCCTACTTCTGAGTCACAATGGTGGATCAGCACACATAACAGAGAAAGAAGAAAAGCGTCCAACTATGGGTCCATGGAGCATTACAGGGTGTGAAGGCGTTGCACAGGTGATAACTGCCAAGCTACTGACATCATACAGTCCACACTGTAGTAACTGGGGGGGGGGGTGCATTTTCAACACAAAGAAGGTCTCACTAAACACACCTTCCAGATGCATATTGGGAAATCCAATGTTTATTGAGAGTGCGTGAGACAATCTGTCAAGATATTTATTCCGGATTTAACTATGCCCACTCATTTTCTGACAATCTGTCCCTTGGAAGTGCACTCATTTCATGGAAGGGCTAAACCCCTCCTCTAAATGTTCAATGTTAACATATAATGCTGATTATCGTCCTAGAGAATATTCACAGTGTATTTCAAGTATCGTCCAAGATGGCAGCACACGTCTCCTTTTGTCTCTAACTGTGTCTGTTTGTTTTACTAATATGACTGAGTGACTGAGTGTTTTTTCTATAAGTCATCTGCGAACATTATCATTCAAACGTGTTTCCATTCATGACTTTTTTTAAAGTGAAGTAGTAGCTTATTTCCACGTTATCTCGGGAAGACCTGGATCACCTCTCCTTGGACTATCGGAGCCTGTCGCCTCGCGGAGCTGGGAGGACACGCCGTTGATCTATCTAAAGGGTAGTGTATGGTCCTGCTGCTTTTTGCTGCTGTCCGGGGCTGGCTCCGGCTGTGTTTGGGAACCCCGCTGGTCCAGTTTATTAACTTTGTTCGGAGCAATGTACCGGATTGATTTCCTGTTTACGTATGACGACACGACACGTTCTGCCCTCAGTTGATCGGGTGGTCGGGAAACCACGGAACGGATTCCTGAGGACTCTCCCTGCACTAATGTGTGGCGTCGTTTATTGAGGTGAAATAGTCTGGCTGCTTTTCTCCTCGTGTTTTTGGGATCTCAACATACAATGTCGCTGCTCGTGGCTGCCCTTTTCCTATTAATTTGGAGCGGCACCGGGGAAAACCCCCACGGGACCAAAAAACTCCCGTCCAGTCAACTCTACTCCGGTTTTACCATGCCGGGGGACATGCGCTTCTGGCAGTCCACTGGGCATTAGTTTGTCACCGATGACTCTTCTGCCCCCCGCAGCTATGGACCTGGCCCGTCTTGTCAGCCTGATGGCTTTACAAGACAACTTTACTATTCCTTCAAGTTGCCTTCGTGACTTTTTTATATTTTTAAAGATTAAAAAGGATCCTTCAAACAAATCTATAAAGTCTGATTATAGGTGTGTAATTGTTCTGTTGCTGCTGATTTCAGGGAATGTTCAACCTAACCCAGGCCCAGGCTCTGCTGAGTCTGCTGTTAATTTTAACACCCCTGCTGAATTTAAAACAAGGTCTGGACTTGGTTTCATCCATTTAAATGTGCGCAGTATGATTGCAAAGATGGATATGATTCGTATCTGGGCTCATACAACTGATGCTGATGTTATTGTCATATCTGAAACTTGGCTAAACAAATCAGTTTTAAGTAAGGATATCAACATTGACGGCTATAATGTGTATAGGACTGACAGACCCAAAAAGGGTGGAGGGGTTGCAGTCTATGTCAAATCTAAGTTTCATGTTAACATCCGTCTCTCTACATCAGTGAGTAAGCAATTTGAACTTCTGGCTCTTGACATGGAAATCTCAAAAGCTCTCCACATCACTGTCGTCGGCTGCTATAGGCCACCTTCAGCTATCAGCTGCACCTTACCATCGTTAATGGAACTTTTATCTGGGTTGAAGTTCAATGAAGTTGTCCTTATTGGTGACCTGAACTGGAACTGGCTGCTACCAGCATCAGACGATTTTAAAGCTTTTTGTGATTCGTTTAATTTATTTCAGATTGTTGACAGCCCTACTAGACCTAATATGAAATGCCCGGAAAATTCCTCTTTAATTGATCTTATTTTAACCAATGTTCCTCATAAATATTCTGCTGCTTCTGTGTTTGCCAATGACATCAGTGACCACTGTGTCATTGCAACTGTAAGAAATACAAAAGTTCCTAAAACTAAACCGCGTGTCATCATAAAGCGGGACACGAAGCATTTTGTGGAGCAAGCTTTTTTTCATGACCTGTTTCTATTTGACTGGGAGAAAATTAATGTCATTTCTGATGTTGAAAATGCCTGGAAATTCTTTTATGATGGTTTTATTGAAATTGTTAACAGGCACGCTCCTTTTAGGGAGTATAGAATAAAGGGTAGGGATAATGCATGGTTCACGCCAGAGTTATCCAATTTACTCCATGAGCGCAATGTGGCATGGTCTAAGGCCAGGAGTACTGGTCTTGGATCAGACTGGTTGCTCTTTAGGCAGCTGCGAAATGCAAGCACAGTGGCAATTAGAAAAGCCAAAGCTGATCATTTCCTTACTGAAACTTCAAATAACCTAAACAATCCGTTGAAATTCTGGAAAACCATTAAATCAATAACTGGAAATAAAAATGGTATTGAGCTACCTCCATGTATTGTCAAAGACTCTACCCAAATGTATGAAAAGGCTGACATGCTTGGCTGTTTTAAATGAGCATTTTATTGCCGCTGGTTCACTTTTTAACTCTCAAAACAAAGCTCAAGGCTCCACTGCTTCCTCTGTTTGTAGTTGTTTTTTTGAGGGACAAGCTTTTACTTTTGGCGCTGTTACACATTCAGAGGTGCATAAGGCCCTGAAATGTTTAGACACAAAAAAATCAGCAGGTCCAGACCATCTTGAACCCTACTTTCTAAAGTTAGCTGCTGATTTTATTGCATCACCTTTGACTTATCTTTTTAATTTATCCCTGGAGACAAACGAAATTCCCCTTATTTGGAAATCTGCCTTTGTTCTCCCACTGTTAAAAGGGGGGACCCCACTGTGCTAAACAACTATAGGCCCATTTCCAAACTGTCTGTTTTGAATAAAGTATTGGAATCCATTGTAAGCCAACAACTGAAGGACTTTAATCAACAAACAGTATTTTATCTGAATTTCAATCTGGTTTTAGGAAACAACATAGTACGTCAACAGCTGCTTTAAAAGTGGTAAATGATTTTATTGAATTTTTAGACAACAAGCAACATTGTGCAGCCCTTTTTATTGACCTATCAAAGGCTTTCGATACTGTGGATCATGCCTTATTATTAGAAAGACTCTGCAGCATCGGTTTGTCTGATCAAGCTGTCGGTTGGTTTAAAAACTATCTATCGGACAGATCTCAGTGTGTGCGAGCAGAAGGTATTACTTCTAGCTCTCTTAATGTATCCAAGGGTGTGCCACAGGGATCAGTTTCTAGGACCTTTATTATTTACTATTTACATTAATTGTCTGGATTGTAAAGCCCCAAACACAAATTTTCACTTTTATGCCGATGACACTGTGATATATTGCTCTGCGTCTACCCCAAATCAGGCTCTCTGTCAGCTCCAAATTGCATTTAACACCGTACAACGTAACCTGTGTGATTTAAAACTTGTTTTAAATGCTGAAAAGACAAAGCTCATGCTGTTCACAAAAGCTAAATCAAAGCCCTCGGACCTCCCTCCTATCACCACTTTGCAGGGCTCTGTCATTGAATCTGTGTCTCAATATAAATATCTGGGAATTATAATTGATGATGCTCTCTCTTTTAAACCTCATATCCAGCAGCTTTTGAAAAAACTAAAGATAAAATTAGGTTTTTACTTTAGAAACAAATCTTGTTTTTTCTTTTGAAGCCAGAAAAAGACTTGTTGCTGCAACCTTTTTATCTGTGTTGGATTATGGCGATGTTTTATATATGAATGCATCTTCAAAATGCCTACAGTCTTTGGACACGGTCTACCATGGAGCACTGAGATTTGTTACTAATTTTAAAACCCTCACGCACCACTGCTCTTTGTATGCTCGAGTTGGATGGTTTGCCCTGTCCACCCGCAGACTCCATCATTGGCATATCCTAATTTATAAAACCATCCTTGGTGTTCTTCCTACATACCTGCAGAAGTATGTCATTCAGAAAAGCACAGGAAAGTATCAGCTCCGCTCTGAGGACTTGTTTTTATTGACTGTGCCTAGAGTCCGTACTGAACTGGGGAAAAGGGCATTTAGTCATGCTGCTCCTTTTTCATGGAACCAGCTGCAAAATGCGCTAAAACTTAAGGAGCTGGTTTCTCTAAACATGTTTAAGTCCTTACTTAATGATGTTGAAGCTGGCTCTTCTGTCTGTTCATGCTTTGTTTGATGATGTTCTGACTGTGACTCTATTTTTATGTTCTCTGTTGTTTTTAAATGATTGTCTGTAACTAACTGTGCTGCTGCCTGTCTTGGCCAGGACTCTTTTGTAAAAGAGATTTGTAATCTCAATAAGACTTTCCTGGTTAAATAAAGGTTAAATAAAAAAAATAAAAAAAAAAAAGTAATGAAAGTGTGTGTTTGCTGGTCCGAAGATGATGTCCTGTGTGTGTAGCCTAATGTACTGTCATCCCATGAGCTAGCCTCCACTCTCTCACTCACACCACTCTGCTGCTTGTCACTGGACACCGGCCTTCTTCCAAGGGCACCGTGGCAACGAGATCCACGCCCCCCCCCCCCCCCCCCACACACACACACACACTCCAAACCCCCCAACCCCAGCCCCACGGCCCGGAGCCCAGACGAGTGTTCAGGGGCAGAGCTGATCGATAAGGAGAGGCTGAGATATGCCATTACAGGTGAGGCCAAACCCCTGTGCCATCCTAGCTGCTGCAGCTCCCTGCCCATTCAGCAATATCTGCACATATTGGGGAGGCGGTAAAACGAGACGGGTCATTCATTCTTTCAAGTGTTTTTCAGGTCCTGGGGGGATTCCAGAGATCGTTAGGGCATCTATCGTTTGGTCTACCACACCCTGCCTTGACATTGTCTGTGGCCTGGTCAAATGAAATTGCATATCAAACTCGATAATCCCAAATTTCTCACTGAGACTTTACAGCTATGGCCCCCTCTGCCTCCGTAGGAAATCAGGCTTCATTGTGAGCAGGGTCAAACTAAAGTTTCTTGCTGGTAAAGGGGGAGGGGGGGCACCATCTTCAGGTGAAGAGAGTTCTTATCACCTTGTCTGTTCTGTCCATACAGACACCTACTGTATAAGTTCCCTATCTATTACAATGCTAAGGCTAAACATCTAAGCATCTCCCTTTTTTCTCAAGGATCAGTCGAACAAAGATCACTGTGTCCTTTCAAGCTTGAAAAATAACAGTAATGACAGTTGACGTGGTATTGTATACTGATAATAGTTCTTAATGCCCGCTCTTAATTACCAATGGGTTAAAATATACCCTGGCTGTGTTCGGACTGCCATACTAGCGTCCTACATCCTACATACTCACCATCTATATACTACATACTGTCTACTCAAAGATCCATTGTGTATGCGAGGTGCGTCGAAACGTTTTCAGTTGAAGTATACTCAAGCCATGAAGAATTTCTTCTTCTTCTTATAAGATTCAGGCAGTTTAGACGCTGTTTAGCGTATAACCGCCCTCTACAGGTTAGATATTGAACTAGATTTTTACAGTCCTGTGTTCATCATCTGTGTTTTAGACCTCTTGTTTTATAATTATGTTTTGAGGCGGAGGATCCCTCCGACACTCTCTGTCCGGCTCATCAGCACTCAGCTGTCTGTCAGTTGAGCTGGACGAGCCGCGGTGTGTGGAACAGCAATCTGTTGTGTGATCTCTCTCCACTTTTCATTATTTCACTTAGTAACTCTAATGTTGTTAGGTATTTATCTTCATCTCTTATCTATTGTAAGAGTTTATGAATGAATGACTGCACGTACAGTTGTCAGATCGCGGACCCCAAACAATGTCGTTGCCTAGCAACTTGCTTGAAAATATTTCATTTTCCTGGGCGGGTAGAATTGACCCAGTGCATTGTGGGGCGTTTGAGTAGGAAAAGTATACAATCGATTCATACCCAAAATCTTCCCGGAAGTTAGTACTCATCCGGGAATTTCTCGCATACCCAAACTCGCATACCCAACCGTCACATACTCAAATTGAAGTCAAAATGAGTATGAGTAGGACGTTAGTATGGCAGTTTGAACACAGCCCCAGCGTTCCAATCCCCATACTTCCCTACTATTTAGTATGCCAGAAAAGATTTAGGATGTCCCAATACATGCACGTCAATTGTAGAATGCTGAGAATACATAAATGCCCCACTAACTCCGATAGCATTTTGGAGTATTCGTCTTTATTCTTGACATTTCTCGACATAATGATAAAAAAAAAACTTCTTTATCTGATTTTTTTCCCCCTCCTGTGGCCCTAAAACTCTTCTGTATACTTTAGTATATAGTGTAGTAAAAAGACAGAGTATGTGATTTGGAACGCAGTTATAGATTCACCTTTTATCCAAAAGTCCACGTTCAT
Organism: Ammodytes dubius; assembly: GCA_026122265.1. NCBI lineage: Eukaryota > Metazoa > Chordata > Actinopteri > Uranoscopiformes > Ammodytidae > Ammodytes > Ammodytes dubius. The sequence continues at coordinate 28,927,884 of CM047517.1, forward strand.
TGCCTTAAGTTCATGCACAGTAAAGAGCATGCGGCTGGCTCATTAAGCGGCATGGCAGAGCTAGGTGACTGCCTGCCCGCTGTGCATTCTGCTATTGCAAAATTGAGGTTAATTGAGGTTGAGGTCAACAGACGTTTGCTGATGACAATAAATTAATTCAAATCCAATCCAAAAGAAAAGCTGTGTTCCAATCCTCTCAAACCTATGGCAAGACAGAAAATTGTAGCCTTGAAACAGTGTTGATTTGGATCGGTCACAACCTACAATTTTCTCGGGGAAAGAAAAGTTCCCCACATGTTATGGACACTTCAGTTAGCAGGAGTGTAGCTCAAGTTAGTATTGATAACTAAAGCACTAATTAGACAGTGGAATCAAAAATGTAATGTTCTCTATACAGAGCTACAACACAGCTTCAGGTATTTTCAAATTGGCTAAAACATAGACACACACATGCAAATCAAAAAACATAAAATCTCCCGCTTCACATACTCCATTGTTCATTCAACACATGTGTTCAAGTAGAGGCCGTTGAGAAGTGTCATTAAAACATCAACCTCACTCTCTCTCACAGGAGTAATCCTTCTGCCTGAAAGTCAGAGTAGGAAGCTTCATCAAAAACTCCCCAACACTTACTCCAAGGTTATAGGCTAGGTTATAGGCTAGGTTATAGGTTTTACTCCTTTGGATTTCGATGGAACTTTTTTATTTTCAATGTGATTCCTAGGAAAACTAAAATCAAATATCATTACAGGCTTTGCAAAATGTAAAAACAAATGCAAACAACATGCATCTTTGCAGTTTGCAAATGCTCCCAACTGTTAAGTTATCTTCAAAGGTCTTTTGTGTACTGGCTGGCTGCTCTTGCCCGGCCTGCTCCTCTTGCCCTTGGCTGGCTGGTAACAGAGGACATGTGGCAGACCAGGTCAGCTTTCAGGGGGCTAGTGGCTGGAACTTGAACTTCTAACATTCTTTAGGCACAGGAGAGCCCCTCGGGGAGGCTCATATCTAAAGGGGGGCTCCTTTTACTCTTCCTTTCCCCTTTGACTACAGGGGCCATCTCTGTACTCCTCTTGAGGAGGGGGAGGGAGGGATAAAGGAGGGGGTCATCAAACAGTGGTAAGCTGAATCTGGTCAATGTGATCTACAGCAGTGTAAAGTAGGACATATTCATAGAGAGACATGCAAAGAGCAAAAAGGCTACCCGTCATTTAATACTGAAGAAATGGGCCAAAGTCAGAAGTGCTGACAATCTGTATGCTGTTAAGGCATCAATCACACTGGAAACACACATCATCCTAGACAAGGCATGTAGACCTACTATGTACATAATGGGGAAAAAAATAAATGCTACACATCTTAAATTAACTATCAGTACCGATGCAGTGTGCATTTTGTATAGCAAGGCAGAAAGCAAAGCAAGGTTTTATTCAATAATGTATTCTCTATATTAGCAGCACATTTGAGGTAATTTAAAGACATACTAAGCGATTGTAATCCAGACTACATTTTGTCTAAATCAGTTAATATCTACTCACTATCCGCTACCTTTCTGTGGTGTGTGCACGCTGAAACAGAGTCACAAAGTAAACATAAACAAACGTTCCCTGGAGATCGCTTGTAGTGCCTTTATAGTTAACACATTTTCATGTTCACCATTGTAATTTGGTTTCTACTAGAACTGCTTTCCTGGCGTAGTGTCCAACAAACCATTTATATTTGTCACAGTGCCATTGCTGAATCTTCTTCAAGTGGGGGGGAGGGGGGGGGGCTGGGAGTAAGCTCATCCGGTCTACATGTGTTTTTGTGGATCTAGAGAAGGCGTATGACCAGTGCCCCCTGAACAAACTCCGTACGATCAAAGCGAGAGCTGTGTCCGTGATTTCGGCAGTAAACACACAGTATCACCAATCACCTGTTTGTGATATTCATGGACAGGATATCAAGGTGTAGTAGTCGTGGTACGGAATGGTTGCAGTTGGGTGGGCTGAGGAGCTCATATGGTCCTGACGGCATCATCTGTCTGTGACCTTCAGCTCTCACTGGATCCAGTCTCAACCGAGTGTGAAGGGGCTGGGATGAGGATCAGCACCTCTTCATCTGAAACCATGGTTTAGGGTGGTGTCTGTTCGCAAGTGAAGGCAGGGGCGATGGGTTGGTGAGTGGGGTTTGAATTGTATTGCCAGTTAGACCCTGTTTCCACCTGGCATTAATATGTGGTTTTTAGGATCCGATCGCGCTAACTACAGGTGGAAACACGCTCAATGCGCATTGAATGCGCATTGAAATTATCCACATTCGGAGGTGGTTTGAGACCACATATCCACATACCCATTAACAGTGGAAACACGTATGCGTATCTCATACACATTAGGCCCCGCCCACTCAACTGCGGCGAGTGACTGGGCGGAAAGGCGTACTCATTCACGCGACAATTCACGTCATAAAAGCGCACCGTTGCAGGTAAACACATAGACATTATAAAGGATCCTTTATAATGTCTATGTGTGGAACAACTGTGGTCAAGCCAGCGGTCTCTTGTTTTTGCATGGTCAAACCAGCCGCTTCTTTATTTATTCCCCCCGTGTTGTTGAGAGCACAGAGACGGCTCGGTGCAACTGATAGAGACAGTGAGCGAACAGCTCTGGCTGCTGCAGCTTCGTGACATCGTAGCAGTGGGACACAGTGTAGCCAACTGATTCATTTAATGACGAGGAAAAACACCACACAATAAACAGTGCCGCGCTCACATTTTCGCCAAAACACACTGACTCTCTTCACTCTAGCCGAGGTGACTACACAAGGCGGAAATGATTCTTTCGACCAACTGTGGTCAAGCCAGCGGTCTCTGGTTTTTGCTCGGTCAAACCAGCCGCTTTTTTATTTATTCCCCCGTGTTGTTGTGAGCGTGTATTTACTACTATCTATGGCGTAAACACACAGAGACGGCTCGGTGCAACTCATAATAGAGACAGTGAGCGAACAGTGCTGGCTGCGGCAGCTACGCAGTGGGACACAGTGTAACCAAGTGATTAATTTATTGACGAGGAAAACACCACACAATAAACAGTGCTGTGCTCACATTTTCGCCAAAACACAAGACTCTTGCCGAGGTGACCATAGACATTATAAAGGGATTTATAATGTCTATGGTCGTGGATGGTCAACACTTCTTCTTCTTCTTTTATTTCCGGCAGACTAGGCAAGGGCGGGGCACTGCTGCCCCCGCCGATTAAAAACAACAGTATAAGCGGAAATGATGTACGAGCTGATTTCCATACAGCGCGGGGAATTCGAATCCGGATCGCAAACGCGCATAGAAGACGCATTGTTAAGGCCAGGTGTGAACAAGCATATTACATTTACATATAACGATCGGATTCCTCAGAACCACATATTAATGCCAGGTGGAAACAGGGTCTTAGATTCAGGAGTATCTGGGGGTGTGGCTCATCACAGGTCGAGGTAGTGTTAAGTAAGGTTGGTAATGAGGGGGTGTGGCTTCTCCCTTATGACCCAAGTCAAGGGAGGAATAATCTGACTGGGATTTTTTAACTCAGGTACTCAGAAAGGTGGAGTTGGAGATACTTATCATACTTTCGGTGTATGCTACCCGTTGGGTACTCTGTTGAAATACCATGAAATAGGGCATTTTGCATAATAGGTGACCTTTAACACTCCCTGATAATCCCTGTTTAGCTCAACTCCATTATATTCTAGTGTTTTCGTATTCACTGCATTTCATCTAATTGCCAACATTGCATAATGCTCATTCATCGCAGCAGTGCATTAAATACAAATCAGATGTTACCTTGTATGGTAAGAAACAATGTTGTATTCACGTTCACCTAATACATTTACTTCTTCTCTGAACCTCTCTTGGATTAAGTCTCTCCTGCTTGTAATGCAGTTTAGCGTTAGTTCAGTAAGGACTATCTTCATCCGTTTTCTATGTTCCTGATTCCAACTCAATCAGTTGATTGAGGTCGTTCACACTGTCAATTACACCAATCGGATTATGCCATGTCCTCTGTGAACCAATCGTCTCATCGCCTTCATAAATGAGAAACCGTTCCTTTCTCTGCACGCTGTCAGCCATCATTTCAGTGTCAGATCTATTCAACCCTGCCCCCAAACCCATTCACCACCGTCCCCCTCACAACATGTCCTTCCAGTAAGCTAATCAGATGTCTTCTTCAGCTGCATATTTCCATTGAATGTTCCCTGATTGAAAGCAAGGTGGCTGTTAATGGTATATAGATCAGCAGCTTACTGACGATCTATAACAAGCAACAGTACATGACTCATCAACCAATATTAAGCCATTAGGTTCAGTAATGTGAAGCAAGTGAAAACGTAACATAAGACTCTGACCACATCCTGTGAAATTCTCACTATGTGTTTGCCCGGCTGAATTCCAAACACACACCTACAGACTGAGATATTGCTCCACTTGCTGCCCCGCAGGCTATAGCCGTAAAGTGCTGTTTTTATATGACGGGAGGTTTGCTACCATCCCAAATCACATTTGATTTTGACAAAATGAATGGGCCAGTTCAAGACAAGTCGTTTATACATCGTTGACCTTTCGCAGTAGGAAAAAATAAAGATTTTGATGTCAAAAAAATATATAGCTATATATACAATAACCAAGAAGTGAATATTTTCAAAGCTGGACACAAAATAGACAGTGTTAGATAGTGTTAATAGACCGTACTTTTTTTTTTATTCTACAATGTGCGTTAGTTTACAGACAGGTATGTTTCCTTTAACAGCTTTCTGAGGAATTTCAGTTGTTGTGTTTTTTTTCTCAGTATTAATACAGAATCAATTCAGAATAGTAATGTTTTAACCTAGGCCGTCTCTTTGTCTGCTGTGGCCATTTGTCTTGCTTGAACCTTCAATGCATTCTCTCTCAGACACAGAAGCATCTCTCTGAGGCCCCAAAGAGCTCTCCTTACCGCCACACCATTATCACAATACTGCTATCTGTCCTCCTCTCCCTCATCATCATTTACATTTTCAAATCTGCATTTTTCATATAGATCCCACCTTACTCTAATTTTAATATCACTGTTATTTCCCATGACACCTTTTGTTTTATTATACATTATGAATTTCTCTCTCTCCATCTCTCTTTTTCCCAGGGTTACTTTCTCCTGCCCCCCCCCCCCCCCTCCCTTCCTCTTCTAATCCCTGTGCCCACACCGCGCTTATGAGCTGAAATATTTTATCAGGTGGAACCCTCAGTCAAACTTATCATTTTAATCTTATTTCAATAAAAAAAATAATCTCTCTTCTTTGGCTGTTTGACAGCAGTTAATGGTTTTTCGTTATCGTAAAAAGGGGAAACTTTGAGAACTGAGATAGACTGCCGAAAATGCAAAAAAGCCCCTTGTATATCCCTCCCCAGATGACTCATAAAGCATGCACTAAGAGCAGGTAACATATGAGGCGGGAGGAAGACAAAAGCCTGCCGGGGTAGATTCATGCATGCATTATGATGCATTCTTTTGTTCTTGGTATTCACATGTTTCCTCACAACACAGCTACCACTCTTAATGCCAGTGCATTTGTCAGCTTTTGTCCTGTATATCACAAAGACATACACCTAATTATTTGAGTATCATGATGTGAACACACACCCACAAGACACATGCCATGTGTTCCAATCCCCATACTTCCATACTATTTAGTATGCCAGAAAAAGATTTATGATGTCCCAATAAATGCGCGTCAATTGTAGTATGCTGAAAATACATAAATGTCTCACTAACTCCAATTGCATTTTGGAGTATTGATATGTATTCTTGACATTTCTCGACATAATGAAAAGAAAAATTAATCATCTGATTTTTTTTTCTCTCCTGTGGCCCTAAAACTCTTCTGTACTTTAGTATGTAGTGTAGTAAAAAGAAAGAGTAGTGATTTGGAACACAGGGATGGACTCCCCTTCAACTCGGCAGCATTGTGTGAGCTGCTGTTCAGTTCTGAGAAGGTCTTCTTGTCTTTAAGTCTCACACATGTTCACTCAAACAGTTTTTTTGTTTGCGGTTGCCGTTTCATCCCTGTCCGTACTGGGCCCACTAAGATATCCCACGCTAATGTGATCCACAACCCTCATTCATTCCGCGATGCCATTCAAAATTGAGCAACGCTGTAGTCGCTGTATTTTTTAGTCGCTGTATTTTTTAGTCATAAATTCCCTGTTCGGATGTGCCTGGAATATGTCCAGAAGGAGGGCTCCAAGAGGGATCCCAATCGGACGCCAAAGACCTCAACTGGTTCCTTTCAACGAGATGCAGCGCTTTGTTCCAGATGTCTGGGCTCCTCACCAGAGCTTCTGCATTAAACCGGTTGCAAGCCTCTTGCAGTGGGCTCCTTGATGGTGATTGGCTCATTGGATCTGTGGGAACTCATATCACTTCCTATTCCTCCTCATTGGAAAACACACCCCATACACTGTTGAGAACACAGATGGTAACTGGACTGCACACTTAGAGTACAGTATAAAGCGCTTTTTTTCCAAAGCCCTTTACATGTTTTGCTTCTCATTTACCCATTCACACACACACTCAAACACTGATGGCAGCAGCTACCACGCATGATGCTGGTTGTTACATAAACTTGGCCAGCCTGTCAGGAGGATATGGGCTTATAGCAATAATGGGGTTAACCTGGGGCCTGTTTCAGGTAGCTGGTTTTGAGGCAACCCACACTCAAAAAAGTGAACTCAGTGAGCTGTTGAATTTAATTAATGTTTTTATGTCAAATTTAATTAACATGTCTGTGTTGGCTTTTAAAACGTAACCCACTTCAGTTGGTTTCACTTAAATGTAAGACTTCTTAAAACCAAAGAAAGCCAGTTGAGTAAATACAAAGTAACTGTTTTGAGTGAATCGCACAATCAAGACTGAACACACAACGATTGTCCTAGATGTGTTGCCGTAGGCCAGCATTGCGCATGCTCGTGAACGTGGACATCGGGAGCAAGAAATTCAAACGTCGCCATAACTGTTAATATAAAAGGCAGTCTGTTAAATGACAGTCCTTTGCTGTTATGTTACGGAATGGTAATGTTTTTCAAAAATACTGAACTTTGCTGTTAATTTACCATCAAACTTAGAAGGGACAACTTGACATGAGCTGCCTGCACATGTGAAGCTTATACAATTTTCTTCATTAATCCTCATCCATCCACATCTTAACTAATAAGTGTTGTTTACTTTATATCCTCTGGTTAAGTTTACTTAAAGTTGAGTTATATTTACTTGGAAATGGAAAGTGCAGTTAACATAATTAAACCAAGTTAGTCTGAAGTTATGTTTACTCAGTAGAATGAAGGAAACGGATTGCCTTCGATAAATCAAGTAAGCACAACAAAGTGTATTGTAGAGACGCCCCCTTTCCCACAATGACTTGCACTGGACTAAACGTTTGGTATGTTGCTATTTGCACCCTCAGTAAAGGGGATGTTTCACTCCATTACCTCACTATGCATTTTGTTTAAATAAAACATTTCTGTGTGAACTAACCGTTATTTTTGGTTATAACAAACGGTTTGTGGAAATCTTAAGCAAGATCCCTAGTTCAACTCAGGAGACAATTTGCAATATAAATTAATCATTCCATTGAACTTGATATATTGTGACAAGTGTCTTGAAGTAACAAACAGAAGCTGCTCTCTGTGTTTAGCATTTGAACAAATAGGGGACATAGTAAACTTACTTATGGAATGAAACACATCTGCCCAATGAAATATAACATCCCCTTCACTCACGGTGCAAACAGCAACATAACAAACATTTAGTCCAGGTTCATCCCTTTTTTTCATTAACAGTATAATCCTGTCAATTTTACTGACAGTAAAATAATGTTCATTTAACAGTATTAAAATGGCAACCCTGCTGCCAGTTGATTAATGTTTTTTCCAGGGAAATTTCTTACAGTGTATGTAAGTTAAGTTGGAACTACAATGTGAGGTTAAGTTAGTCTTGCTTAATAAAGTTGAGTCATATTAACGTAAGTGGGTTAAGTCAGTATAATGATTATCTTTGTTGGTACTCAACACAGTTAATTAAGGCAAAAGTAGCCATGTTATGTTGAATGTACTTAACCTAGTTAAGTTGGTTGCACACAAGTGAGTTGATTCCATTTTAATCATAATTTTCAATTATATCTAACTTAACTCAGTTGTGTGGAAAACGTTGACATAACTGTATTAAGTAAATTCAACAACTTATTTTTTTGAGTGCAGAGTTTGTTCGCTCTGAGTTAGTGGAAACTCTGGGTTTCCCGTTTCAGGTAGCAGGTTCAGCGCGACCGAGAGTCAGTTACTGCGGCAACATACGCCGTGGGTCTAACCTGCTGGATAGGTGGTTAGACCTACCCTGAGTTTGTTTTCACTTTACGCTGCAGCTCCGACTGAAGAAGGAGCACTGTCACACGCGTCCCTGTACAGTTTGAAGCAAAATCACTCCACAGAAATCTCCATCGGGATGTTTTTATCATTTCCTGATGATTTTACGTTTGACCGATCATTTATCTGATCAGTAGCCTTGTTCTCAGCCCTCGGTCCGTTCATATAGGCGGCCACCTTACACATCGTGACATGCTCTACATTCAGATTAATAAACCTATTTGTATTTGTACATGCTTTTTAACGTCTGTGCCACTGAACAGATTTATGTCAGGTGGATTCGTGTAACGCTGCGGCTGCACGCGATTGTTACTGTTCACTTGTGCGATCCTAAAGTCACAGGCGAGCCCTTTTATATTCATATTATAGCCTAATATGAATATAAAAATTACATAAATAATTATATAATAATTTAAACTGTGATCACTTGAGGAAAATGGATCTGATAATAAATCAATCAGGCTCTTCAATGGAAACTGTCACCTTATGTGTCAGACGTTAATGTCTTTCACTCCCCATTTAAAAGAAGCGACAGTCTGTTTACTGCACAGTGGGCTATTAGGCTACAGCTTCCCAAATACAGCGAATATAAAACACTGTCAGAAATGCTGTGCCGCGCCAGCTTTATTACTTTACTGCTGATATGCGTAACTTTTTAAAATGGACTATGTAGGCTACTATATATTTTTTCTGAATTGCCGAGGAGATTAGATCAGAGTTATGTGACAATATACCCGTTAATTCTTCTCCATAGGCTACCATAAACTCATTCGTTAATATTTCTAACTCCAGTGGGAGGAGCGGAGAAGTTTTTTTTTCTTTTTTTGAGAAGTGGAGAAGTGGGAGGATCACGCATTTGTTTCTTCTGTTTCCATGGTGAATCATGTTATCAGCGATCCATTGACGATGGCTTTTATGCACACGCTCCACCCAGAGTGAACACGCTCAGAGTTGATTAACCCAACGCTGATCCACTGTTCTGAAACCGAAAACCCAGAGTTGCTTATCAACCCTGCGCTCTGAGTTAACGAACTCAGAGCGTATGATTAAACCCAGAGTATGTAAAACCAGCTACCTGAAACAGGCCCCTGGGCTATAGCCAAGTCACATAGCTAGCCCCGGTTCAGCCCCCTCTGATGTTATTGGGAAAATGGTTCAAAACTGTAATGCAATTGATAAACATCAATGTGTTGTTTAAATGCTGTAATTAAGAAATTAGTAAAAATGTGTATATATATCTGTGTGTCATACATGTTCTTTCCACTTTACCTCTTAAAAGTTAGGAAGTCGTAACTTCTCAATAGGATATTCAAATTTTGAGAAATAAAAAGAGAACCTCCTAACATTTTCTTCGCCCCCACACTTATTGGTCATGTCTCACCTCTTAAAGGAAAAGTTTTGGGAATTACTAACAGTACAGTACAGTACAGTACAGTACAGTACAGTACAGTACAGTACAGTACAGTACAGTACAGGATTATAGCAAACAATGTAGCTTATTCTAAAATACTTCCTGTGCAGCGGATCACTTTCTCAACAGGAGACCCTCCAGACACTGGATACGTACAAGAGCAGATTGGCTCAAGCTTGAGTCACTGCTGTGCCATTCAAAACCGGTGACAGTGAGAAGAAGAAGAAGTAAAAAAGCACACATTCATTGATATAAAACTGTCTACACTTCATCACTTTACGGCTTTTGTCACTCGTTCATACACCTCAGGGAAGTCCCAGCCCCAGAGAGAGAGGGAACCAGAAATGTCCTCAACCCAACCCAACCTCCTCCTCATGCATTACCCTTCACTCTGCGTCCATCCTTGTCGCCCCGTCCTCCCTGTCTCACCTCCTGGCTGCCTATGAGAGGCACCGGGAGGGGGCACATTCCCTGACACATCATTTGTTTAGTAAATGAAACAGATGTCTCGCTGTGAGTTGTTGTTGTTGTTTTTCCCTCTTTTCTTTTGTTGTGTGCCTGGGTGCTCCCCTGGGGTAAGCAGAGAGGACGGGTATGGGTGGCAGCAGGGTGTAGGGGAGTGTGGTGGTGGTGTTTGGACGTCCAGGAGGGTCACAGTCAATTCACCCACTGGGGAGAGGGGGAGGGGGGGGGTCTGAAGGAAGAGGAATAACAAGGAAGCTAGCGGAGCAGCCAGGGGGTCCCGCGAACATCATTCACATCCAGCCAGTAATCATCAAGGCCATGCTAGGATGCCTCCTTAATTTACATAATACCGTCCCCAACGCCTTTACTCCTGCGATCCATCACGCCATTGGGGATGAGGGGTCCCTCTTCTTCCTCAGCTTCTCCGTCCTTCTTTCTTTTTCTCCTCCCTTTTCGATTGTGTCTTGTGTTTATCTGCCCGAGCAACAAAAGATTGATTCCCCACTGTTTCTCCCACTTATGTTCAGCAGATATGAATTTTCACAGGATGATGAAGCACCGAGTCAGCTAATAATAAACAGAAAACACATTCAAAGAGAGAGGGGAGGGAAGGGGAGGGAGGGAGGGGGGGGGTGTCTGTCTGGGTTTGGCTGATGAGGAGAGATGGATGTGGTGGTGGGGGGAAGACACTCTGGAGAAAGAGTTGAATTAAAAATGCAGTTTTTATCTTTTTTTTTTGCCTCCCCGTCCGTCACTCCTTTAAAATGTCATTGTTTCACGAGAAAGTGAAATATGACAGAGTGGAGCGTCGTTTGCTGTTAACCCTTTGTAGTCAGATAGAGCGGCAGACTGAGTCACTACAATGATAATGCATATCGGCTGCTATGATTCATGGATTCATTCATTTATTCACATGACACTGAAGTGAGTGGCAGGAGCCCATTTATGGTTTGAATTAAAAGTAAGATCAACGAAGGAGCTGCAGTCGTTAACTCACCTCAACTCACCACAACTCAAATAAAGCTGTTACAATTGATCTCATCTACTTTTTACTTTATATCGTACTGTACTGTATATATATATATACTGTGTTATATTGCACAGACAATTTCTTTGCACTACTTAGTATTTAGAATGTATCTTATATCTATAGTTTATGTTTATCTTGTTTATCTTATTTAACTCTATATTTTTACTGCACTGTGGGCCAGAGATAAACACCGTTTGGATTCTGATGTATGTCTTGCACATATCAGGACTGACAGTAAAAGACTTTGACTTTGGCCAGTTGGAACCCCTTTTTTTTGCTAGTGCTGAGTCTTCCAAAAAATAACTAGACTACGTGAATTAAGTGCAAATAGCGCACTGACACTGTGCTTTAAACAGGGTTAATGTTATACAAGCTTTTATAGATTATAAATCCAGGCAGACCAAAAAGGCTAAAACATGGTGTTTCACTGTTTAGGAATTCCGATACACACACTTAATTAAGAGATATAGAATGATATTTGCAACCTCAAGATCTAAGCCAACATAGACGAGAAGTCCTTTAAGTGCTCTTTACAGTAACTTGTTTATTTAAAATAAGCTTGTGGCTGCACTCTTTAACTAATCATAATATCTTGTAGTACATTTCATATGATTTTCATAAAAAAAGGCTTTGTAATGTGATATGGTATGTGGGGTCACGGTTAACCTACAGTCAAATTGCACCCGACTTTGTAGTTCCTCTCAGCTTGCCTATAGTTTCCAGCAGCAGAATACAGACCCTGCGTTCCATATCTCATACTTTTTTCTTTTTTACTACACTACATACTAAAGTACAGAAGAGTTTTAGGGCCACAGGAGAGAAAAGAAAATCAGATAAAGAAGATTTATTTCCATTATGTCGAGAAATGTCAAGAATAAAGAGAAATACTCCAAAATGCTATTGGAGTTAGTGGGACATAGGTATTTTGGGCATACTGCAATTGACATGTATTGGGACATCCTAAAACTATTTCTGGCATACTAAATAGTATGAAAGTATGGGTATTGAAATGCAGGGAGAGTATGTTCTGGTGAATGTGGTGAATCAAAAAAAAAAAAAACAGGGATGGTTGAAATTCAGTTTGTCGGAAGGAACACAAACGCTATGTTTATGATGCTCTGTGTCTTCTGGATGTGTCAACCCAACAGACTCATCCTAAATAATGATGTGATAACAATATGTTATAGTTGTGTTTACGGACTGTTCCGCTGCCAAATAGGTTTCATTTTAAAATGTCTTCTATCCAAATTTAAAAAAAAAAGGGCTTTATTGTGCTTTTAAAGTAGTTCTATAAACACTGCACAGTAATATGTCTTCAAACGTGTTGTTTTGAGTCACATTTACTCATTTAATTTGACTTTTAAACCTCTTCAAATGTGTGTGTTTAAAAGCCCCAAATGTCTAGTCACGGACAGATGAGACCGTATCATTGACAGCGCTGCCAAATTTGAAATTTAAAATCTTAATATCCAGCAGTGCAGGCCTTTCACTTCTGTGGTGTTAAATCAGAGCGCTGTCAGGTGTGCTGTGTGCGGTGTGTGTGTGTGTGTGTGTGTGTGTGTGTGTGTGTGTGTGTGTGTGTGTGTGTGTGTGTGTGTGTGTGTGTGTGTGTGTGTGTGTGTGTGTGTGTGTGTGTGTGTGTGTGTGTGTGTGTGTGTGTGTGTGTGTGTGTGTGTGTGTGTGTGTGTGCGTGTGTGTGTGTGTGTGAGAGAGCACAGAGGGCCGTGTCTGGTTCACGGAGGACATTACCATAAGTACCATTACTGTCAGAAAGCATGAGATCACTATCAGTGAAATATCCTCCACACCGCTGCTCCGGCATCTGCCTTGACTTACAACACCCTTGCCCTGATACTGACATTTCTAGCACACCGACACCCACAATGCACTTTACCTTTAGAAGTGATGTGGCAATATAGTTCAATACTGTTATGTTCAATAGCCAATAGGAAAAAATGAAGAGAGAGGATCCATGCCGGGCTTCACCGCCATTTTGCTTTAAACATGAACCACACTGGTCCTTGTCATCTGTTCAACTGTATTATATTCCATAGTATAATCCATACTTTATATTTTCATAAATCCTTTGTTTTTCTCTATAAGAATGCCATCCAATACGGACATCAAATGTACAGTGTAAATAATGTCTATAACGCCACATAAAGGCAGTGGCAAATGTTAGCGTGTGGCTGTCTGAAGCATCCTCCTCTGGAAAAAACGTATTTTTCTCCTCTAACCAGCAGAGAGGAGGTTGAACAAAATAACGGAAACACCTCAAAGTAGTTGGTATGGAGAAACACACATGGAAAAAGTCTTTCTCCATTTATAAAGCTGTCTAGATGAAAGTCAAAGGATGGACAACTCATGAGAGGTTTTCAGGGCCCCAAATCACTTCATACATATACATATATATACTGTATATGATTCCTACTGTAAACTTTGTTTAAATCTTTGGTCTCAGCATCTACTCCAAACAAGATTGTCTCTTCAGGGCTGTGCTGCAGAAACAGTTGTGTTCATTGGGTATGTCAGGTCTAACAGCCTAAGCCATAAGCATCTGCTAAAGGCCAGCTTTTGACATAATAACACTTAATCATGCCCTCCAGTCTCCAAGTTGATCTGGCACTTGAGTGCAAATGAACCCGGGATGTATAAGTCAAGGAAGTGCATCCCGGGTTGCACTTTCTTTGCTCAGGTTCTGTGTTGACCAATACCTGATTAAGACGTAATGGGGCCATCAATAAGATAACATGGCACTCAATAATCATCCTCTTGAGTCGGGGCCCCCTTTAGAAAAATGTGCTAAGGACATTGAAAAGCTTGCTATGAAAAACTGAGTAAGTGCTCGAACACAAAAATCTTTAGATATATCAAACGGGGCACATTCACGTCCTCACGTGGCGCAACCTTTCCAGGCCTCATTTAATGCCCATAATTGGCAGGCAATGCCACAATTAATATTCATTCAACAATTTGTGATTTACGAATTTGGGCTTTATGGATTAAAATTGATTTGACACTTGATTTGACAAATAGGTAATGTTTGGTGAAGATAAGCATAGATAGATACAAACCATAGAATAAGTGTAAAAATGGACTTGTGTATTTGACATCACCCAAAGGTTTCAATCTGTGACTTGAGTGAAAGTAACAACTTGGGCAGTAACTAGACACTTAAAATATTGTTTTTTATCAAACAAGAGGAAGCCTGGGACGATAAAGCAGCATATACAGTAGGCTATGTACGTGTAAATTGGGTGCATCAAGCATATCCCCAAATCCTACGTCTAGCTGTTTCTTGATGGAGACAATGGAAGAGATGGATAAAATAGGCAACATTAGAATAAGGGAGATTGGGGGTGGAGGTAGGCTGGAACATGGGTGAAGATAAGTACACATAGATGAATAGATGTGATATGAATGGGCTGAAATAAGTAGAGAGAGAGAGAGAGAGAAATAGGTTTGTCTGGTCTTGAGGGTGGAGAATGGGTGGAGGTATGCAGAGATAAAGTGGATGCAGATGTGGCTGGGAATGAGGTGTGATAAATGGGAGAGCGAGTACATTGAGTGTAAGGCAGAGTGACAGGGAGGACGGGGAGGATGGGCAGAGCGAGAGACCTTCACAAGGAAGAGAGGGAAGAGAAGAAGAGAGAAAAGTCCAGTCACAGCAGAGCCACTAATAAACCCTCCTTCTCCATAACCCAACTCTGCCCTTCCATGTTAACATACTGTGAACTGAGCACAAGTGACAAAATCAATCCATCACAGGCGGGCCCGCCGACCGGCACAAGGAAAGGGACAGAGGAGCTAACAGAAATTGATGACATCCCTGCTTGAATTTTACACCGTTTCGGCCATGCCGGCGATTGAAACAGACAGAGATTTATAGTCCAGCCAGGGGAACCGCAGCCATCCTTGATTGCCTCTCTCCCCCCCCCCCCCATCCCTTCTTATTCCTCTGCCACGAAGCCCCCTGGTTTTTTGCATATTTATTTCCAGGCTCATCAAGAGTGAGCGGACGCATCCGAGTGACAATCTTATTTCACCTTTGGGGTGGGGGGGGGGGGGGTGGTAGTGGAGGATTGGGAGGTTACATCTTACACCCTGGATGAAAGCAGGGGCTGCCTGTCCTCCAATTGAGTACAATTACACTTCTCGACTTGATGTGTGTTTTGAAATCTGACGATAAGGATTGAGATTTTAATGTGATTTAATAAGTGACAGAGACACACAGAGTTTTAAACTGGGCACGGACAGGACTGCACAGTGTCTCTTGGAGGCTGACTTATTAAGCTCGGGCTCACTTTCCATCTTTTACATGGCTTGTGAGACCTTTTCGGAGCTGGAATTTGTAGACCATCTTTTTGAACATGTAGATTTTAAACAAAATCACATTCAGGTTTTTAGTGGAGTGACTGCAATATGAGAAGGCCCCTTTTCTATTGTGTTGAAGTTGAAGTCGAAGCCAAAGGGTAGAATGTCTAGACAAACCAAACATGAAGATTGTTTCCACCAAGTTACACCAATGTTTAAGTCTTTGGTTGTCAGGAAGAACTAAACCTGATAACTGAGTAAATACACAACACAACAACACACACTGCCCAGTAACCACTACAGCTCTGGAGGGAGATGAGCCACCAAATTCCAATCAAGGAAGCCACTAGGGGGGATGTACTGTAGCTTGGTGGGTAGGGTGGTCGACCCTCATTTACAGGGTTGGTGGTTCGATCCCCAGTCTCCCTGCCACATGTCTAAGTGTCCCTGGGCAAGACACTGAACCTAAATGGCTCCCGATAGTTAGCCAGCACCCTGCGTGGTAGCTGCTGCTATCGGTGTATGAATATGTGTTCCAGTTGTAAGTCGCTTTGGATAAAAGCGTCTGCTAAAATGACATGTAATGCTCTGGTCTCGTG
This sequence comes from Ammodytes dubius, assembly GCA_026122265.1. Classification (NCBI taxonomy): domain Eukaryota; kingdom Metazoa; phylum Chordata; class Actinopteri; order Uranoscopiformes; family Ammodytidae; genus Ammodytes; species Ammodytes dubius. The sequence goes on from CM047517.1 coordinate 28,944,119, forward strand.
AGGTTGTACCAAAAACAAACATGGACGCCAATTTTTGTGCTGAAAGACGCTTAAAGGAAGAAGTCATAGCTCATAGTCTGTAGAGATTCTGGATGGATGGATGTGTAGGACTGCAGACACACAGGTGACGTCATCATCGCTGCCATCGACAGTCGCAAATATCAAACCTGTTTTGAAAAACCTTTGTTCAGAAAGAAGAATTCAGTTGTCCACCAATCAACCGTGGTCCCATTTCTTTATTATGACAAAATCTGATGCTGGATCCTAACCATACCTTAAAGTATAGCTTCCCAACACATCTCTGTTTTGTACACGTCATGTCCTTGTGTCTTTAGTCAAAGCTGACAGAACAATGAACAGGGACTTGAACATAGTGAGCAGGTGTATGCTGCATTCTTCTGCAAGAAAAATGCCAAAGTATAATTAAAAGTGACAAGATGATAGCAGGACTCATGACTAATTTGCTCACATACTGTACTGCATGTCAAATGTGTTGCTGGAAACTCTTCCTGTGAGCAGTTGACATGAACAATACATATTAAGAGAAACTGATGTTTTATCATCATTTTATTAATGAGTATGAGTCAATCTCTTCATCAAAAGCGATTAGTGAATTTGTGCATAAAAGATGAAAATCAAGTAAGACAGTTATAAAAGTCTTCCTCGAGAAGAGAACAACGAGATGTTTGTTTAAAAGATCAACTGTTTTATTTTGAGACACTTTTTTTTGGGAACTGATCAAATTGATCATAACTCACAATCGGTTATCTGTGCCTCATTGCACAATATTTTAGGAATATCGTATATATGGAAAGAGATCTGGAGGAAGCAAAAAGTGTCACAACCCCACAGGGTTAAACGTGAATGGCTTTGACCTTCACGACAATGTTAAAGCATGCGATTCAGAATTCAGCAGTGATTGAAGTGTTAGAGAAGTGTTACCAGGTTCAACTTTTTAAGATTACCGTTGTGACTTTTATGGGAAACTGGGTTGCACCTACTCAAACATGAGACTGTAAAACATGTAAACGTTGCTGCAAATGTAATAATTTGAAAAAGGCGAAGGAACCTCCTGCAATAGTAAGTCTGGTTCTCTCCCTTAATGTATGACCAGAGGAAAAAATTCACAGTGTACTGAAAAGCTTTCATGGTGCTAGACCGGCTTGGGTTTAAGCAGCTTTCCTTCTCACTGCCATAGGGCTCAGTGTGTAGTCGGCGCTTTCAGTTATGTTGAACGAGGCCCGTGTGAGGACCACAGCCTTGTGTCACGTCGTAATCTGCGATTGAGATCTTGTCCTTTTTAAGCGTCTTTATTTGTGCTCCGAAAAAAGGACAAACGACGCATACTGCTCTTTATTGTGTTGGCAGCTGTTATTGTTTTTCTGCTTTTTGCAAAAATCTGTACGTAATTGTTTCTATTTGTCTGTGAGCGACTGTGTTGTCTGCAGCTGTCTTCTTGACTAGGATGTCTGGGCGGGTGTGTTGGTGTCAGGGTGGGGGGTGGGGGGTGGGGGTGGCGGTGACTCCCTCCCACCACCCCCCACCCCCCACTGCTATGTCATGCTTGAAGGTTTTACGAGGACTTATGGAAAGTATAAATTTCACGGGTACGGGGGCGAGCTGCAACCAAACGGTGCTCGGCGACAGCGTCACTGTGACGGCCACAGCAGTTATGCCTGACAGCAAATTGATTAGAATAATTCAAATGTGATGAATAACTTTCATCATGTAACCACATAGTCCGATGAGTGCGCTATTCGTTAGGGGCCCGCCGGGGGTTTATGATGAGGACTGTGCACTGGAGAGAGACAACACATCAAAGATTATGCATTACAACCAAACATCTTTGTCGCAAATGGCAAAACGGCCCCACACACTCTGCGTTTGACAATTGTCATGAAAAACTGGAGCTGTTAAGAATTAGATTCCTGTCAGAGCTGCAGCCTTTTTCTCTTTTGAATTTGTGTCTCGACATTACACTAAATGGGGACTGGTATTCAGGCTCTTTAACCGAGGCGTGGGGATGGAGGTGATTGATAGTGATTGCAGTACTGTACAGATGACGATTCCAGTCGTAACATCATGGGAATCAGTTATGCACACAACCTTACATCTTGTCCCAGATATATGCAAGACAAGAAGGTCAAACGTCTAATGCATAGAAATGTATTTAGATTTGCAAAAAATAATATGTAGGAAGCATATACTGTAACTCCATAATTTATAAAAGCCAATCTGCATCAATAATGCACATTAACATGTCAGATCTGCATGTGTCACCACAAGATCATTGTTTATGATTAATTATTGACACATGTTTTGTTCAATAAATTGCAGGAATACAATCTGCAGTATTTCTCTATAATATGATTATCGACAAAAAAAAATTAAAAAGTTCAGGAAAAGACAAATATGGCTCAGTAATATTAATTAGGGTCCAAAACTCAGCTAATCTGCTCCCTTAAGATGGCGGGGGTGTGGTTGCAAAAACTCTCCATAATATGAATGTGACATTGCCTTTGTCCAACAAATAGAAGTCTGGCATGTGATCTAACTTCGGCTTGAAATGCATTACAAGCTTATAATGTAACCTTCACTGATGTTGGTCCTGCAGTATTACTATTATTACTATATATTTTTGCCTGACAGAAAAACCTCACTCAATTAGCAAATGACCAGCTTGTTCAAGTTGCATGTATACTTCCATGGTGTTGCTGGTCCACCATTGGCATCTCAGCATCAAAACATGGTTGTGGGTCTGTCAGTCTTTGGACCCTGATTGATCACAGTCATTACATAACATTAAACCAAATCTTTAACGCACATTCACTTCATGAAATCTTCCAATGGGATTGAGAATAGATAGATAAAACTCTTGTCCTGATGTGAACTTTAAGTTCATTCATAAATGTCCAGAACAGTCAGATGTAGCCTATAACAGCATTGCTAGGCCAGATGTATTCCACAGATGATTTACAGAGACATATTAATTGAGGTCAGTACATAACTAGGCTTGATCTGGAACAAAGGAGGTGCTGATAGAAATCATTTTAGTTCAGTTGCTATTGCAATTTCGTAATACAAAATATACTGCAATCAAGGCAAGTCAGTTTTGCACATACACAAATCACAACCTGCCTCAGGTGGCTTTACAATCTGTACAACATATGGCACCGTCTTTCATAGACCATCGATTTGGTAAGGAAAAACTCCCCTCCCCCTTAAAAACATTTAACAGGGAAGAAAAGTCTATTTACAGTATTGTATCATTGTTATGCATACGTCGTAACAACTGTTTCAAACTGCCAAACTCATAATGTACAGACTTGTTCAATTATTACATTTTAAAGGGGAACTGCACTCCATTTACGTTTTAGGATCTATTTCCTGGTCTTGTGGAGTGCAACTGTAATGTATGTATGTAATAAAAAAAAAATTATAAAGCAGTGTTTGTTGAGTTTGAAAGCTTCATGTTTGAAAATTAAAATAATCTGTTATTAAAAAAAAGTGAGTTTACCAGGTGATATGGGCCATCCGTAAAGTCTGATTGGCCGCTGATAGGTATACAACCCCATTCTCCTTAACTAGGATTGGCTATCTGCCCAGTCAGAGCAATACAATCACATAAGCAATACCATTGGCAGTAATACGCTAAACAGCGTCTAAACGGCCAGAATCTTATAAGAAGAAGAAGAAATTCTTTATTGCTTGAGTATACTTCAGTGTGAATGTTTCGACGCACCTGCATACACAATGGATCTTTAAGTAGACAGTATGTAGTATGTAGATGTTGAGTATGTAGGAGGGAGGACGTTAGTATGGCTTTCCGAACACAACCTTGGCCTTTAGCACAGCTCAAATCTTGTTGGACAAGGTCACAATGTTGCCAAGTGTTGATTGGCAATCACTCATGTGTGACAGCCAGAATTAAGACAGCTGAATACGCATTCTATGTGCACTGTGATGGGCACTGTCAGAACCGGATCAAACTGAACTGTCCCTTTGCATTGTAGGTAATGTAGGCACCAGGAAGAAGAAGGAATGAAATAAAAGAGCATTTCTTTGGTTCTTCTGTTTAGTTAGTTAGGAAGTTTGGAAATGTCAACTCCTCCTCGACTGAGTTTAGCTTGTTTAGCTGTGCGTGGATCAAGGAGTGGTAAGCACTTCTTGAGCCACTTGAACAATCAGCACTTTTAAAATAGTAAATGGACTTGACATACTGTATATAGCGCTTTTTAGCCGATTTTCTCAGCCCCAAATCGCTTTACATTTCTTACCACATTCACCCATTCACACACACATACTCATGCATCGATTGCAGGAGCTGCCATGCAAGGCGCCCTCTGAACCATCGGGAGCAATGTGGGGTTCAGTGTCTTGCCCAGGGACACTTCGACATGTGGCGGGCAGGCGGGGGATTGAACCTCCGACATTGCACTCCAGAGGACGATCTCCCTACCCACTTCGCCACTGCCGCCCTTATGTTCTTTGAGGCAGAAGCATTCTTATGTAAAAGACTTCGATGGATGACAAATGGGATGATGGCTAATAGTGTTATATTGACTTAGTGAGAGGTAGCAGGTAAAACATGGAATGGATTTTCCTTATCCATTTCTCCCAATGAGACCGTATGGATTCCATTGACCTTGTACTTTTAAAAACAACACTGCACCGATCAAAATAATTATTTCATGACTTTTATTTTACTCACCTCGGTAAAAAAAATACCTCAATGGTGCATACGGCCATGCTTCTACCACCCTTCACACCTCCTTCTTCTGAATGTCATGTCTCATTCTAGACACTGGTTTCTTGCTTTACTGAGCTGTGAATGGCCAAGGCCGCCAATTCTACATCCAGGACAGGGTCAAATCCATACACCCCAGCCCGACCACTATGCTTTGCTGCTGCCAACTATAGCTTACGTACCCCGGCTTACTACGATGGGGCCTAGCTACCGCTCAAAAAGATCCAACCTTTTGCTGTCCTGGCTTCAAAATGGTGGAACCAATTGTCCAATAAAGATGAACATAGAAGAGTCTCTTTAAATGTAGCATCTCAAGAAGTTCATCATATTCAATGTACTTGCATGATTGGTGCTGTTGTTGGGTTGTATCCACATGATTGAATGTACGCTTTGTAAGTATGATAAAAGCTTCATCCGAAATGTCTAGACTAAATGTAAATAAATGTAAATGCGTGATAAATACTTCCACTGTCTCTCAACACTGGCTGTGACCTCCTAGATCAAACAATGCAGATAAAATGTTGCTCAGATGAAAACCCAAAGTGATGTTATTGAAGGCCACTGTCGCTACACTCCAGGGCTACAGCTTCTACACTTAAACGTTGTCCTTTTCCGACTACTTTTAAAAAGTAATAATCAGTGACATTTTCAAATGAATAAATGTCAGTGTAGCTGTTTTTTTTTTCTGTCACCGATTGATATAACACAGCAGGGAGTCAACCTATAGCAGGGTTCATGAAAGCTTTTACATTTGCTGGTGTCTGCAACGTCTTCCATAGGAAAAGAAGAAAAAGGAAAGAAAGAATGAAACCCATAAGTGCACAGGAATCAGTGATTGAAGTGAAAAGATTAGTGATATTGGGAGTTGGATTATTGGAAGTGTAGAGCAATGGTTTCAAACCTTTTTCTACTTATCACCCTTATATTTATTCAAGGAAGCTGTATCTACCTGCCACTGTTCCCGCTACTCAAAGAAGCCACAAAAGAGGAATTCCCTCACTAAATGTCTAATTTAGGTCAATAATTGTTAAGGTAAAGCTATCCAATATTGAATATAAAGTCTAATACTATACGTTCAAATGTACGTAGCAGGGTCGCAGGTTCGAATCCGACCGTGGACCTTCACCGCATGTCATCCCCCTCTCTCTCCCCATTTCCACTCTGTACTCTGTGATCTTGAACTGTCAAATAAAGGTTAAAAAACACCCACAAAATATATTTAGAAACAATGTATGTAGCAGACAATGATCCTTTTCTCCTTTCCATCACCCTTTGACCTCTCTACCAATGGTTAAGGCAAACGTTCAAATTTGACTTTTGAACGGAATTGTGTGTTTTGCAAAAAAAAAAAAATGTCTGTGTGTCCTTGAACGCGACATCTCCACATTTCAGCTTATCTTACACACACACACACACACACACACACACACACACACACACACACACACACACACACACACACACAGTCACCCCTCCCTCTCCTGACCCATTCATACGCTGCCGTCACACACATCTGCATCCTGTGCAATTTGTCGCCGCCGCATCTCTCAGCCGCCATTGGCCGTTGCCGAGCAACCTGTGTGTCTAACAGACGATTTCCCATGATAAATTAGCTGTGCTGTTACTATGCCAACAGAATTTGTTACTTAATTAAACTGATTCGGATCACAATCGGCTGGAGGGGAGAGAGACGAGAGTCACAGAGAGATAGGTGGAAGGAGAGACAGGGGCCGCCACACACACACACACACACACACAGAAGCCCAGGAAGTGAGATGAGACAGGGAGAATCCACGAAGGAATGACTGTTATTAGATGGGTTGAGATATTGAAATGGTCAGGCTTTGCAGACGAGAAGAACAAAAGAAAGAAAGTGGAATAAGAAAAGTCCCAGAGAAAAAAACCACAACAGCACCCTTCTTGAATTAACGGCTTGACTCTTTCAGAGCTGATCTTCTTTTTCCCCCTCTCTGCCTCAAAGAGAAATGAATTGTCCATGACAACAAATGTGCTTTTTTTTGTGTTGCTTTTTTCCACTTCTGATCTACTTTTATTCTTATAAGCCTGGCAGGTCAGGCTACGGACAACTAGTATGGTCACTGGAGAGAGAAAAAAAGGAGTGGAGGAATTTTATTTTATTCGTTATGTGCTAGAATGAAGTGGAAATGTAGAGAAAAAAAAAGACAAAATCCAATGTCGAGAAGTAAAGCTGGAAAGAAATTGATAGATTTGGTACGCTCGGGGGCGTAGTGATAGAGCGTGTACCATATTGGCTCCGGCCTTCGTTGCAGTGGTCGCAGTTCAAATCCGACCCGTGGACCTTTACTGCAGGTCATCCCCCCTCTCGCTCTCTCTCTCTCTCTCTCTCTCTCTCTCTCTGTCTCCCCATTTCACCTATGTACTGTCAAATAAATCTTGAAAATGCCCAAAAATAGTCTTAAAAAAAAGAAATTTCAACTTTAGGTATCAATAAACGCAATAAACGCATGAGAAAAATGTTATTAAAATAATAACATCCTAATTTTTTACAGAAACACAGACATCCTCCAAGCTCCACTAATCACTGCACTGTATACGAGTGAAGGTATTGACCATTGATCTTGTCTGTGTCTCCTGATAATCCCTGCACTCTCGTCAAACAGAGAGAACACATTCTGGTATTGGATAGAGGATGCCTCGTTTCGGTAACTATGAGGTTGTTGCAAAGATGCGTTTGTGTTTTGCTTATGAGTTATTGATACCGGAAAGTTTGAATCTGTCAAAATCTTTCCAGGTGAGACGGAGCTTTTGCTGTGGCTGCTCCCAATCTCTGGAACAGTCTTCCTCTGAGTCTGAGAACTGCCAGTCCATTGACCAGTTTAAAACCTTACTAAAACTCACTTATTCTCAACTTTGTATTTTGAACATTAGAATTCTGCTCTGGGAGACAATCACAAGGCCTTTTTTTTCGCTGACTGAACGAGAAACATCAAACCTGACTCATGGTTCCACTGACTATCAGAAGGTAACTGTTGATGTCTGCCTAATTTGTACAGGTAAATCCCATTGAGACTCCTTTACAAGGGAGACCTGCTCCCATTTACACGTTACCATTCACACACCGATAGCAGGCTAACTATCGACATTCACACGAGGCAAGGTAGGTGAAGTGTCATGCCCAAGGACACAACAACCATGACACAAGTGGCAGGGCGGGAATTGAACCGCCAACCCTTTGATCATAGGCCGACCTGCTCTGCCCCCTGAGGCACAGATGCCCCAAATTCCAGAGATAAACCCAGCACCTTTAATATCAAATAGGTGTGGACCACGTTGTATTCTTTAAAACAATACCTTCTTTAAAGCCCCCCCCCCCCTTTCCTTTCCCACAGTACATCTGAAGTGGGTCCAAAGCTATTGCATTGTGAAGCACATACATCATCACCACCGCAGGCTTTGACCGCTAAGTGAGGAAGAAAAGAAAAGAATGGCAGAACAATTTGGGCCGTTGGAGCGGGGCGGTGTGTGGGGGGAGCGGGCGAGCATGTAATCTCCTAATTTGGAGCATCTCGGCCTTATGTCTGTGGTGTGTGTGTGTGTGTTGTGTGTGTGTGTGTGTGTGTGTGTGTGTGTGTGTGTGTGTGTGTGTGTGTGTGTGTGTGTGTGTGTGTGTGTGTGTGTGTGTGTGTGTGTGTGTGTGTGTGTGGTGTGGTCGTGTGGTGCGTGCGTGTGTGTGTGTCTACTGCCCGCCTGACACGTTCTCTCAGCCTTACCTATACCAGTTATTTCCATAACTTCCCTGACAAAACCATTTTGTCCTGCCTGATTGGGCCCTATTTTGCATCGGACAGCCTCCTCTGCATATAGATTGATGGGTTTAATCAGCGAATCAGGGCGAGCGCTCAGACATCAATCAATGTCTATATACGCCACTCCGTCTTGCTCCCAGTAGTAGTAATAGCAGTAGAACAGTTTTTGTTCTCTTTTTCCTTTTTTTTGGTCACTCTGTTGGTTGTCTTTCTCCCTCCCCTAGCCCTGCTGATGTTCTGCTCAAATACATCAAGGAATGCCCAAGAGCACAGAGGGAATTTCTATCTCTTTATCCGCCCCTTATTTGTAACCTACTCTAATGTGAGTGCAGATGCTGTTCCAATCTTTGTAAGAAAAACAACATAATAGTCACAGCGTTGGTCGGAGAACATCCCTGACCAACCAAATTGGAGGATGGACCACTACTATTTTTTTATTTAATTTTATTGGTTTATTTGAGGGACATTGCACACTAATACACAGTCAGACTGTAAGTGAGCCAGAGTTAGCCTTAGAGGCTAGTTTGCATCCGTTGTCCCCTGCCAGATGTTACAAAGGCAACCTGAAATTACAAAAAATTAAATGCATGTACAAACAAAGATTAAAAAACAAAATAGTCAACTCAGAAAATAACAGTAACACATAGTAAGTACTACCTTAAGCCTCGCCCCTATTTGGTTACTATATTCATCTATATTGTCCAGTTCACTTGTTGACTATAGGGGTGTAAATCGCTGGTTTCAACATGATATGATTTAAAAGGGGTGCATTGGCCAGCTATACAATATTTGCCAAAGCAAAAAGTCTGACGCGATGCGGCTTTGATTGGATGCATATGATATGAGAGGATATCATCTGCCCATTTACTGTAACACAACCTGTGACATTCATATCAACTCACAAAAAAAACATATGATTTTACCATTTGAATTCTGAGCTCTTCCAGATATTTCAATGTAAAAAAACGATCTTTACTTTTAGGTAAATAGTGTCACACACTGTCGTGCAGCGGGTTGTTGAATTTAAAGTGTATATGTGTGTGTGTGTGTGTGTGTGTGTGTGTGTGTGTGTGTGTGTGTGTGTGTGTGTGTGTGTGTGTGTGTGTGTGTGTGTGTGTGTGTGTGTGTGTGTGTGTGTGTGTGTGTGTGTGTGTGTGTGTGTGTGTGTGTGTGTGTGTGTGTGTGTGGTGTGTGGTGTGTTGACGTGTACGTGTACGTGTACCTCTCTGTGGTTTGAGACACAAAGAAGGTGGGAAATATATGTGTGTGTGTGAAGGAGATGGACAAAGTCAGGTCATCAAAAGGATCCCCATACATCCATGCACATGTATTCATGCACTTGCAAGATGCAGGCTGTGGGAGCTGTGGGATTCATGTCTGTGTGTGTGTGTGTGTGTGTGTGTGTGTGTGTGTGTGTGTGTGTGTGTGTGTGTGTGTGTGTGTGTGTGTGTTTGTTGCAGATGCAGGAATATGAAACCTAACAATGAGCTGCCTGGACGGCCAGGGCCCTGGGGACAGCACACACACATCCACATCAATAGGATAAGGCAGCTCATTATAAATCCCTCTGATGTAGATTGATGTGTCTGGCTTGTCCGAGCGCTGCAGCCCGGCGAAGGTGCATTGGCTGGATGACAGTGACAACAGTGGGGTCAAATCTGGTTTGGGACCTCAGTTACATAGGGATCCCACAGTCTGCGTAACACCTTTCTGCATACATCACAGTCTCTCGCATTATAATGGTGTTCACTTAACAATCCAATGTCTATACCTGTGTAATGTAAAGTTACGTATACAATATTTCCGTAGTCATTATTGCCAAGTAAAAACCTATTTCTGATTCATGAATATACTGTGATGTGGTGGAATGTCTGCGGTTGTGACATGTGTCCTTTGCTCCAGGTTAAGATAGTCCTCAGACATGTACTTGTCAGAATACCTGTGTGATGTAATTGATGTAATGAATCATATTTAAGGTAACATATTTGGCTAATTTTTAAGTTAAAATGTGTATTTTGGGTTTCTATTTGAAACTGTATTCATGGTGTACTGTCCAAAAAACCCTATATATTTATATTTCTCACAGTGGCATTTGCTGAATCTGCCCTTTTCAGCCTCTGTCCGAGATGCTCCGTTTTGGCGCCTGTCTCTTTAAAGCCGCCCAAAGGCCCATCTGCTCTGATTGGCCCTGAATTCTATCTGTCTGCTTAAATCTACCTGCCTGGTCGTTTGAAAGGTATCTGGGAATATGCTTATTGAAGGTGGAAGGGAGTGCTAAGTGAGGTTGGT
>CM047517.1:28959942-29032442 GCA_026122265.1 Ammodytes dubius
TATAGATCTAATTTTAATTCTTATTTTATTCAGAGTATGCAGTTTGGTACACACTTTTTGTAAGGATGCAGTGTGACTTGTTCAGCTGTACACGGTGCTATTGACTTGCCTTTTAACATGAGCGTGTGAGCCATACATTCATACCTGCCGTGAGTGAGATTCTTTTCTGTAGGCTGCCCCTTTGTTTGCCTTGTTCAAAGTGTTAAGAATGTCGAGATTGCACGACCTCGCCCTTGAACGTGAAGAAGAGCTGTTTGCTTGATTAGTCATCCGCTCAATTGACCTTATAGCTTTTGTCTTTACTTTGAGCTCTGCAGTGTCGTGCCAGTATCTCCTGTCTCACGGTCATGTTTTCTCTTTAGCATTTCATTACCACTGCCAGAAAAAAACAGAGAAAATAAGGAACTCATCGTCGAGAATTCTTACCTTTCCATTCTCTTTCAAACAAGGTTACTTAAATGAGTGGCTGTATGGAGGAGGCCTGAAACAAAAGGTCCCTCATAATCAACATGGCCGCATATTGAGGAGAATGTGATTGATTTTTTCCCTCCTACCTTGTTACCACCTCTCTCTCATCTCACACATGTATTTATAGGAGACGGCTAATTTCCCCCTCTCCACCCGCTTCTTATGTTGTGAGCTTTTGCCAAAGGTGTGATGCACAAAAAAAAAACAGCCATCATTTTAATCTGGTCAGGGAGCCCCCTCCATGTCCCTTCCTCTGTGACAGTGTGTGTGTGTGTGTGTGTGTGTGTGTGTGTGTGTGCGTGCGTGTGTGCGTGCGTGCGTGCGTGCGTGTGTGTGTGTGTGTGTGCTGTCACCACTGCTGAGATTTACACCCTATATATATGGTTGATTTAAGTGTTGGCTTTCACAAGGAGAGGAGGGCAGGATGTGCATCTCATTAGCAGGTACAACAGGTGAGCTGTGAACTATGTCAGCCCTCGGTGTGGTCCAACGTTTGTGAAGAAAACTCGCAAATAAGACTTGGCAGCCGTGTCAGCACGTACCTGCTCGTGATCCTACATTAGCTGTCTGATTGGATTTAGAGAAACCAAACGAGCTACACAGTAAGTGTAAAAGTGACTTGATCATTGGAGTCAAAAATAGGCGTGATTGTCATGGTCAAGTCTTTCCAGCGAGAGTGTGTCTATGTTCCCATAGCTCTATTTTCCCACATTTCTAAGTAATCTAACTTTATAATAGAGATTAGTATGTGTGTGTGTAAATGGGTTTGTGTCACAATAGATCATTTTTGCAATTTTTATGGTGTGACTACAAGACAAGTATTTGAAGTGTACGTATTATCCCATTTTTATAGGCTGCTTACTTATGTAAATGCCCCCCCCCCTCACACACACACACACACACACACACACACACACACACACACATTAGGCGAGCCAGCTGCTGTGAGTGCAGATTATTTTATCAATGTCAAACTTCAATGCCGCTTGTCATCTGATAAGGTTTGGTTTTAATAAATGAGGGAGGAGCAGCCCTGCTGAATTCAACAGTTTAACCCCCTGTTTGCAGGGCCCAGCATGGCGTCGCAGCAACTCACCCTTCCTCCCCCACACACAGTGTTAAAGCAGCTACGAGTAACATTTAAATATCTTTTAAACAGCCTCATGTTTCCTCACATAATCATAAATTACCTTTAACAGCAAACGAGACCATCAGTGCAAAGAAAGACGTTTTTATATAGTTGTTATTACTGCTTTTGGTCTGGTCGCACACCCAGTCCGATTTTCGGTTCACGCGTGCATGCTCTATGGTCACATATCCGTATTGGTCGTAGATTTCAGTGTGGCGCTGCAACGCGATTTGAGAAGCCTATCCCTCAAGGTGAGGGAAGGGGAGCGGGAGCCTTGTTTGAGACAGTTATTTGTCGTCATAATGACTGATAACGGGGCTGAACCATCAAAGAAAAAAAGAAAATGCAATGAAGAAAAGCGAAAAGGGAGAGTGATAGACGGGCGGGAGGAGGACGTTGCCAAGTAACGTATACACAATTTCACGAGAGCAAACTAGACTGCAGTGTTTACTCCTAAATGAATGAGCGGTACTAACACAAAGTTTGCTTTGCTTCACCATCATCAGATAACCATTATTCATCTGAAATAGTCATTATGTACAACAAGATAAACACATTACCTCATCGTGATCCATACTAACTGCCGTCTCTCATTCATTCGCTTTCTGTGAGGACAGCTCCGTGAGAGTAGTTAGATGACACTGCATCAACTCATTGCAATCAGGTGTGTGTAGCACTGACTGGCATTAGTTGATGCTGTGTCACTAACCACCAGAGGTGGGACCAAGTCATTGTTTAGCAAGTCACAAGTAAGTCTCAAGTCTTTGCACTCAAGTCCCGAGTCAAGTCTCGAGTCAAGACAGGCAAGTCCCGAGTCAAGTCCCAAGTCAATGCTGACAAGTCTCAAGTAAGTCCCAAGTCCTGCAGTTTGAGCTTCAAGTCATTTCGAGTCCTTTAACCAAAAAGTAATACTTTATTTACCCACATCATGTACGCTTTTAAAATCTGTCTTTATTTATTAAAACAAGTGCAATTGAATTTGTGGGAAAAAAAATTGTACGGACATTGCACTTCCTAAATGCACTATTTACCAGTGATTTTTAACATTTAACTCATATTTTGCAATAATATACTTCATTTTAAACCACTCCTTTACAGAATAAACACATTTATTAATTTGTGTTATGTTGACCACCTCGTAGTTTTTATACCCGAACAAAAACAGACACTCACACAAAGGCTACATGTAGAAAAGGCCCCAAAGTTTATAGGTTACAGTGTTGTTATTTCTTATAGTGTGTTAAGATGTGTTTTGTTCAGTGTGGATGACATTATAGCTGTCAGTTAGTGGCCGTGACGTCTGTCGGCCGGAGAGTCTGTTTAGTAAGTTTCCTTTCTCTTCTCCCTCGGTCAGGTGTGTGAGCGACGTGCATGTTGCCGCAGTAGTCGATCATTCAACAGTTGAAACGTGTTTATTTGAGTTTATGTGAATCACCCGTGTGTGAGTACATGCAGTCCCGATCGCTGTTTTAAGTTACAGTTTATGGATGTTATTAACAGCCGCGACTCGCCGGTCGCAACAGCTGTTCCAACGTCTTCTCACGAGCAGAATGTAAGCTTTTGTTCTTTTCCCGCGATCTATATGCGGTTGTGCCTGTGAAAGAAGGAAAATAAAGAGAGGATAAACCATACTCCTCTTCTCCTAGTCTCATGCTTATAATCTGACGTTTTTGGCCTAACGTGGTGTTCTGGCCGACACCTCTGAAGTGAAACCAGTGATAAGCAGATCAGCGCGGCACCGGTAGGCTACATCCACCAGTTTCCTCCGCTACACTAGGCTACATGATGAAAGATACAGAGCGGTAGGCCTACTTAAAAATATACTTTTTAATCTTTGTGTTTTGGGGAAAGTAGCAAGTCTTATCAAGTCAAAAGGCTCAAGTCCAAGTCAAGTCACAAGTCATTGATGTTAAAGTCCAAGTCAAGTTGCAAGTCTCTTAACATTTTGTCAAGTCGAGTCTCAAGTCATCAAATTCATGACTCGAGTCTGACTCGAGTCCAAGTCATGTGACTCGAGTCCACACCTCTGCTAACCACTCTCACGGAGCCGAAAAGAGTCCGTGCCCTCACACTTTCAACACACAGACATGCACCATATTGCGCGGCGCCCTAGCATCTGACACTCGCACCCCCGACACAAGCTAGAAAACAGCTTTACGACAGCGGGCGTCGTAAAAATACTACCGCTTTTGTCCAAAGGGGCCACCAACGGACAAAGTTACTCATAGTGGCTTTAAGGCTCAGACACAGCAATATCCTTTGGTTCATCATTAAGCCGGGAACACACCGCATTGGCCGCCTGCGGCGGTTGGCCGCGTGACCGCAGGAGGCTCGCCGCTTGATCATATTGGGCCATATATTCCTGACGCCGACGCCGAGATCAGACCCGTCACACTTACGGTGCAACAACAACAATAACATGGTCCAGCTGTGCCAAAAAATACAGATGTAGGTTCACTGTGTAACCAGCGGCAGTCTTGTCACAAATAGGCTATCATTAAAACAGCATGAAGACGCACCCCGATCGCAAATACACACACATTAACAGCAATTCAGCAACATATGTGTGCTCAGCAGCACAAATAAAGGCAGACATCAGCCTACCTGAAAGTGAAAGTGTGCCGGCTGACGGAGCACAACACCGGTGCTTCGCTGTACTATATGGAATTCCACATGGACACTGCCGTCAACTTTGGGTTCATATTATCCTCAGAAGCACACAGCTGGGTGAGTTTCACTATGCTAACCGGCGCTACCTTGGCTAAAGTACAACCAACAGCTAAACAGATGCAAAATACACATATTTGCAGAATGTATTGGAAGCCCATGTCCTCACTCCACACGCCCACCTCGTCTTGCAGACCACCGCCACCGGGCAATCTCAACGCTGATTGGCTGTGGAGGCGCGGCGGCCGGCGGCGCACAAGTCTTCGATTCACGCTCCTGCAATGACACAATTTCTACACGCCGCAAATGGCCGCGCTCCCGATTCACGCGCCGCGCAAGCCCCCGCCGCCGGCCGCTGGACGCCGATTATTGGGTGGACGCGCGGCCACGCGCTAGTACATTGACTTTGTATGTAATCTCGCCGCGCGGCCAGTGCGGTGTGTTCGCAGCTTTAGTCACACAGGTTTGAAACTTCAAATATATAGTTCTGACCCTATTGCAGACTATCTACTATTCCTATTTCTAACAGGTTCTCTAATGAAACAACATAATTAAATATTTTGGAACTGCCTTCCACAATGACACACATAAATGTGTTTCAAAAAAAGATGTGACAATGCTGTTGCTAGTGTTTGGTTGGGTTCAGGCCCAGACAAGACTTGGTTAGCTTTGGGAGAAGAAAATTATGATTTGTGTGAATAAATATAACAATGTATATATATATAATTTATATGACATAATATTGTTTAAGTTGTCATTATCTGGAAACAAACAGCAATCTCCCATGTGGACGTCTGACATGTCATCCATCCATCCACCTGACCTCCCTCTGTGGACTTCATGGCTCTATAATAACCTCACTACAATGCATTCCTCATTGTAAGTGGGGTTAACAGAAAGATTTCTTCAAATCTGCAGACTTTCTCTGGTCGTTGTGAGAGAAAAACACCAAGTTAACTGCTGTGAAAACTGCTGTTAGTACAGCCTCGACTGAAAAAAAACCCTCTCTTCAGTCCCAGTATGAAATGGGCTAATATGACAACATTATCCGAAGTAATGAACTAGAACAACATGATTATCCAATCTCAATTAAACAAGGTGGAACAAGAAAAATCATTTGTGAGCTACATGCACAAAAAGGCCATTATATATTATTAATGTAGCTTTATTTGAAATTCTAATCAGCGTATAGGGCTTTTTAAAGACCCCATGTTGAGGTCTGCACTACAGGGGGGGAAATGTACCTGACTAGAATCTAGAATATTTCTATTTGGCCGTTGGAGCGATCACTGTGATCCCGTGCAGTAAGATGTCAATACAAATCTGCTATATGTATTTTAATGTAACTTTATTTAAACAGGGACAAAAGAAACATTAACCTTGTTTAGAGCAAGGAGAGATGCATTGTAGTAGGTTTTTAGCAAACTGCTATTTTCCACCTGTAGTCCCTGGGCAGGTAAGAACAATAAAAAGTACTAAACAAGACACAATAATATCTAGACATGGGATTAAACATTAAAAGGATAACAAGATACAATGATATAAATACATAGGATAAAACAAGTTTATGAAAAGCACTACATTACATATTTTATAAAAAATATACCCCTATCCTATTCTATAAGTGTATATTGTAACAATCCTCCTATACCGACTGGGGTCATTTTCACCCCAGAGGTAAACTTTTTGTCATAGCTCTCATGTGCTTTACACTAGTGACTTTGTCAATACATTTTTCCCCCAATGACTTCATATCATTGTTTTCTTATTTCCATTTAATCAGTGCTCTATCAAAAATACAAATGTATATTTGCATAGGCAAAATTGACTGGGGGTAAAACGAGCCCCCAGTCAATTTTGCCTATGCAGTTTTAATAAATACTACTTATTGAGTTTGTCTTTCCCATAGTTTCTTATGTGAAGTATCACACTCCATGAGGGAGAGTAGGGGAGCCCTCTCTGTCATTTTGAAGTTGACAGACAGCAGAGTAACTCTCAAACACTGATAATTCCATACAACACTGACAATTTTCTGCATTGAGTAATTTAACTATAAGTTAAATCTTTATTTATTCGATTAACATACAGTACATGCAAGGTAAATCACACACATGGCAATCAAAATTACATTTTCGCTCACCCCTCCTACATCTATACACCCCTGGAGCAGTTTGGGGTTAAGTGTCTTGCTCAAGGACACAATGGTAGAGATGGTGGGCACCGTAGATGTAATAACAACCACCACTAGTGTTATTACTAACACCCTCCTGTCCGGTGCTGGGGATCCAACCAGAGACCTCATGGTTACTGGTCGGCCCCCTACCCTCTAGAGTCTATCGGCAATCCTACCACATCTCTTCAGACTGCACTTTGACAAAAATAAATAAAACAAAAAAAATTGCACTTGTTTACATCTCCGTGTAGCACTTACATGTGGCACCTTGTAGTTTAGTTTATTTAAAGCTATAGTACTTACATGATTCATGTTGTTCTGAGTTTGTACCAAAATTGTTGAATGCACTTAATGGAAGTCGCTTTGGAAAAAAGCGTCAGCTAAATAAAATGTAATGTAATGTAACTCTCCTACAATTATAATAATCTTTTGTTTTCCTCTCTGATAGCATATTTTACACAACTATTAATATGTATAGAGGACAAATAATGTATTATTTTTTCTTTGATGGTGGTTTCTTCCAGTATGAGCGGACACTGCCTCATCTAACAGTGCTTTCACTGACACACGGCCACAATCCCAATGAGCTCCATTATGAACTAATATTACTCGATGCTCTAATACTTTTTTTTTTAAACATCTGTTTAATGTCTTTTGTGTTTATTAAGCCTTTGGTAGATTACATTCTCTGTTCCGCTGGTGCTTAACCCTGCTTCTTCTATATTGTGACCATGAAAACACTTTCTCTCTTTTTCTTTTCACCCGCCGTCGCTGTATAATGATTATTGAGAGGCCTGCGAGCTGCCGGAATTTAATTTATCCACATAAATCTCCCACAATAGGAAAAAGGAAATTAAAGTTGCCATTACTGTCGGCGGTATTATCGTATCCTCACTTAACCTGCCATTCAGGAGGAATGAAACGTTTATACGCCGCCTCCCTCCTCAGAGTGTGTGTTGTGTGTGGTGTGTGTGTGTGTGTGTGTGTGTGTGTGTGTGTGTGTGTGTGTGTGTGTGTGTGTGTGTGTGGTGTGTGTGTGGTGTGTGTGTGTGTGTGTGTGTGTGTGTGTTTGTGTGTGTGTGTGTGTGGATCAATCGAGATATATTGATATTTGGGTGTTTATATCTCATGCAAAGGCAACCCGTTATGTCCACACCTTTTACAGAAAGCGTTTTGTGCAGTATTTTAAAGTACAAACCTGCACAATACTCAGGCCATGATATTGTGTGACATTCTGCCGAATATACTCATTACTGCTTTTCTAGGAGCGCATTCAAATTCAAATGATTTCATATTAAATAAGAGGCGGATGGATATAGTTGCCGGTGTATTTGCAATCTTTGTTTGCATCTAGCGTTCCCACCAGCTAATCTTCTCACTAATCCCTGGCCAACTAATAATAACAGTACATTGAACGCACACACACGCAAGCACACACACACACACACACACACACACACACACACACACACACACACACACACAAACCAAAAGAGAGAGAGAAAAAAAAATCAATTATGCTGGCCCTGACCAGGAGTGTCTCATTATTTCACAGGCAATAACCTGAATGATAGAGTAATAAAGAGCAATTTATTTGGAGAGGGGGAAGTGCGGAGGAAAGGAGGGAGGGAGGGAGGGAGGGATGAGCAGAAGATGGATGTGTTCAGATGGACAGATCTAATTAGCCTCATCCGAGCCGTGGCTAGCCAGCTCCGTGCAGAGGCTAGTCCTGGGCTACAGCTATGACCAGCTGTACACACCTACACTCCTCCTTCCTGATGCTGTTGTAAGGCGATGGACACACATCCATTTGAAATGTCAGAGTCCAGCAAATCAATTGACGGTATACTGTTGAAATCACTCTTCACCTATTGCAAGTTTAATCATACAGTATCTCACAAAAGTGAGTACCGTACTTTTCGGACTACAAGCCGCGACTTTTTCCCCGTTTTTTCGACCCTGTTATTACACAGCACAGTATATGTTCTGTAGCTACTAGGGATGGGCGTTAGTAATCTACTCCTCGTTTCAAATGAACTCGATTGGTGGATGAGGAAAATCGTTTTTTGTTTTTGTTAGTGTCTGTAGCCTTTAGGCCGGCCGGTGGGCCGCCCCTATTTTAAAATGTTATACGTGTACAAAACGGCACAAAACGGATAAAATAAAGTTTAACAAAATTAAATATTTTGATCCAAGTTAAATAAACTAAGCGTTGTGTCAAACAGCAACCGCAAATAACTGCCACCTCCGTGCAGCGCAGCCAGTGTGTGTGGTCTCCACAGCACCGCGGAGCTGAATGCGGTGCTGGAAAACTTGGATAGTCACGTAAAGAAGTCAGGCTGACTTCGGGCACATTCGAGCCAACGACAGTTAAGAAGCCTTTATTATGGAATATAGGATTGAGATTCAAAAGCCGACCGGTGTAACGGTCCGTTAATGAGGTATTAGTCGCGGTAATTAGTCACGGACACGGAGTGGGCATACGTGGTTGGATATAGCCTACTACTACTAGGCCTACTGCTTTGGTGAGTTATTTAGCCTATCAATGTGTTTAAATTGTAGGACAATAATGTTATTGTATTTGCTGCCCTTCTTATTTTAAATGGTGTCTATTTTGATTGTTAGCCAACTACAGCCCATGCTTTTTTTCTCTCTCTTTCTTTTCTCTCCACCGCAGACCTACTCGATCGGTTTAAATTGTGGCCCGCTTATTTAATTACTTTCAGTTAGGAAAATGTGTTTTAAACTTGTGGAAAATAAATCCTTACAATCATATGGTAACTGTGACTGTTTGACAAGAAGCATTAAGCGCAGGTTATTGGCTTTATTGCGATGCACCGTTCTGCTGACAGATGCGCTGCGTTCTAAAAATTGAAAAAAGTTTAACGAGGAATCGATTGATCCTTGAGGAATGCAAGCGATCACACGAGTAGTGAAAACACCCGTGCCCATCCCTAGTAGCTATTGCACTAAATGGTAACACTTGAATACATTATTCAAATATGCAACTTGTTTGTTGAAATGTTAATAAATGGGAGCTTCCTCAAGCAGCCATCTCTTTCCCGACAATCCCCTCTGTGCACGAATTCTTACATATGGTAATTAAACATTATAACACCTGCGGCTTATAGTCCAGTGCGTCTTATAGTGCGAAAAGTACGGTACAACCCCTCACATTTCTTCAAATATTTCGTGATATCTTTTCATGGGACAACACTGAAGAAATGACACTTTGACACAATGTAAAGAAGTCAGTGTACAGCTTATATAACAGTGTACATAGCAGTGTACATGAAGAAATGTGAGGGATGTACTCACTTTTATGAGATACTGTAGATCGCAAATGACTGATGAGAAAGATTGGAGGCTAATTGTGTTATAGTTGCGACTAGTAATCATCAACCATTTGTCCATTAATTTTTTTTATTGAGCCACCAATCTATTTTCTGGTCAATTAAATAATTAAATGTAAGATCACTTGGCCCTGGTTGATCCGTGCCGTGCATGAGCGCGATTGTCTTTTTTTTTATCTGTGTAGCTGGCATTGATGTAGCCTGGCTCCGCCCGCCTACCTACTTCCGCCCAAATTTCATTTTCCCTTCAGTAGTCAGTCTGGTGATGGGGTGTATCAGTGGGATCCTGCTCGACTCAGATTTCTGAGGTTCCAATCAGCGAACAGAGCGAGTGGCTCAGTTGAATGCTGCGTTCCTTTATACTCGGAAGAAGGAGATTTCCGACTTGGTAGTTCCGAGTTCCGACCTGTCTGTGTTCCAGTGCATCTGCTCGCGAAAGTATGGACGCCTAAAACCTCTCGTCCAAATAACTAAACGTTAGGCTCTAACAAGTTACTGTTGCTAGATTCATAGACTACAATATGTAGTGAAGTCGGAAATTTCCGAGTTTCCTGTCCAACTGGAACGCACCGTCAAAAGCCGGCTCATGACACACGTGACGACCAAACGTGATGCGATTGGTTGGCTAATCCAGAGTGGCACTGGGCAGATCCAATAGTTTTAAACTTCGACAGACACCCGCCTCCAAGTGAGTGAACGTTTGCCAATTACAGCACTGCCAGACCTTCTGTACAAATGAAATGAAGTACGATGGTCTGGTTGGACCAGGCTAGCATTGATGTATTGTAGGCCTACATTTCCATCCGTTCCATGCCCAAGCTCACCTCTTCCAAGGAAGTATGGAGCACTCAGATGTATAGCCGTCAATTGTGCTTATAGGCACGGTTACGAATGCCTAGTGTAAGTGTGCCCTTACAGTACTTTCCAGAAGCACTCATATTAAAAAAGGACAATTAGACCCTGGGAGTACTGTAGCTGTTAAACATTTTGGCTTTGATCAATTATTTAAACCATTCCTTAATGATCATAATTATTGCTAATTTAATTTTCTGCTGATGATCAAAATTGTATTAATTACTTGTTAGGAGCATCACCAATAGAATATATAAGAAGATCTATATGAGGTTTATAGAAACGTATAGTAATGCAAAACATAAATATCTATTTGGAGAATACATTAATATGCAATATAGTGACTTTCAGAAGCCTCGAGTACTTATATTTTGATTATGTAAATGTTATACTTTTATTATTGTCCCATGGGGGCCTTTAGTGGTGTTACTTTCCCCTCTGCATTTACAGTGCTATTTATTTATGTTGCCAAAGCCTGTACAGTGTGAATACAGGGGTTGAGCATTTGCCCTTTTATGTCTCGTGCAAAGTGTGAGGTGTGAAATGGAACCTGTGCGTCGGCAAGTGCGCGGCCATACTCCAAACATGCACACAACATACACATTATTAATATAATTGGTTCGCTTGTTTGTTTTTTGTCACGGCCCCTGTGCTCATTTTCCACATGCTGCGAGCGTGTTTATGTGTCTGTACTGTACATTTGACATTGCACGAGCCACGAGGCACGCATTGTAATTAATACGGCTGGTTTAGATAAGAGGGGAGATAACAGGCAAATTAATCTGAACCTTAAGGGAGGGAGGTGGGGATGGTGGTGGGGGGGGGGGTGAAGACTGGAGGAAGGAATAAAACATTGGCCTTTTGGACGGCTGCCATCAGTGAATTTACATCTGTTTACTCTTCTTCTCTCCCTCTATGTGACCTTTTCTGTAGTTTCAGGCACGTGCGCAGATTAGTCTCAAAAGGATGGTTGGGGGGGGGGGGGGCTTGAGCCACTGCCCTTGTGCCTCCAAGAGTTCAACAGTGCCCTTGATAAAAAGAAATTCTGTCAAATACAGCCGTGGGAATAATTAAGAGACCACTCCAAATGTTCAGTGTCTGTTGTTTTACTATGTATGTGTATGATTGAGTAGAATGAACATTTTGGTTTTATTTTTATAAACTACTGACAACATTTCTACCAAATTCACAATACAAATGTTGTCGTTAAGAGCATTTCCATGAAGTAATGTAGAGATGAAGATTGAAGAAAAATCCAGACTGGTCTCTTCATTTATTCCACGGCTGTATAACAACATGTATAGTAGTATCCGAAGAAAAATATGCCTTTTCGATTTAGGAAGTAATACTCCACACTTTGCAACTTGTTCTGACTTGTCATGGAAAAAGCATGCATCCCTCCAGCCCCCAACCCAGTTTGGTTATAGTTAATTACATCATTCAGGTTAGGCGCTGTTTTAAATATGAAACCCATTGGTAGAGCAAACATATAATGCCATATTAAAGGAAGTGAACATACTAGAAAGGTATGATCTGTTTGATTACCACTTCCTAACTGTCTTTCACAAAGACACCACTGACCTAATGTGACTGAATTAGTCTAAAATACTAAACACTGACCGTATTACTTTTGGTGAAAACATGTCAAATCTGTGGTTTGATAGTGCATGTTGTTGCAAAAAAAATTGTAATTCACGGCCCTGTCGCTGTCCTCTCTCTCTTCTCTCTCTCTCTCTCCTCTCTCTCTCTCCCCCCCCCCCCCCCCCCCCCCTCCCACACCTCCCGCACCTGAACCCTGCCTCCCTCTCTCTATTCTTCACCGGACTAACATCACCCTCCTATGATTTTTTCTCTTCTTATTTCTAGGAGATAACATGTCAGTAGACAGGGTTCAGGGGGAACTTCCTTTAGCAGGTGAACATGTTTTAAATTAAACATAACGCCTCGTAACATAACATGGGCCCGCGGGGGATTGTTGTGAAAGGGAGAACAGAGCTGCCGTGCACATTTTTTTTCTCTCTCGCCACAGCTGCATTTGAATAGTGTTTAGACCCTGGAAGCCTTCGCCCGCACCTTCCCCGTTTCTTTCCCCTCCCTGTGGATCTCTCTCTCTCTCTTTCGATAAAAGCCACGTTAGCCCCTCGCATCCACAGTCATTTACTGGAGATTGCTGCGCGATCGGCTAATTCGGCCTCCCTTTCAAATGCTAATGCCCGACACTCTCCACATATCGCGCCGGCAACTCCTCTTTTATTGCTCAACATCCTCATTACAATGGAGGGCAAAGTGTGTGTGTCTGTGTGCGTGTGTGGTGTGTTTTGTGTGTGTTGTTGTCTGCTGGTGTGTATGCGCTCGCAGGTTGTGTGTGTGTGTGTGTGTGTGTTGTGTGTGTGTATGTGCGTGTGTGTGTGTGTGTGTGTGGCGTGTGTGTGTGCGCGCGCGTGTGTGCTCTAATGAATGCGAGCAGTGCCACAAGGGGGAGTTGAGAGGTGGTGATTTGATAGTTTTTTTCTGAAATACACATCTAAGTGGAGTAGACAGGAAAAGGGAAGGAGGAAAAGAAGGTGAAGAAGGCTGTGGAGGGTGAGGTGAACTAGGAAAAAGGTGGGCATAAAAGAGGGAACAGTGTTTTATACAATAGAACAAGAATGGAGTGAAGAATAGAGGGAGAAGAAGAACAAATGAATAGAAGAGGAGAAGAAGGTGGACAGAAATATTGTGGAGATTTGAGAGACACAGAGTAGAGGGTGAAGACACACACACACACACACACACTTTCGCAAACACACACACACGTACCCACGCACACACACTTATGTGTAGGATGAGGAAGAACTTTTATATCTCACAGAGATCAGTGAACGGTCACATGTATGGAGGCACATGAGGGCCAACATTTTTGGTTAAACTAAAAATGTAATAAAACGTAAAAGTATGACTTATATTGGAGCTGTGTGAATGATATAGCCATTCTCATGCTTCAGGTATAAGTGATACATTTAACAAGTTAATACATGATTAAATGTTGCAAAGCAGTCAAAGTCAAAGCAACATAGGCCAAGAAGTCCTAACTTCATGCAGGATTCAGTTTGGGTCAAATAGTATGGGTCAAGACCCTACCAAACTGAATCCTGCATTTTCCCATAATAATAATTGATTGGATTTACTGTATATAGCGCTTTATTCCCTAAGGACTCAAAGCGCTTACATGGTTCCTGGTTCAATTCATTCACACACAGTCATACCGGTGGTGGTAAACTACGAGAGTAGCCACAGCTGCCCTGGGGCAGACTGACGGAAGCGTGGCTGCCATTCAGCGCCAATGGCCCCTCAGACCACCACCTCAAACATACAGCAGTCAAACACATTCACACCAGGCAAGGTGGGTGAAGTGTCTTGCCCAAGGACACAACAACCATGACATCACCATCGCCCCAAATAAATATAATGCAACTACATTATATTGGGCCCTCCCTGCCTTTTTAAATGCATGTGTTCCCAGTTTGTTACGCATTACCTCTTGTTATAATTTTGTTGTCTCCAACCTCCCCCCCCCCCATTACTCAAGTGATCTCATTTGAGTAATTTTCTTTAATTTGACACAGCAGCTCCAGAAACACAGATCAGATGACATATTCCCTGCGTTCCAATCCCCATACTTCCCTACTATTTAGTATGCCAGAAAAAGATTTAGGATGTCCCAATACATGCAAGTCAATTCTAGAATGCTGAAAATACATAAATGCCCCACTTAGGGTGTATTCACACTGGGAAAGTCCGCTAGTTCACTTGCTTTGGTCCAGACCAAATTGAGTTTAGATTTTTTTTGTTTGGTGTGGTCCACTTTCATATTGCCCCTTTTGCAAGTGAACCAGCATTACGAAGCAAAACCACACGTGAGCTGAGGTCATTCATTCATTGGACAGACATTCTGGGGTGGAGAGAAGCAGGAAGCACGAAGTTAAAACTGCGAAATATACCATTGATATAATATGGGGTTCAAAATAATAAAAAGGCCTACATCTAACCTATAAATAAAGAGGAAAAACATCAAATTATTGTTGTTTCATATGGTTATAATATGTAGCCCTATGTCAATGCCACGTTATGTGGCTTGTAGCCTACGATATGAAACATCATTTTTACTGTATTTTTGGTGCTGGACGCGCGGCTCGCGAGAAGAATAGGCTCAAGCTGACACTCAGCTGATTAAACTGTGTATCAGCTGGGTCGGCGCAGTTCAGCTCCAAACTGACACGGGGATAGTATTGACGGTCCCGTACATGGGAAGCAAAATAAAAACACACACTTCTTGCGCAGCGTGAACCTGTTGGCACTGTGCGGGAGACGCTCCCCTCTCCTTCATCTGATCGCTGAACACATTCAGCATTTTTACGCGTCCTCTCGATCAAATGTAGCCTAATATATTGTTCTGGGCTCCCGGTCAAACCACAACTTATCGTCCTAACAATGGCGACAACAACACTTTCCCATAATGTGAAGCTGACTGCAATTTATTAAAAAAGAAAAGAAAGAAAAGGCACATGCGTCCTGCATTTGGGTCGGATCGAGTTCGGACAAATTCACACCACAAACGAACTGCAGCAGAGTGCGTTTGGAAACGCACCGAGACTACCTCTTCAGCTGGGTCTCAGACCGCTTGTTTGGTCCGCCCCCGAGTGCGATTGCTGTATTCACACCTGCCTGAAAGATGCGCACCGAAGGCAGAAGTGCATCTGAACACGGCATGTGTGAATACACCCTAAGTCCAATAGCATTTTGGAGTATTGGTCTTTGGTCTATTCTTGACATTTCTTGACATAATGAAAAAAAACTGTACTTTAGTATGTAGTGTAGTAAATAGAAAAATAATGTGAATTGGAACGCAGGGATTGTTTTTGAAAGGCATGAGGAGTTTTTCTCCTCACGACGAGTGAACTGCCTTGACATGTAACAATGGTTTAATGCCTATCTAATAAATTCAACTAAAAAACTCATCATCATTTTGCTGTTGAGCCCTAATACTGTAGGCCCCCCATCATCCTGTGTATACACAACGTAGTGTTCTGCTACTTGAGGACAATCTAACCTGTCTTGACATAATGTCGGACAGGGTTTGGGCTCTCAGGTTTGGGCAGCAGCAGTTGGATTTAGTTATGTCATGAGTGAGGAATAATCTCAGTTAACTCCACCTTACAAACGTTTTGGGACAACCTTCAACACCCATACTCTCCGCCGATGATTTCCCCACACATTCAGAATGTAAATACATATACCAAATATGTGTCATATCCAAGATCATGTAGTTCCACCTCAAATAAAACATATTGGCCTTTTGCTAGATTAATCATTTCTCACACCTGGACAATTCCCAATGTGCCAATATACAATTTATTTATTATTATTATAAAAAAAAAAAATGAATGCAAACGTCGGCACTTTGAAGTTAATTATATCTCCAGTCCACAGCTCTGGTGTTAACACTTAGCGTTAGCACCGTAGCCAGCCTAGCACCCCCACCCCCTCAGGACACTGTGGCTCCCCGCTATCACTATCACAACCCCCAATCACAGCGGATTAGGCGCTAACTAACCCTCCTTTAATTAACTCATGATTAGGTATTAATATCTGTTGCAGTTTCCCTGGCTTGCAGTCGTCGCCTTAATAAGTGGATTAGCATTAGCCTCTCGCTGCTCCGGCTCTTCTCTCCGGCTAACAGATATCCATCCTGCACTCCACTACACCCCCCCCCCTGCTAGCAGTCCCTCTTGGCTTTCTCTGGCAACTGTTCAAAAGCAGAATTTCCCTGCTTAGTTCATTCTCGTGGTCAGAGTGGATGGGCTCAGTGTTATGAACACTTTCGTTCAAATAGAATTACAACACATTATATGCAATGCAATATGCCTTTTGTAAAGCAGGAAAATGATACTCAGCTTTGCTTTAGATATTATAAGAAATGCTATGTAGATACAGTTTATGGTCTGCGATGATACCCTTCCTCTTTGCAATAATACCACTTACAGTTGATGGTGGAACATCTAGGACAGGGGTGTCAAACTCATTTTGGTTCAAGGGCCACATACAGCCTCTCTGATCTCAAGTGGGCCAGACCAGTAAAATATTGGCAAAATAACGTACATATAGGCCTATGTCAACTCCAAATCTCTAGCTTTGTTTTTCAGTTATATGCTTTATCACTCAGCCTACATTTGTAACCTTCATTATCACGGATCACAAGGGATCTCTGTAGCCCCCAGGAAATGTCTTAGTAAAGGTTGCTGCTGGCCATGGGAATAGGAGGTGCGGCGCGCAGCTCCACAGCAAATTTTTTGGGGGTATTTTGCTCAAAGATGCCTATACGCACTAATGAAATAAACAACTGTTTATTTGAATACACAAATACAACAGGCACTGACCTTACAGTTGTCCAATTTTGTTTACTATATGTACAGGGACACATTTTGTGCAAACATGCAGACAGTACAAAATACAATTAAATAAAAGTGCAACTTCTACTGTTTTGATTTATTTTTAAATACAGAGGTTATTGGTTGTTTTGGAATACGTTTTTACCAATTGAAAACATAAAAATAAAGCAGCATGGAAAATTAGGAAATAAATCTTGTAGGCCTACACTAGCATGCTCCTGCTCGTTTTGCGCGTGCAGAGCCGCAGACACACCGCGCTTGCTAGTACATTAATTGTTCAGCACTAAAAATAAAAATTGTTTTATTTATTTTAAATTTTTTTGGTTTTTACTTTGCCATAAAGCACTGGAGGAAACATTAATAGCGGTGAAGCAAGATTGCCATTTACCATTTCCCACGTTGCTAAAATGTGCTTTTTTTTATTTTGGCTGCCCCCTAGCGGCTGGAGGGAGCATTTTGGTTATTTCTTTAAAAATTCATAACTCCTCACAGGAATGGGCTAGAGACTTACTTTACTTTTTTGAAATGCTCAGAAATGTGTGCTCTACAAGTCGCGGGCCGTATGTTTGACACCACTGATCTAGGAGGTAAGACATTTTACCAACTGACTTGTTGCAACAGTATCCTATTACACTAGAATGTTTGAATTCAGTGACTCTTTTGATCCACTCATTACTTTATTAATGATGTGAACGCAGACTGCATTGCTATTGGCTTGCTTTAAAACACATGTCGCAACGCGGGAGCGAATGAAACACCTGAATTCAATGATTAAGGGTTGGGGTTGGGGCCCAATACCTTTGGCCATACAGTGTATAGTCTTAACCCTGACACTTAATCAGTATCCAATCAGTATAACTGTGTGTGAGCACTCCTTCTCTGCAGCAAGGCTATCATTAAGTGACTCATTGAGGCCACCACAGGTAGGTCACACCACAGCCTGCTGGCGGCTTTTGATGGGGAATGGTGTTGTTTCTATTGGAATGGCTGCTGAAGTAGCTCGGGCTAATGTGAGCCCTATACGGAGAATGATGACACCAGTAAGTGTGCAGGGTTGGTTTTCATTCCAAATAGCTAGTGCTCTTTAGTGTGTGCCTTCCAAGTAGATACTGATGACTTGTTTTGTGTTGTTTCCCCCTGATAGGCTGGGACAGTGACATGGCTTCTCTGCTGCTGCTCCTTCATCTCTTGCCACCCGCAGCTGGACGGAAGAGGACCAATTCAGACCCAGTGATGCAGTGGACAAAATGGTTCACTTTCACAAGGTATGGATGTCTAATCTGTTTTTCCCCCAGCAACAAAAGAGAGAACTAATCTAGTTGGTGGCTGAGCAATATGGGTTTTCCAAAGGCTGATGCCTATTACATAGCGAGCAGATCGGCCAAAGGACAATTTATACAAAGCAGATTTTTGCATTTGATAAACGACAATTTTAAAGTTAAGAAGTCTTACAGTTTTAGCTCAGGTAACATGTAGCTCTGCCATTAGAATGCATGGAGACTTGCAAAATAAACACAAGGGGATCACTAACAAGAAGGTGTTCATCTTATTCTGTTTTTCAGTCGTGCTGCAGCATTGATGAACACCTGCGTGGGAGAACAGGTCAACAACCGTACATCGTTGCTGCTGGTCGCACCCAGAACAAGATCGACACCTTCTATACCATCGTTGACAAACAGCTCATCCCCTGCCAAGCCACCAGCTCTTTAGGTGCTTTTGATGAACTGTTCAAATCACACTACTTGTTCATACGAGGAGTCCCTGGTCCAGCTCTACAGACTACAGTCAAAAGATAGATGTCACAACAACAGATGAGTCTCCAAGAATCCGTGAGTTGCGGGCAAAACTCCTGAATCAGGATTAAAACATGTATAAGTGTTTCATATGTGAAGCTGTACAACAGGCTGTCCAGTCCTTGGTGATTTAAGAATTGATCACAGTTTCTATTGTAGCTGCAGGTTTAAGTTGGTTTGTGCACAACATCGTTGTAGGCGTCAGTTTTTGTAATTTTTAGGTTTCAAAAAAACATTTAATGTGAGGGTTCATGAGCAGAATTTGTCAAAGTGGTAATGCAGCAAAGCTATTTGTCACAGGTCCCAGGTCCTTGTTGGTGAAACAGGTGTCCCACAGAGCTAAGAGGCTTGGTGTTTTGAGGACACTGTATCTGGTCTTTACAAAGAACATACTAACAATATTTGTGCTTCAATTGTTGCTAAACTTGGCAAATGGTAAATAGTGTTGTTTCAACAAATGTTAGTGATTTGGAAGAACTTGCAGCTGGACTGCACTCCCAAGTTAAGCAATACCTGCTGTGGCTAAAGACAATCCTATCAGATCTACGAGTCTTGATACTTTTGAAAACCCATTTAAGCTAAAATACTGAAACTAAGAGACTGTGCCTTTTGTTTTTCATTTTAAATATGTTGTGTACATGTCCTAGTCCTCATGCACTGGTTGTCCTGGTTGACTACCTTTTTTTGTGTGTTGTTGTGCAAATGTCATAATCTCAAATGTGTAAATGTATTTATTTGGGCCTCAGTCCTCTTCTCATATCCACACTGGAGTGGTACAATAGAGAAAAGAGTGGAGAAGAGACATAATCTGTCAGCATGTTTGATGCCTGGATCTTATGTGCAATATTGTTAATGAGCTGCAATGTTTAATAAAAAAATATATACTATTTTGTTTGAACTATTTCTAATACTTGTTAACATATTTCTCCAAATGTAAACACAGTAGATGTATCCTGTAGCAATGGGGTTTTTCTTACAGTTGAGTTAAAAGAAATTTCAAACTTGGTTTAAATGAATCCTTGGTGTTGATTTAACTCTCAGTGTCAAATGTAACACTTTCTTGGTGTTTATATAAAGCTCACCAAACTGGAGTGAAAATAACACTTTTGAAAGTGTTAATATTTTAACTCTTAAATAGTGTTAGATATTTAACACTCGTAGTGTTAGTGAGTAACACCATATAGTGTAAACAATACACCTTAAAGTGTTAAAAATCAACACTGTCAGTGTTAAATATTTAACACTATTAAAGAGTTAAAATATTAACACTTTCAAAAGTGTTACTTTAACTCCAACTTGGTGAGCTTTATATAAACACCAAGAAAGTGTTAAATTTGACTCTATGAGAGTTAAATTAACACTTTGGATTTTGCTGTGTAGTTATGCACTGCATTAGGGCCAGAAGACCCCGCAGAGACCCTTTAACCTGCAGACGACAGGGCCATGATTATGTTCAATGACCAGGGGACCAGAGGCTGCTCTGACACAGGTGTGTGTGTGTGTGTGTGTGTGTGTGTGTGTGTGTGTGTGTGTGTGTGCGTCTTACCTGGTCACATGCATGTCGGGACTGGAAGAGAAAGTATGATGAACACCTTTATTATTCATTTGTGTAGTAACATCCATTCATTTCTAATAGGGTTAGGGTTTTTGGGGCATTTGAATGTTTTATTAGATAGTTCGGAGAGACCGTAAACATTGCCACTCTCCCGGCTGACGCTGGCGCTAACTTTATGACCAGCAACAAACAAACAAAAAAGCAGCGGATACATCATATTTATGTTTCTGGCTTTGCTTTGTTAGCCAAACATGACTTATCCAGTGTATTTGTGCTGGGGATCGCTACATACACCGACGATTGGATCATGTCTCGTAGTGCATATTTTAAATATGGTTGACACAAAGGTTAAGTTGATCTGGCTGGTCAAGATACTCCTGAACCCTGACATAAGCGTCCTGGTTCCAAACCCAGTAAAGAGTTGGTGCTGCTCTTGATCCAGGTTTTCCTGGCCTGGAACCGGTTCTTTGGCGGTTGAGAACCAAATAACTGGTTCCCCCGAAGATGAAAACATATTTGCAGTTCATGGGTTTAACATACTGTAACTGTCCAGATATGTCACTATAGGTGTGCTTGAGGTTGCACAGGCATGTGGTACAGGTGTTTTACTGAGGAGTAAAAACATTAAATTGACCCTGGGTTCCAAATCACATACTCTTTCTTTTTACTACACTACATACTAAAGTACAGAAGAATTTTAGGGCCACAGGAGAGAAAATAAATCTGATAAGGAAGATTTTTTTTCATTATGTCGAGAAATGTCATGAATAAAGAGAAACACTGCAGTTATTTGGGGCATTTAGATATGTTTGGCATAGTACAATTGACGTGCATGTATTGGGACATCCTAAATCTTTTACTGGCGTACTAAATAGTAGGGAAGTATGGGGATTCGAACGCAGGGTAAATGTGCATCTCTCTTGCAACATTGACCTCCAAGGGCATGTGTTTCTGCTGAGAACGATCATAAAACACTCAAGATGACATTTTCAACGACACAGAACTGTCAGGGCTTCTCCTGACCCTTTCACTACAGAGGCATACAAATGTTCTTTAGGAGAGAAAAAAACACTTGTGATATTTAGCAGGTGTTGAAAAGGATTCGTAGGAGAGAAAATACATTTTCCAGCGTATTAATGCCAGCCACCTGCATCACTTAGCAGGTCCAAGGAGCAGCTTTTCAGGGAGCACACTCACAATTTAATGAGAGCATGCTTGAGAAATGCACTAGCAGCCAGCATCAGAGCAGGCCCTCAACACAGTGTGTGTGGTGTGTGTTGTGTGTGTGTGTGTGTGTGTGGTGTGTGTGTGTGTGTGTGTGGTGTGTGTGTGTGTGTGTGTGTGTGTGTGTGTGGTGTGTGTGTGTGTGTGTGTGTGTGTGTGTGTGTGTGTGTGTGTGTGTGTGTGTGTGTGTGTGTGTGTGTGTGTGTGTGTGTGTGTGTGTGTTGTGTGTGTGTGTGTGTGTGTGTGTGTGTGTGTTTATTTAAGTATTTACAGCTGGCCTGCGACGGCGGAGTCAGCTCTTTACATGTGACAGTATGGCGAAGGATCAAATGAATGTAATGTGGGTTGGAATGAGGGGCCAGGGAGAAGTGATCACAGCAAATTGAACTTGAACCTTTTTTTCATTTTGCGATGTTTATGAAGGAAGGTTTTTTTTCATCACAGTTGTTCTGGACTATTTCACATTTTAGGATAATAATAATGATAATAATAATTCCAGCACATCAGTAGACAAAGAATCCATTTTTTATTTGTCATCATCTCAATGCCAAGTGAAGAGCTAAGGAAGCAGTGCAATTTCTATGATCAATTTCTATGATCTGGTTAGACAGGTTTTGCCAGAACCTCTTGGTTAAAGGGTCAGTCCACCCAGACTGCAACAACACATTTTTGTCTCAGTTGACTTGACTCCTAGCAGACAGTTTTGGTTTAATTTGCCTCATGTTCTGAAACATCTATCTCTAAGTTTTATTTTACACAGAAGTAAAAAATAATAAAAAAAATAAAGTCAATTCAATTCTTCTTTTGGTGTTCACTAAACATGCTCTGAACGGGCATCTTACCATTGCTTGCCAAGGCACATTAGCATGATCATTTAGCTATTTTAATATATCTATATATATTTTTTTTGGTGAACTAAGCCTTTAACAGTAGTGTTTTTTAGCAGCTTTAGAATCTACATGCCCAATACCTTTAATCAATCAGTGAAATGTTTTTTGCCCCTCCCCCACCCCCCAAGATGAACATAAATCTCAGTTTGATTCTGCACTGTAGGGAAACCAAGAAAAAACACCTTTACCCTTCTCTTCTGTCGGTTGTTTGATCATTAGGATCTAGATCTACAATACAGTTGCACACCTCCACACGCCTCCTCATTCAAGTCTGTCTATTTCTTTGTCTCTTTTTTCTTCTTCTTTTTCACCTCTCTCCCTGCCTCTCTCTCTCTCTCTCCCTCTCTCTTCCGTCTTGCATAAATGCCAGCTCCCCTACCTGAAAGCCTTTTTGCTGCTGATTTACGAGCGAGTTTGTACCGTTCACATTATAAATCTCTCACCCCCCCTGTGACACTCCTCTGCTGGTATTCATCCACCATTTTTTTTTTGTGTGTCTGTTTTGTTACAGAGTGCTTTGGACTACGGCCAAGAAGGGGGGGGGGGGCACTCTAGGATTATCCCAGAGGTTTAACAGGAATGGAACGTGGATTTACAACCGACCTCGGCAGACCTGCGCGACCGTCTATACTTTTCTTTTTCTTTTTGAGACCACTCAGATCATTTCTCAATGATAGAGTAAAAAAATATCAAAATATGTGCACCAGAAAAGCCTCAAAGCCAATCTAACTCTGCGTTCCAATACCCATACTTCCCTACTATTTAGCATACTAGAAAAATATTTAGGATGTCCCAATACATGCAGGTCAATTGTAGTATGCTGAAAATACATAAATGACCCACTAACTCCACATTTTGGAGTATTCGTCTTTATTCTTGAAATTTTTCTCAACGTTATAAAACAAATCTTCCTTATCTGATTTTTTTTTCTCTCCTGTGGCCTTTTAACTCTTCTGTACTTTAGTATGTAGTGTAGTAAAAAGAAAGAGTATGTGATTTGGAACACAGGGAATGAATGCTTCAAGACTCAAATAAAGACATGTTGGAAGCAGAGGGAGAAACACATACACCTTAGGTGGTGTGTGTGTGTGTGTGTGTGTGTGTGTGTGTGTGTGTGTGTGTGTGTGTGTGTGTGTGTGTGTGTGTGTGTGTGTGTGTGTGTGTGTGTGTGTGTGCACTGATGTCTTCTCTTAATGGTGATTTGGAAAGATTCTATTTGATATGGACATCACAATTACATTGAGCGAAACCAAATGCAAACCTACATCTATTTGCCGAGGGGTTAAACCTCAAGACAATTTTTCCCCCAATCACTACACTACATTTCATGAAAATATTTCATGGGAATAATGAAATCCAGGTGAAAATGATGCTTCCCTCGATGCAGCTTGTTTGATTTGTTATACGGCCTTTTCTTATACTGTATGCTTGAACGTCATATGAACTTATGGCCATACATAACTCAATATAAGTATGGATGCTATGTAGCCCATAGGGAAACTGAGGCCTCATCATAAGCTAATTTAGTTTGAACTAATACTGTATATTTAGGTCAAATGATCTAGTAATCTTATTGTTTTTCAATCAGGTGCAGCCTTTGAATCAATAGGAAAGGTGTTTAAAAGTTATAATGTTTGTTTCATCTAATAATCTTCTGTTATTCTCAGTCTAAGGCTGTTTAGACACACATGTACTTACAAGAAAAAGGTCACAGGTCATCCAAGTGTCATGTTAGGAAAAAATATATACCGTGTAGATCCCAACATGTATGTGTATAGCTATATTGACAAATATTGATCATATTGGAAATCATATGCTGTTATTGATGAGGGACAATGATATTGACATGTATTACTTACAGTACTTCGACTAAATCATTTACATATAAGGTGATGTAACAGATTGTGTGTGGGCATGCTCATGACAGGAGACATATATATTGAATCGAAGGCAGAATGTGGTGCCAACACCTTATAATAGCCACCAGTTCAGAAAGTATTCTAACTTCACCGACTTCAGGTGTGAAAAAAACAGTTTCTGCATGTTTATCTTGCTAGAGATTGTGTGTTTAAAGGAACATCAATTATCATTTGGTTAAAACGATTATTATTTAACATTTCTGCAGCCAGCACCAGCCCAGTATTAAACGTTTTTATTCATATAAAATTAAATGTAAGGCCAATGTCAGGCCACACCGGCAAAAGTAGGAATAAAGATATAATGAAGGTCCTGTTAATAAAGAATGTTTATCATGAACTCACATTAATATACTCACATTGATAAACTGTAACAATGGCTTTGTGAAGTGTGTGTATAATCTTAAAACACAATATCACAAAGGTGTGTATTTGTCACATAATGACGGCTCTCCAAGTATTTAGAAGGGCAATGAAACAATGTTATACCTTTTGTAAAGGAAGTTCAATACTTTGCAGCCAAATGTATTAAATTCAATGTTTTTCATATCGGTGGCATCCGAGCAGGGGGGGGGGGTTCTCTCCCCTCCCTCCCCATCTGGATGCCTTTATTCCTGCAGTATTCCCGACAACCTGCGTTGAGCCTTGGCTTTAATCACTCAGCAAGGGGCTGTCTGAAAAAGGTCAGCCCCATTGATTAAGTACGGAGAGGGAGAGTTGTCATCTTTTACGCCGGGTCGCCCTGATGTCTCTATAATTCTCTATTGGAGACTGGGGTTGTTTCGAGTGGGGGGGAGGGGGAGGGGGCTTCAAGATTACCTAGACATTTGGAGATGTTCTCTCTCTCTCATGTTGGAACACCACTAACAGAATAAATCAGTCCAGCTTTTAAGGTGGTATATGTGAATTTTGAATACTTTGCTGCAACCTATGATACTGGAAGTGGGCTTTCTGAAAGATCATCTGGTCATCAAATAGTGAGTTCATTATGGTTCATATGGACTTTAAATCGATTTTTGATCACTTTAGATTTATTTTTATTTTTAAATGAGTAGCCTATGTCTAACTATAATGAAGAGTTAAATTAAGGTTAGCACTCGCTTAGTTTGAGCAGCATCTAAACAACTCATCACCTGTGTGCCCACAGTGCCTATCAATGGTCACTGTCCAAGTTTCCCAAGTATAACTCTGGAACAGGTACCAAAATGATCATATTTGCACCAACTCTGGCACATCTCAACAACTTTTTTTATTTGTTGCTACAACACATGTGTGCAACAAGTATTTCAATAATATCAATATTTGTTTCCCGTATGTTTTAAACCTAGAAAAGTCTATCCGCCTGCAAACCATCTTATATTTTGAACTCTCTTCCCAAGTAGAAGATGGAGGAACCAGCCAGCATTGTTCGGCATGCAGAGCTGCTCGAGGTGTTGTTAATATTTGGGGCTTCTCCTGTATATATATTTGTCATTTGTCATTATGTACAGCAGTTACTGAGGCAGTCTAGAGCGGTGAAGTTAGCGGGTTTGGTGTACACTCTTTACACTGCTGCTCAGTCACCTGTGTCACCATTGTTACGTTTGCGCATATAAACACACTGGTCTCCGGGACAGGTCTGTATCATTCTGCATGATCCCTCATATTAGTGCAGCATATGTTCCATGCATTTGTCACACATTATGTCTAATATGAGTAACCAAAGAACACACGCTGCAGTTGAAGTAAAAACTAATTAAATTAAGTATTTAAACACTTTCAAATAAGGGTACATTAATTGACTGTTAGCTAAGGCTTAATAACTAACTGTTAGGCTAAGATACTGCCTAAGTATACGCACTAAGCATAGCTAATGCTCAACCAAGCATTAACTTAACGGTTAATAAGACTAAGACTTGACAGTTAGTTAATGCCTAATAAGAATTAACTTTGCATTGAATAACCATTACTAGCTTTAACTAAGCACTAACTAATAATAGTTCATTAATGTACCCTTATTCTAAAGTGTTACATATCCCATCAATCCAGACCCTTGACTTTCTTACTGTGAGGATCAGGCCCTGCTACGGACCGACAAGGTACACTGTAAACAATTGCTGTAAATTTACAGCAGGATTTCAACAGCATTAACCTGTTATTTATAAAAACAGCATTTAACTGTTAAAATAAAAGGCAGTCTGTTAAATTACAGTCCTTTGCTGTTATGTTACGGAACGGTAATGTTTTTCAAAAATACTGAACTTTCCTGTTAATTTACCATCAAACTTGGAAGGGACAACTTGACATGAGCTGCCTGCACATGTGAAGCTTATACAATTTTCTTCATTAATCCTCATCCATCCACATCTTAACTAATAAGTGTTGTTTACTGTATATCCTCTGGTTAAGTTTACTTAAAGTTGAGTTATATCTACTTGGAAATGGAAATCGCAGATAACGTAATTAAACCAAGTTAGTCTTACTTAACTGAAGAGTTGTGTTTATTAAGGAAACGGATTGCCTCTTAGATAAATCAAGTAAGCACAACAAAGTGTATTGTAGAGACGCCCCCTTTCCCACAATGACTTGCACTGGACTAAACGTTTGTTATGTTGCTATTTGCACCCTCAGTAAAGGGGATGTTTCATTCCATTACCTCACTATGCATTTTGTTTAAATAAAACATTTCTGTGTGAACTAACCGTTATTTTTGGTTATAACAAACGGTTTGTGGAAATCTTAAACAAGATCCCTAGTTCAACTCAGGAGACAATTTACAATAGAAATGAATCACTCCATTGAACTTAATATATTGTAAAAAGTGTCTTGAAGTAACAAACAGAAGCTGCTCTCTGTGTTTAGCATTTGAACAAATAGGGGACATAGTAAATTTACATATGGAATGAAACACATCTGCCCAATGAAATATAACATCCCCTTCACTGACGGTGCAAACAACATAACAAACATTTAGTCCAGGTTCATCCCTTTTTTCATTAACAGTATAATCCTGTCAATTTTAGTGACAGTCAAATAATGTTAATTTAACAGTAAGAAAATGGCAACCCTGCTGCCAGTTGATTACTGTTTTTACTGAAAAAACAGGTTCATACAGTTTTCTTCATTAACAGCATAATCCTGTCAATTTTATTGACAGTCATATAATGTTAATTTAACAGTAAGAAAATGGCAACCCTGCTGCCAGTTGATTAATGTTTTTTTACAGGGAAATTTCTTACAGTGTAGTTTGAGAATCATTTTTATTCCATGAATTACTCATAGCCGCCACGGTTTGGTTTGACAGATCATCAGACATATAGCGGAGTGGAGGACACAACATACTGACAGAGTGAGCGACATAGGGAATTAGAGCCAGGGAGAGAGAGAGAGAAGAGAGAGAGAGAGAGAGAGAGAGAGAGAGAGAGAGAGAGAGAGGGGAGAGAGAGAGAGAGAGACAGATAACAAGGTTGTCAGCTAACAGACAGGCATCATATGCCGGGGACAACATGCCTGGACCTGGGGGTTGACCTACCAATGACCTGCATGCTGATGCTGGAGTGTTTGTGATTGAAAGAGTTTAAACATATTGTGTCTTGTGTGTTCAAATATCGGGTGTTAGAGTGGTAGGATGGCCTAGAGAGGAAAGAGGGGCCGACCAGTAACCATGAGGTCGCTGGTTCAATCCCCGACACCGGACGGGAGGGTGTTAGTACTAATACTAGTGCTGGCTGGTATTACATACAGTCGGTGTACATCTCTACCATTGTGTCCTTGAGCAAGACACTTAACCCCAAATTGCTCCAGGGGTGCTGTACCATGTCTGACCCTACACAAGGACCCCCTGCAAAATGTGGTAACTTGAGATGGGTATATTCTAAAAAAAAATATTTATTACAATGTAATCATTGACTAATACAGTAACTTAACCTTAACACCGAGTCTGTGTTGTGTTTGGCTTGTGTGGTGAATCTACATCCCAATAAAACACTCCAATTGTTTCCATGGCAGCAACCATTTCACCAGGCAGTGTCGTGAGGACTTTGTTTTGGCCTGCAAAGCTTTTCCATTGGATGCGGACCCAACTTCTTGTTTGACTTTGCTGCTGACCTTTTGCGATCCTTAGTGAATGCTGGTGGAACCCTTTCCATAAAACGTGCTCAAATGCCAGCCATTTCCACATTGTGACCTGGTGGTGTGCAAGTGTTTTTCCAGAGTCGAAAACTAAACATGAACAAGCATCGTATAGTCTGAAAGTAAGTGAGTTTACGAGAGCACTCCAAGAATACTGGAAGGGCTCTCCCAAGATTAATTTAGTCTAAATCGAGGCTGAAACATTTTCTGTCTACCTCTACCTTTTATGAAACACCCACTCATTAATCTCAATGTACTGTTTCTAGCCATGTTAGTTTAGGTATGGCAATGACACATCTTTTTGGTCTTTAGGTCAGTTGGACCGATTTGTTCACCAATTTGGTCCAGAGTGAAATATCTTAACCATTGGATGGATTGCCGTGTCATTTGTTAGGATATTCACTTTGGCCACCCAGATGATGTATCCTAAGGACTTGGGCGAATCACCAAGAGAATGATATTTTTAAAATTTTCTATCAAACATCTCTGAGCAACTATCTAATGTATTGGTTCAAAACAGTCTTCTTATCATCTTATCCTCATAAGTCCTTCTGCTTATTATGCTGTATGATAAACATTGTATGTCTTCATTGAATGTATATGTCATAATTTAAGAGGGCTTTTCAAAAGTATATTTTAGCTTCTGACATCATTTCAGACATAATGCCGACACCTGAGCATATCCACCAATGAGAATGATGAATAACCCTAATGTGAAATCAAAAGGGATCACTTTCTGGTGCTTGGATTCATTTGACACATTGTTCGGATGATGACATTAATTATGTCTGCAGCCCACACTACTTTAGACTGTACACATCCAACAAACTGACAGTGTGCAGAGGAAACAGTGGAAAAGAGTCGGGCAACATGGCTCCACTGACATGTCTTCTGTCTGTATTAATGGGTTTAAACACGACAGGTTGAAAAGGCCTCTAGAACACTTCTGTCAGAGAAAACAGTTGAGTTGAATGTAATACCAGTATATGCTGTAGATTCTGAGGTTGCTTTAGAATATAAGGGGACTGTACTGTCCAATGTAACCTAGTAGTCCAATGCGTCTACCTGTCATACAAAACAACTTCATACATGTTTTACATTGCTCTAATCCAGCATTTGCAGCAGGTCCGGACTATCTGTCTCTGGTATCACTAATCCCCCACATTCCTCCAGCCCTCTCTGACCCGCCTGTGGGAAGGGATCAAGGGGTCACTCTCTCTCCATAGGACCCTCCCTGGAGCCCCCAGACTCCCAGAGGGGCCGGCCTCAGCTTGACCCCTGACCTGTGACCGCAGACAGGCAGGCAGGCAGGGGGGGTCACGGTCAAGGACTCAGTGTCTGCTCGACATCAGGGAACGAACACACACACACACACATGCACACTCACTCACACACGCACATGCACACACACACACACACAACACACACACACACACACACACACACACACACACACACACACACACACACACACACACACACACACACACACACACACACACACACACACACACACACACACACACACACACACACACACACACACACACACACACAGCCCGTTGTCATCCATCACCTGTGTGTGTGTGCGCTTTATACTCAGACCGTTGCTGGACATTGTTGGACACAGGCAGTATTGATTTCCCATTCATCTGGACCAAAGACCCTCAGGGAAGGAAGAGAGGAGTAAATAAAGGAGAGAAAAAATGAACTAAAGGAATGGGGGGCAGGGGAGGATATCGAAAGAAAGAAGTGATGACAGGACGGGGAAGAATAGAATACACCTGCACTTCTGTCACACGATTTTGGAAATGAGTAACAAAATAGAGAGAATAGAGGAATATGCCACTGCTGTTATGTTCAATAAGAATAGGTAAAAAGCAGTCAAATCTCTCTTTCTTTGCAAAATTCCACACATATATAGGAATAAAGGATCCACAAATCACAAGCTATTTAGTATGGAAGAAAAAAAAACATTTAGGCTGACCCGATTCTTGTGGTCAGATTTAGCTACACTGTAAGAAATTTCCCTGTAAAAAAACATTAATCAACTGGCAGCAGGGTTGCCATTTTCTTACTGTTAAATTAACATTATATGACTGTCAATAAAATTGACAGGATTATGCTGTTAATGAAGAAAACTGTATGAACCTGTTTTTTCAGTAAAAAACAGTTATCAACTGGCAGCAGGGTTGCCATTTTCTTACTGTTAAATTAACATTATTTGACTGTCACTAAAATTGACAGGATTATACTGTTAATGAAAAAAGGGATGAACCTGGACTAAATGTTTGTTATGTTGTTTGCACCGTGAGTGAAGGGGATGTTATATTTCATTGGGCAGATGTGTTTCATTCCATATGTAAGTTTACTATGTCCCCTATTTGTTCAAATGCTAAACACAGAGAGCAGCTTCTGTTTGTTACTTCAAGACACTTTTTACAATATATTAAGTTCAATGGAATGATTCATTTCTACTGAAAATTGTCTCCTAAGTTGAACTAGGGATCTTGTTTAAGATTTCCACAAACCGTTTGTTATAACCAAAAATAACGGTTAGTTCACACAGAAATGTTTTATTTAAACAAAATGCATAGTGAGGTAATGGAATGAAACATCCCCTTTACTGAGGGTGCAAATAGCAACATAACAAACGTTTAGTCCAGTACAAGTCATTGTGGGAAAGGGGGCGTCTCTACAATACACTTTGTTGTGCTTACTTGATTTATCTAAGCCTTGGCAATCCGTTTCCTTAATAAACACAACTCTTCAGTTAAGTAAGACTAACTTGGTTTAATTACGTTAACTGCGATTTCCATTTCCAAGTAGATTTTCCAAGACAACTTTAAGTAAACTTAACCAGAGGATATACAGTAAACAACACTTATTAGTTAAGATGTGGATGGATGAGGATTAATGAAGAAAATTGTATAAGCTTCACATGTGCAGGCAGCTCATGTCAAGTTGTCCCTTCCAAGTTTGATGGTAAATTAACAGGAAAGTTCAGTATTTTTGAAAAACATTACCGTTCCGTAAAATAACAGCAAAGGACTGTAATTTAACAGACTGCCTTTTATTTTAACAGTTAAATGCTGTTTTTATAAATAACAGGTTAATGCTGTTGAAATCATGCTGTAAATTTACAGCAATTGTTTACAGTGTATGCTTAAAAATACCCGGATACCTACTACATACGGCCGAGGTATTTAGGGTTGAAATCAACGATTCTGACCCACAATCCACTGCCTACCCGGAAGTGACGTCAAATCGACGGAGCCTCCAAGTGCAAACAACCGGGGATGAGACGAATATAAAAGCAAGAGGCAAGATCAAGGCGCAAGGTTTTGACGAATTAAAGAAGTAAAAGTATGTCCCAAGTGTATGCCTACTGCATGCTAACTAACAGTGTGCTCTAGCTGCAGAACAGAGAGCAGTGAAATCTGCCTTGGTTGCATTTTCAGAAACAGAAAAAAAGCTTTCACAAATCTGGACCCAACATACGGTTAAACTCTCTGAAATAACCTGCTCCAAATAAGTGGCTATACAGCAGCCTGAGAGGGGAGAAAAACAGAAGGAACCTCCGAGTAGAAACAGGGGAGTAGAAGAGATAGAGTAATACAGTAGCAGATTTATTTAAATCAGTATCGCCCTCAATATAATCTGTTTCTATCTTGGCTGACCAATGGAGAAATTAGGCACTGGAAATATTCAATTCTATACGGTTCTTTGTTGAACCTTTTGCTATAGCTGTATGTGTGGAAGTGTGAAGTGTTTTTGTGATATCCTTTTAAGTGTGTATGTGAACAGTGTATAGAGGCAGGAGGATGGCCAGAGTGCGTGTGTGTGTGTGTGTGTGTGTGTGTGTGTGTGTGTGTGTGTGTGTGTGTGTGTGTGTGTGTGTGTGTGTGTGTGTGTGTGTGTGTGTGTGTGTGTGTGTGTGTGTAAGAGTCCCTGGCCATGCTCTCTCTCTCTCTCATACTGGCGGAGAGAGGCATTTATCAGCGCTCTAAGTGGCTGTAGCAAAAGCAATGCTCGCCGGGAGTCGAGCTGACAGCAGTTTCCCCGGGATCGATCCTTGGCTATAGCGCCGCTCCAGTTTATGACAAAAGAGTTCACGACACGGCAAGTCACAAAGTCAATACCGTGATAAATACTCCCACCACCCTCTCCTCCACTCCTGCCTGCTGTCCGCACACTTTACCAGGCATTTGGCCCCTGACAGTTATTACTCCCGCGGTAAATCCACACTGACCAGAAGGTGGGGGGAAGAAAAAAAAAGGCACTCTATATAGCTCCAGGGCTCTCCGCGGCTTGGATTTATGGACCCATGGTGGAACCGAGTTTACTTAATTTAAAGAAAAGATATAAACTTGAAGAAGGCTGTAGTTTCACCCCCTGGGAAAAGTGAAAAGTGAGCTGGTAAAATGCCCACAT
This sequence comes from Ammodytes dubius, assembly GCA_026122265.1. NCBI lineage: Eukaryota > Metazoa > Chordata > Actinopteri > Uranoscopiformes > Ammodytidae > Ammodytes > Ammodytes dubius. The sequence continues at coordinate 28,992,935 of CM047517.1, forward strand.
TTCCTCCGCTATGTGTTTCATGTGTTTGAGGGTGAGACACTGCAGGGTAAAAATGTTTACTTATAGATATTATCATGAAAGTTTTGCAAGTTGATTACCGACATTAAAGCAATATTTCATTCGTATGAGATTTTTTTTCAGAAAATGATTGAATAAGTGCGCAAATGTGGCACGTATCTTAACCAATTTGTGTGAATTTTCATCTCTAAAAATCTTCAAGATGTTGAATTAAGCTACAGTCATACAGTCTAAAAGTCATCTTTTTATTTCATTTTGAAAACACATTCATGTCTCAAAAGTTTTTACACAAGTGAATTTGGATAGGCTACAACCTTTTTTTTTCATTTTACAAATTAAAAATACTATGTAAACAGGTCTTAAAATGCATTTTTCTGCATGTTTTTAACAAACATTAATAAGTCAAATTAAAACCTAAAGATACATCTTGGACTTTTTATTCATACTAGTAAGTAAGAAGACATGTTATGGAAGCAAAATAGCCAACAATCTTACTCACAAAACTTCCAGGGTTGGAATTAAGTTCATTAAATTAATGAAAATACTAAGATTGCAAGTAGAGATATGGAGGTCACTAATGTGAGGTATAAGTGTTGACACCCAATGCAGGAGATGCTAACCCAAACCAATCTAAAGAAGATACGTATATTGGGTAGGCTGTCACACCTGTATGCAAACCAAGAAATGATGAGCTTTGTCCCAAGCATGTAGATGACATTAATACACCTGAAATAGCTGTAACATACCCCCCCCCCCCTCCATCTTTATCTCTGTAAATCCAATTTGAATAACAATTAGCAAATTCAAATGAGCAACTAAATCCGGGCTCTGTCACACACACTTTGCTCATGTGTTTACCTTGACCGACTAACACGCGGAAACTTTTGCATGGCGCGCTCGTCGCATTAACAGTGAAAAGACTTTGATTTTTTCCACAAATGAGAAAAAATATTAGGATATGTGTTTATGTAATTTGCCACATATCCTCTGCCTTAGCGCTAATCCTACATGTTAAATCCCTTCACAGCAAAAAAAAAAGTAGCCTTATCCTCCCAATATGGATGGGATCACAGTAATCAACGCTTATGCCGATTACGTGGATTGAAAATTACACTGCTATACATATGAATATTTTCAATTATTCTCTGGTTCCCAATAATACAAGTCTGGGTTTGAGATTAATATTATGTTTTTTCAATCATAAATTACTAAACAGGACATCTATTGCATGCCGAGTGGCAAGTCATGGTGTTTGCAAAGCGTGACTGGTAATCCTGTTAAGAAGATTGGGAAAGACATAAAAAGATCTCATTAAGATTTAAGTTGTTGCGGGATCATCAGTTAAAATAAAAAACATTGGCATAACCCTACACCCCGGCACGTTGTTTTTTCCCATCATGCAAAGGATCTCTCAAAGGCTGTGACCCACATTGGCACCACACTGTTTCACTTTTTTAACTCAACTTAAATACTGACACTTAGCCAGCCATTATGGACTAAAACAAGTCAGAATCTCCCCTGTGTACGGCTCGGTTTCATTTCCTCTTGTCATGCACGTCATGGTTGGAAGGAAAGTTAGTGCATTTATATAACTTCACTTCTGAAGTTGCTGGGATGTTGCTTGCTTTTCCAAAATATCTATAGCCTAATAAATAAAATAAATCTTTCCTTTGTCTGCATTTATTTCAGAACTGTTGCTACTGTAGTTACTTTGCAGAAAATGGTTGCTTTGCTGTACAATATTATTATTGGGGCGGCAGTGGCGAAGTGGGTATGGGAGGTCGTCCTCTGGAGTGCAGGGTCGGGGGTTCGATCCCCCGTCTCCCCGCCACATGTCGAAGTGTCCCTGGGCGCCTTGCACGGCAGCTACTGCCATCGGTGTATGAGTGCATGAATATGAGTAAAATCGGCTAAAAAGCGCTATATAATCAAGTCCATTTACCATTATACTAGATATTAGATTGTCTGTGAAGGCAAACAGCAAGATAAATGAACTGGTACATAAGGAGGGTCCCACGATGGCTGATGCTGTAGTTTCACATCCAAAGGCTCAGTCTACAAATTGAGATTTATTTTAAGGCTGTGACCAAAAGTTAACAATAAATGCATCTGCTGACCAGAAGTCGAAAAAGCATTGAGACTCTCAATGAACAATTATGTAAAACAGTGAAGAGTGAAACTGAAATATTTCTCATTTTTGTCCTAAACGGAGAAAATGAATGAAGTAAACGGGCCCAACAGCTCGTTATAATTAAAATAGCAGTATACATACAATCTTTCTAAATAGTGCAGTTTAGAGATTCTACAACTGCATTACACAGACTATAATGTATTAAGCAACAGTTTATTAACGTACCCTTATTGAAAAGTGTTAGTACCCAGTGTGCACATTTATAGGGCCTTCCTCTTTGTTGGCTTCCTCATGTTAATTAAAACTGCAATCCCAACTGTTGATGGAGGGAAGGGCCAGAGAGACTGACAAACACGGAGAAAAGACAGGAGCAAGGAAAACAAGACGAGGAGGTGAAGAAGAAGAAGGAGAGGCATGCAAAGAGAGAGAGAGATGAAGGCAGGAGATTTTTTTCTTTCCAAAGTTTGACTGGAGGCCATACAGCAGGCCCCGTAATTAATTACCACAGACAGGTCCGTGTTAAAAACAATATTCCATCTCACCGAAAAAAAGCCTCGGAGGTTCTGTGCTCCAATAAAAGCAGGTATTCATCAGACTGGGGGGGGGGCTGTCCAAGTAAAATGCTTTCACGCAAAAGGGGACGCTTGCCTTGGTGCGGTTAATTTATATCAAGATTCCTGCATAAACTGGAAGGCCATTAAAAAGAAAGAAAAAAAAAGAAGTCCCAATTAGCCATCTGCGATTGTCTGGAGGAGGTTTGATGTATGGGCCCTATCAATACAGCACACAACTGCAGGCCCGGGCCCGTAATATCAGACTGTAATTCTGGATGCACATGGCCAATAAGCACCCATTGACTCTGTGTGTGTGTGTGTGTGTGTGTGATTTTTACACAACGTTATAGCTCTTTCAATATACCGTAGGCATGGAGCAGCGGTGGACATAAAGCCACAGATGACGTAGCAGGCAGTACAGGGTTTGTGTTTATTCGTTGTTAAGTTTGACATGGATGCCGGTAGCATGCTTTTATTGGCCCGGTCGTCAACTGGCGCACAGCTAACGTGTTAAAAGGGTTAAAAGAAAAAAAAAATCCAGTAGTTTACAAGTGCTGTTTATTATAGAGCTCTAAAGAATACTCCACTATGTCCAGAAGTTGCTTTTTTTCAAGCCTCCAGTGAACACTTAAAAAATGAAAATGAATGAATAAAGATTATTATTGAAAGACTGAAGAGGAAAGGAGAGAGCAGACACTGCTGGGGCCATTATGATGAAAGCAGATCATGTCCACACAGGTTCCTACTCTGACTTAAACCATTTTAAATCCACAAATAAATATGTATAACATAAAATCCACCCAGGGCCGGATTTACCTTCTAGGGGGGCCCTGGGGTTTAAAGTTAACTGTATGCCCCCTTTGGCCCCCATGTTTCTCCTGCTCTATTTGCATAGTGTTATGGTTTGTGGTAAATTGATTAAGAAAAACATTAAAGAATATTTTGCATTAACATGTTGGACAAAATGCAGCAGCTTAAGCCATGTGAGGAGGACGTTCTGTTCACTCATTGGTTGGATGTGTTTGGGGGCGGGAGCAATAACGTAGTTCCTGAACTGCTCTACAATTGTTTAGAATTTCCCATCGGGAAAACTGCAAGAAAAATCTACAGGGAGTAGATAGTTTTCCTCATCGCATAGTTTCTCGGGAGCTTGTTTAGACCGGTTGGTTACGTTGTAACCTAGGTTCTCTGAGTGGAGAGACTATCTCTCCACCCTACATATTCCATATGTACGGGGACTGACCCCCACGGGGGCAGTTGACGTGGATACTCTTTAAGACACACCACTTGTGGCGGCCACGCATGATTGGCCAGCCGTGGCTATATAAGCCACACGCATGCGTGGCCTCTTCGGTTAACCTTGATTGGAACGCGTTTCTGAGCGGCATCTTGGCTGGAGAGATAGTCTCTCCACTCAGAGAACCTAGGTTACAACGTAACCAACCGTTCTCTATCGTGTCAAGACTATCTCTCCACCCTACATATTCCATATGTACGGGGACTTCTGTAAGACACACCGCGAGGAAACCAAGCAGACGTAGCTGCTCCTGCGGGAGCCTAAATAAAAAAAGGCAGTTGAGTTCGAATGACTCGTCACCACCACCAGTGTTCACCCATGTGCCCAGTATAAAGGAACTATTTACAATTATACCTTACGTACACACCCATCGCCAAGGCGCCAGACGCTACTAAGGCTAAGCTGGCCCTGCAAGACGCTAAGGCGAGCCATGAATGGGTAGATGGCCTAGCCCAAACGCGCACCGTCCTGCTGCATTGAGCCCAGCACTCGCTCCGAGAATGGGGTGTTGGCTGCCATATTCATGCAGCAGAACCGGATAAAAGTGGACGGGGTCGACCAAGAGGCCGCCGTACAAATCTCCGATAGAGGGGCCCCTCGCCATAGGGCCCATGACGTAGCAATGCCCCGTGTGGAGTGCGCCCGCACCCCTACTGGGATCGGCTTGCCTGCCCTCTCATATGCCTGCTGGATAGCATCCACAACCCAGTGGGAAAGCCTGGCCTTGGAGACTGGCTGTCCAAGACGGTTAGGCTTGTAACAGACAAAGAGCTGGTCCGTTGTCCTATGGCCACGTGTCCGATGCAGATACCCTGTTAGGGCCCTGACTGGGCACAGTTAGTGACCGCCTACTCCACCCTGCTTCACCTTCCTGAGGAGGGTGGAAAGGGTGCAGCTCAATACTTACCGGTGTGGGACTCAGACCAGACTTTAGGGTGGAATGCAGGGTTTGGGCGCAGCGCCACCCCAGCACCACCTGGCAAGAAGCGGCAGCAGTCCTCATGCACTGAAAGAGCATGCCGCTCTCCCATTCTCTTAGCAGACACAATTGCGAGCAAAAACGCTGTCTTGAGAGCAAACCATTGTAGCCTAGCTGTATCCAGGGGCTCCAATGGCTCATTCTGCAAGGCCGACAGCACCACCTCCAAATCCCATGGGGGGACAGCTGGCCTTCTGCGATGTGGAGTAACCCTACGAGCACCTCTAAGAAACTGAGCAATAAGGCAGCAACAGCCTTCTGCCAGCTCCCGAGGTCCAACACGGGCTGCCTTATGGCTGCCCCTATTCCCCTCAATGTCGAGGGAGATTTGCCCACCTCCAACATTTCCTGGAGGAACTGGAGAATGTTATGGGCCGTGCAGGCGAGGGGATCCACCTGTCTGGAATTGCACCATGATTGAAACACTCCCCAACGATAAGCGTATGCCGCCCTCGTTGATGGAGCCCGGGCTCCTTGTAGAGCGCTAACCACCGACTGGGGCACTCCCACAGGTGTCCCTGAAGGAGGGGTGCAATCGCTGAGAACCAGATCATCTGGGGCCAGCCTTCTTGGGGGCCACCAGGATGAGGCTCACCTCTTCCACCTGAACTCTCTGTAGAAGTGGATGAAGGAGGGTGAAGGGAGGGAAGGCATACAGGAGGCCCATTGGCCACTGGTGTGCCATGGCATCCGTGCCTCTCTTCTTCTTTTTCTCCCAATCGCTGAGAACCAGATCATCTGGGGCCAGCCTTCTTGGGGGCCACCAGGATGAGGCTCCCTCTTCCACCTGAACTCTCTGTAGAAGTGGATGAAGGAGGGTGAAGGGAGGGAAGGCATACAGGAGGCCCATTGGCCACTGGTGTGCCATGGCATCCGTGCCTCTCTTCTTCTTTTTCTCCCAATCGCTGAGAACCAGATCATCTGGGGCCAGCCTCTTTGGGGGCCACCAGGATGAGGCTCACCTCTTTCACCTGAACTCTCTGTAGAAATGGATGAAGGAGGGTGAAGGGAGGGAAGGCATACAGGAGGTCCTGTGACCACTGGTGTGCCATGGCATCCGTGCCTAAGGGAGGATCGTCCCTTTTCACTCTTGCGAGAAAACAGAGGGGACCGTGCTCTTCCCTTACTTCCCGGCACGTGCATCGCCCCGAGGGACCTGCCCGCGGATATGCCCACTCCCACATTATCTGAGCCAATCTGCAAAGGCGCGGGGAACCCAGGCCCCCCTGCCTGTTTATGTATGCCGCTGCCGCTGTACTGTCTGTCCTTACCAGTACATAGCGGTTTCCCAGCTCTGGCAGGAAGTGCAAAAGAGCTAAATGGATAGCCTGCAATTCCGACTGATTGCTGTGCCGTGTCAACCAGGATCCGTGCCATTGGCCACTGTGCCAAATAGGCTGGGTCCTCCCACCTGTGGAGAGCTATGCGCAGTATGCGTGACACCTGGCATGCAGATCTCTCTGTGGACAAAGTCCCAGGCTCAGGAGACAACGCTGCACCGGGTGCATGTTCAGAAAGGCCAGGGGCACGATGTGCACCGTGGCTGCCATTAACCCCAAGAGTCGGAGGCAGAATCTCCAGGTCACTCTGGCCCCCAAACGAAGCTGGGACAAGCAAGCCCTGAGGGCGGCTCGTCTCGCCGACGTCAAAAAGAGTTCCTGATTTGGCATCCAAACACATGCCCAGGAATTCTGTCGATTGTGAAGGCTGCAGCCTGCTCTTCCTCTTGTTGAGGCGCAGGCCCAGGTGCTCCAGGTGCTGCAGAAGCCGGGTCACATTGATGCGACACTGTTCCTCTGAGCGAGCACAGCCCAGCCAATCGTCCAGGTAATTCAGGATGCGAAGACCTTCCTGCCGCAAAGGACCCAGGACTGCCTCCATGCACCTTGAACGTGCGAGGGGCCAGTGCTATCCCGGATGGGAGGACGCAGAACTCGAAGATTTGGCCGTTTAAGGCAAACCCGAGAAAACGTCTCCCTCTCATATCGGGATCTGGAAATAAGCATCATCCAGGTCGACTGTGGCGAACCCGTCGCCTTGGAGGATAGCCTGTCGAACCCTCGGCACAGTCAGCATCCTGCATTGTAGGGGCCTCAAACATTTGTTGAGCCCCTTAAGTCCAAAATCGGTCTGAGTCTCCCATCTTTCTTCGGGATGAGGAAGTACCGTGAGTAGAACCCAGCCTGCCGAATATTTTGCTCCACCTCTCTGATGGCCTTCCTGGCGAGGAGAGTGCGGATCTCAGCGGCTAACCAAACAAGGCAGGTGGCACCACAGGCAGCCTGAGCAGACCGGCCTGGTCCTCCCCTTGTAGGCGTGACTGACTCAGCCAGAGGTGGCGCCTCACCATCCCGAGAGAGGACATAGCCCTGCCTGTTGCCACTGCTTGCTCCTTCATTAGCTTAGCTAGGAGCGAGGACACCTGCTGTATCTCAGCAGCTAGAGCGGAGCCTTCCTGCTCCAAACGTTTGGACAACTGGCACTGACACAAGGCTAACATAGCCCCTGTATTGACCAGCTGTCCCTGGGTTGCCATAGCTCCATGCACTCTGGTGAGTATGGCACCCATCGTTTTAGTGTTTCTGCCTGGGCAGCCTGGCTTCCCCAGAACCCTGGTGGGGGACACTAAGGCCCCCAAGGTTTGATCCATGGGAGGTGGTGGTCCACAGCCTATCCTCTCCCGACCTTGCACACACGCTAGCCGTCTGCATAGACCCGACCAGCGATGGGCTTCAGCTGGTTTCTCAAATCGCTTCAGCACCAGTTCCTCTAGATCGGGAGGCAGCGGTACGAAAAAAGAGCGCGTCTGCCCCGTCTCTTCATCATCAAAACGGGAGGCCGTCCGGCCCTGCTCCGCTGGCAATTCGACATCCAATGCCTGAGCAGCCCCGGTGATAGCTTGCTGATAGAAAGGAGTCGAGCGCTCCTGCTCCTCCTCTACCTCTTGCTGTGCCTCCACACCCATCTGGCCGAGGGGGAGGTCTTCCCCCTCCGAGTCCATCCCCAGGATGTCAATTTCCTCTTCATCCGACGCAGGGTACCCCTGCCCCAACCCCCCCTGCTCTGCCAGTGCAGAGGTGTGGGGGGCTGGGTTGTGGATGGGACCATCATTGCTGCTGTAGAGGAGGGGCTTGAACCCTCCAGCAGCCACACCTGGGGTATGAATTAATGAGTGAGGCTCCTCCCCATGTGATCATTCCAAACCACTACCCTTGGCTGCTTCGCCCACTGCGGCTGCCCAATGAGTGTGGCCGGATTTTTGAGAGAAAATGCTAACGCCGTAGCCTCCCTCACCCTAGCTGGCAGGAAAAACAATTCATGCCGGAGGCGGGGTCTTGGCTGGCCATGCGCGCATGGCTCCGCCCCTTCTAGACAATGCACTTTTCTCACACATTGATCGTGACCGTCCTCCATTGGCATTTTTACCCCGCAGCCCGAGCAGGCGTGGCCTCTTGGGCTAGACATTTCCTCTGGACCCATACATTTTGAATGCTTTGTGAACTTTGGGAGATGTAGCTTATGCACGTGGCACTAATCACCCCGCTGACACCGAAACTCCCGCTGTCTGCGGGGACGTGCCCTCTGAAACAATTTACTTTTTGTTTCCTGGAATTTACCCGCGGCTTAAAGTACGCCCGTTCGCTTCCTCCGACAAGGTCGGGCTTCACGAGGGACTATGGCTGTGGCGTTAAACGGCACCCGTTAATACACAGCCACACTCTGGCCACTCTTTTCTCTCGCTGGTTCAGCGATCAGCTGTGAAGCACTCCGCCGCTTCCTCCGACTGGGTCGGATTTCACGGGAGACAATGGCTACAGATCGGCAAGCCGATCAAGCCACGCTTCTAACAGCCTGCTCTTCTTAATTTACCTGCGGCTCAAAGTACGCCCGTTCGCTTCCTCCGATAGGTCGGGTTTCACGAGGGACTATGGCTGTGGCGTTAAACGGCGTCCGTTAATACACACAGCCACACTATGGCCACTCTTTTCTCTCGGTGGTTCAGCGATCAGCTGTGAAGCCCTCCGCCGCTTCCTCCGACTGGGTCGGATTTCACGGGAGACAATGGCTACAGATCGGCAAGCCGATCAAGCCACGCTTCCAACAGCCTGTGCAGTAAAGACAATACAGCGATCCAGAGAGGGGCCCGTAGACCTGCTCTCCTACTCACTAGGTAAGCGGACAACGCTGATGTCACCACACTTGCTAAACCCACACAACTCAATCTTTTCCTTCTTTGCTTTGCTTTGCTTTGCTTTGCTTTGCTTTTTTTCTCACACACGTCTACTGCTTGTCCGTGGAAATCAAGGAATCGAAGAGGCCACGCATGCGTGTGGCTTATATAGCCACGGCTGGCCAATCATGCGTGGCCGCCACAAGTGGTGTGTCTTAAAGAGTATCCACGTCAACTGCCCCCGTGGGGGTCAGTCCCCGTACATATGGAATATGTAGGGTGGAGAGATAGTCTTGACACGATAGAGAACAACAATACTCAGTGCTTCCTGCGGTTGCGTTGGCCTCAGTCCCCCTCACGTTCTCACCACAAATGAACCGAACCAGAGTTGGTTTGGAAGCGTAAGGATACCAACTCTTCAACAAGGTCTTGGTACACTTGTTTGGTCCTCTTTTGGTGCAGAGTAACCTGCCTCACCTGCCCCAAACAAGCTCTAGCAAAGGTGGAAACTAAACCTGGGTATGTTTCAATGGAACCAAAAACAGCAAGTGTGAAAGAGTTCCTAATGCTCTGGGCTGGGCTGCAGAGCACTGGCCTTTTCTACCAGGTCAGAAAATACAACCTTTTTAATCCACTACATCTAAACCACATGTTAATGGTGTCAAAACTGACAAAAAAAAGTGGAATAGTGCACTATGGAGCTGTGGGAAGAGCAAGACAAACAGTAGCCTGGAGAACAAGGGGAGGAGGCCAAATGGAGGAATTGGTTTACAGTCTTCAGTTTTGTTCCCATTTTCTCCAATTACCAGGAACAACACAGGAGGGAGAGAGGGAGACAGAGAGAGAGAGAGAGAGAGAGAGAGAGAGAGAGACACACACACACACACACACACACACACACACACACACACACACACCACACACACACCGAGCAGCATTCCAGAGGTATTTGCTCCGGGCGGCTCTCGGCATGTGAGTCAGCAGAGGAAATAAACGGGCCAGGAAAACACTTGTCAACGTCGCTTGACCTGCACACACACACACACATGCAGGCGCTACTGCACATCACACACACTTATCTGTAAACTCCTCCACTGCAAATATTATGTACGCACACACAAACACACGCGCGAACACACACACACACACACACACACACACACACATATACTGTCCTAGGTTCATTTCAGTGGCAGATCCCCCCTCATCATCACCAACACAGATGGCCATGAGAGAACTTAATTCTTCCTCTGTTGACTCTGTTAGCGTCGCCTGGTCCCTGCTGTAATGACTGATCCATCACCAAACCTACTGGAGGCTCAGGACGAGCGAGGTTCACACAAACAGGAGAGAGTGAGGGAGAGAGAGAGAGAGAGAGAGAGAGAGAGAGAGAGAGAGAGAGAGAGAGAGAGCACAAGGGGAAAGCTTAAAGTGTTGATGAATTTAAATGCACCTGGATAAACATTCCCAGTCTATAGGTAATATGAAAAAATTCCACACTCTCAATGACTTTCAACACCTTTGTGGATTTTTTGTGATTTGTTATAACAGATAACCAGATTTAAACTTAACAAATTTATATTGAAAATTGAACTGACATACTCAAAAGCAACATTTGAGAAAGTAAAGTAAAGGGGAAATGTAAAAGTAAGTGATTGAGCACCCCTTTTTTAATCAAAGAACCATCAGTTGAGATTATTTAACCCTCTAATTTCCTATGATAGTTAAATGGAAAATAGTTCATCATTAAATTGAACTGATGACCATCGGAATTAGTGTGAGTATTTAATTAGTAGACGATGTTAAGATTTTTGGTCAAACTAGTTGAATCCATGTTATTTAAACCAAATCCATGTCATCCCAAAGCTCTGTCCCTTATTAAGAACTGTGGACAGTCACTACATGCATTTAGATGCACACCATTGTCCCAGATTTAGATGATTATTAAAATATTCATCACACATCAAAGCGACCTTTGACCTCCAAAATTGATTCAGTCCATCTTTGAGTCAGGGACGACATGTGTGTGAATTTTGAGGAAAATCCCTCAAAGCGTTCATGAGATATTGCTTTAACAATTTTTCTGACTCTGGCTTGCTGTTTATTTGAAATGTTGCCTGCACCCTGCCTGGATTTATTAGTTCACTACGGACTGATTATCTGCATATGATTTCCTGACTTTCCAGTAAAACATTTTCAAGTTTTTCCCTTGTCACTTTACCTCTATAGCCTCTGTGAATCTGAGTCCTACCAGAAGCATTACATACACATTATTGTTTAAATAAAAGTTTAATGTAACAACCCCTTACATTAAAGGTTGGGTTTACGCACATATATGTTTATATGTAACTTAACCATGAGTTAAAACCATGTGTGAAAAGGTCCACATTTCTAACAATTCTATGATCATTTTGAATGTGAAAAATGTCAAGAATGGGGCGCCCTTAGCTCAGTTGATTGGACGCCCCCCCCCCCCATAGGCCTCGGCCAGCAGCGGATCCCGGTTCGATTCCAGCCCGCGGTCGATCTCTGCATGTCACTCCCCTCTCTGCCCCATTTCAACTCTGTCTCTACACTATCAATAAAGCACAAAAAATTTAAATAAAAATAAAAATTCAAAGAAAACATTGATTCAAGAAATAATGAAGGTTATGAAAACTGAGCTGGATACTTAAGATGACAACTGTGGAACTCGTAAATTGTCATAATAATGATAAAGTTTATTTTAATAGACAACATAACAAATAACATATAAATTATACCAATGCAAGCTTCTAGCATTTACATCAACTACTGCATATTTCATCAGAGACTCTGTGGAACCAACCTGGAGGCTATGGCTGGAGTGTGGAACAGGAGACTGTGCAGAAAAGAAATTAGAATATTTTCCTTGATCAGTTTCTCTTCTAAACTAAATAATGTCATATACTGTACATCATGCCCACTGTTTTCCCCAAAAGCCCTGAAATTGAAAAAAAGTTGTGTGTGAAGTTGAGATTTTTGCCTTGCTTATAGTGTCTAAAAAAGGTTGTTGTATTTCCTGCAATGAAGCAGAACATTGTCAACGGTTTCTGGCTGGTTACAGTGTGTGCATTTTCCAATTGCCTATTTTTAGCCCAATTCAGTTTATTTTTAGAAGGGGACAGTGCAAATTAATAAAACCCATGATCATACATGGGTTAAATATGCCAGAATTAGCTAAAAGGATATTTTTCATCTGTAGTTTCATCGGTAGCCCAATAACCTGCTTCTAAACCAAGTACTATATTACAACTTTTAGTTAAATTAAATTCTGAATCTCTTCTGTCTTACTTGGGGTGTGCAGATGTGAGTACGCCTTTATGCATCCTCGGCAACTGCTGATTTTGAACACTAGTGGGCGCTATTTTTTCGAATGAGCGCCGGTTGTTACGTTCGATCCAACAACAAACAACTGCTGAATCACATAGATCATGACCTGGACAGCCTCAAACAAACTGACTTGGTTGTCGTATTTTAGCATGTGTGGCTTGGTAAGACATGCCAGATAACCAAAATGTATGCGTACTGAAAAAGTTTTTCCTAATTCTGCTCAACTCTCTTGTCTGGAATTTCCAGGCCAATATGATCTACTATGATGGACACTCTCTAACAGTTGACCATTTCCCTTTTTTTATTCTCACATATTCCCCCCCTTCCCCTTCCCTCCCTCCCTCCATCACTTCCTTTCTTCCTCTTTTCCCTTGAAGATGCCTGCGTGATGAAAAGGCTGCAGCCCCCTCGCCCTCGCCTTATCACTGTCTTTTAGAGCTTGCGTATAAAAAACTTGGCGGCACCTCAGCTTTTTAGAGAGAGAGAGAGAGAGCAGAAAGAGAGAGAAAGAGAAATAGCGTTGGGGGATTATAGTTCTGAGGACAAACCTGGCTATTCACACTTGGCATTAGGCGAGACAGCCATGGGTACAAGAAGGATATTTTTTATTCCCTTCAATTTAACTTTAATTACTCAAATCTCGGCGAGGGCACACAAGAAAAAAAAAAAGCCCAGGCATTTGTGTCTGGGAGATTAGCTGACTGCCCTGCCAAGTCCTTCGCCAGCGCTGCGTCGTTAGATAGAATTCAAATTCAAATCCAGGCTAAAGACAGTGCAGCTGTCACCCCCCTGGCCTGAAAAACCCCCTGGATCAGGGAACGAGCTGTCCTCCCTCCTCCCTTCGCTTTCCACCGGGAGAAACCTAATCCCTGCCTCCCTCTTCTTCTTCTTCTTCTTCTCCTTCTCTTTCCATCTCTCTCTCTCTCACTCTATCATGACTGTGACAGCTAAATAAAGCCATTAAAGCCTCCAGGAACACAAAATAAAGTGTGTGGTTTTTTGTATATTTCTAGTTGGGGGGGGGGGGGGGGGTGTCCTCAGGTTGGGGATGGAAGTTGTAGGTGTCAAAGGTGATGGGTCTTTTTTTCCACAAATCCTTGGATCTGTTGAGGTTTAAAGTCGGGATGTTTTTTTTTCGTGGACATGTCGGGTTAAACAAAACACTTCTTCTCCCCCGCTCTCACCACCTCCTCCCAGCTTTTCAGGGGAGAAACTTGCCTGGGTTTTCCTCCACCAGTTTTTGACGACCTGCCTCACATTTCCGTGTGATACCACGTGTCTTCGCTGGTTTAATCTTGTCATGCAAAGGGACTCGAACTGGGAGAGCCTCTTAACACCGAGCCCGAAATCTCCCCACTAGTTGTTCGCCTTTTCACCCACAATTGACTTTTGCGAAACACCTGCAATGTCTTCGATAAGTAGCTTGTCTTATCTCCTTTGGGAAAGAGAGGCAGCCCACCCCCCTACCCCCCCATTATCGCGGGGGGGTTCCAGGGCCCAGATATCCTCCGTCGTGCCACGGGCCACAAATGATAATCCGCACTGCCACACCGCCGAAATCCTTGGTAAAGTGATCCTAAATTGACAAAACCCCGGGATCCTCTGGACTAGGTTAAGCCTTGTCTATTTAGTGCTGTACGGTAGCTTTCGGATAAGAGGGGTTCGTCAGCCCTTGTGCCACTCAATCGGCGATGTAGTCCTTTTTCTTGGGTTATCTTCTGCTTTTTTTAAATCCCCAGCAGACACAGCAATGCAAAGAGGGGCAAGGAGTTCACCATGCCTTTCCCAGTTTAAAGTCTTTAGGTAATTTTCTTTCCCAAAGTCATGTGGTCGGGTCTGTGAAAACACACACAACTGCATGGAGACATAATATCAGAGCGGACGGCATTAAGCCCGGTGCGCTGCAACTGGTTATTTCACTGGCCCGGAGAGTACATGAGTGCAGTAATTGATTGGCGTGATGGAATTAAGGGGGGGGAGACCATTGCCGTGCTGAAGGGAGAGCTGGCACGGCCCCGATACATTAAATATCTGGCACAGCTCTAGCCAGCCAGCCAGCCAGGCATCTGATTATGATTTCAAAGGGACTTCGGACCTGGACTTGATTAAAAAAACCACGTAGCTCAGATGAAGAGCCCCGTCCGAGGCCCCCAAAGGCATCCACAAGAGATGCCAGTAAAGGAGTGTGTGTGTGGGGGGGGGGGGGCACAGTGAGTAACAGCAGCCCCTGGATGAAGTCATGGCACGCCAGCCTAATTACAGGTCCATTTGGAGGGGGCTTGTTTCGACAGGCCAATCCAGTGTTGTGTATGAGGATGTAGGTGGGCTAGGGTGTTTCTTTATTTTTTGTTCTTGCAGAGTTACACACACTTCTGCAAGAACTCTCCTGAAATGATGGCAAACAATATTGTGGCAACACAGTAGGGAGGAAGAGGCAGAAGAGATCTAGACCTCCTGGAGGAGTTGACTCACATGCCTTTCCCTTACTGAGTTCTCACGAGCCGAGTCGATGCTAATATAACCCCGATATCGCCCCCTCCCTCCTCCCTCACTGCCATCCCCTATCCTCTCTCTCCCAGTCTGCTCCGGCCTAAGGGAGGGGATAGCGATTAATATCTTGCCTAGCTTGTTACCTAATTCATTATGGAATAGCAGTTAATTTGATTTGATATTATTTTAATAAAAATCCCTGTAATATATTAGATTGTTTCAGGCTATCAAAATAATTTTCCAATTATGACGGTTATTCAAGCAAGTCCATCTCCCCCACGCCCCCCACTTCCCCTTTGTGGCGAGCGGCGGTTGGTCTGACTGGTGAATACATTAGCTGCTACAACTCCATCCACTAAAATATATCTGCGTATGCATGATTACACCCCAAATGTTATTAGTATTATAGATCCGCACGGGCGCCATAGATGGAATTGAAGTGTGACTGACTCAGCAAGGTGTCTTGATTGAGCCCTCGCAGAAAGAGGAGTGAATGAATAAAAAAGAAAATTCCACTGAGATCGGATTTCTTTCTGTACTACCGGCCGTGCACTATTACTACAGTGTTGTGTACTCTCTCTCTCTCTCTCTCTCTGGTAATTAGCAACACGCTTCAGCAACCACCCTGCCCTTTCTGAGGCATCAAGGCATACAGTGAGCTTTTCGCTTGAGACGGACGTGATCCATACACCACACACACACCACAACACCACACACACACACACACACACAAACCTTTGAAAGCTATCGTAGCACATAAGAGATATGGACTCTCCACCACATGTCGAATGCTCTTACCCACGGGAGAGGGTTTTAAAAGGGGGGAACAACAGCTTATAAATCCCAGCAGGACGGTTGGCTGTTAGCATGCTTTTTTTTTACTGCCAGCCACCTATGACCTCACTCGTTACTCTTCGGGGGCTCGTCCGGTGTCCTCACTTGAACTTCGAATGTTCACACAACAGACACATTCAGGTAAAGGGGGGGTAAGAGGATAAGAGTTATCCATTTGGGGTTGAATGTGCTGAAATGATGGTAGGTGTCTTATTTGTGTCTGCGGCTCAGTTTGCCCCTATTTCATTGTACAAAAGTCTTGGAAATGTGCAATTGAGAAGAGAAGAGAAGAGAAGAGAGAGATATATTGTGTACACGTGGAGACATGATTCAGACTGTCACATAAGTCTGACTTACACAACAGGCCTCTTCGCTGTCATCACTCACGTTTTTCACACCATCAAATATTGAGTTTCCCTCGGGGGGAAAACTCCAATCGCTACCTTAGTATGAGTTCACTCTATTGTTAAGATAAAAAAATGCTGTTTTGCCTCAGTCCTTATCACCTGTTTAACCCCTCTGACTTGATTTAAAGGGAAGAGGGCCTTTCATAATACCTTTCTATTCAGTGTGTCAAAGATTACGCAAAAACCTGCTGTAATTTATGTCCACTCTGGGATCGTTTCCTTAGTACATAGTGGAACACTTCCAAAAGCTGTCCACCTCTTGGTCGAAAACTGTCTGTAATTACTGGCCCACACACTCAATTATATAGCCCAGCTGCAAACAGCCCCAGCCCCAGCCATTGCAGGTTGACATTGACAGCTTTTATTTGACCGCGGACAGGTTTTTTTTTTTTTTTTTGCAGTCTCACCTCCATGTCCGGATTGCTTCTGATGTTGTTGGCAAACGCGTTGCCACCCGAGGGCTCTGGCTAGCTTAAAGGGCCCGGCCTGGTTTCATGAGTTCCACCCCTACTGAAGCTCTATAACTCAGCTCTTTGACAAGGTGTTTGGCACCCTTCCAAAAAATACATGCTGATCTCTCGCCAATGCAGACAAAACCACTCTTAAGTTTGCTTTCTTTTTTTTACCCCGATACCACGACAATGGAGTTCACTTTTTTGAACGCCCCACTTTTTTCTTTTTATCTCTTATTGCATTCGCATAACCGCCCCCTCTCTCTCCCTGCTGCAAGTCTACAGCGTTATCATGATTTATAGAAGCCTCCATTTTGTTTTCAGTTCCAAAGACGGCTCAAATCAAAGTAACAGTTGCCAAGTGCTTTATCTTGCTTTATTGTATAAGCCACTGCACTACTTCCCCCCGTCCTGGTCAGTTAAATGTATTTAAGTGTATATTTAGATAAAAAATAGTCTCCACTAGCTGCAGATTTCATTGTGTTCCATGTCAGTGATGAATCTCTCTCTTTTTTTGAGTTACACGCAGGGAGCAGAAAAATGCTGGCTGCAGCTGCAGCTGTTATTTCCTCCTGAAGAGATTTCTCTGAAGAGCAAGGCACTCGCAGCAGTATAAGAAACAAAAGGGGACTGACTCAAAAATAATCCGATTACTCATACCTTTGCTTTTAAAAGTATACCAGCTGCGAATGCGCTGTTCACTATTGTGGTTTGACATTTAATTAACATGTCAAAAATATTTTGGTCATTATGTTCTTATTGTTATATAAGTTTTTCCTCCCCAGGGGTATTTGCCCACAAGCCAGGAATGTTCCCATCAATTACTGCCACTCCCTGTCTTCTCCACTGAGCTGTGAGGACACGAGGCGAGGTCACTGTGAGACTTGTCTTGCAACACTGTCTGGTGAATAGGGTTACATGTTTAACTCATAGATAGCATCACAAAACTTTACCAGTTGATTACTGACATTAAAACAAGTATTTGTTTTCTATTACAACTTTTTCAGAATGTTTTGAATGAATATGTTAATTTGGTAATATCTAACTAATTATGTTACATTTGCATCTCTTTAAAAAACAAACATCTAGAATGTTGAAAAAAGCCATAGTTCCAATCTTTGATTCATTTTAATAACATATGAGTGTCCAAAGTGTTAACATGAACATATTTTGGATACAGCATGTTTTATACATTTATATGAAAAAATTACTATATAGGCCTACAGGTCATACAAATGCATGTTCTGCATGTTTTAAGAACAAAATGTATCATGAATCAGACATGAATACATCCTCCTGCAATAACCTTCGGAATGGTGCTAAGAATGATTATGGAAAGTTAAGTTGATGTGAGTGCTTTAGAAGTTGAAATGTCTGTTTCAGAAACAAAGTAATGTTGAGATAATGGCTGCTAGGAGAAATATACCAAGCAACAAGACTTAGTCAAATAAACACTTACATGTGCATTTTGGACTTCATGTTTATAGCATGAAAGAAAAACATGTTATGGAAGCAAAATAGACAAAAAATTTCAAAATTGACAATTGTTTTGTGTCTGCAGTGCCTTGTGAATGCGTACGTTTTAAGGCAATACATGAGCCAATGAGCAGAGTAGTGGCAGAGACTTTGACACGACTGGATTGAGTTTGTTTGGTTCATTTGGAGCACTGGGACTGATAAGGCCAACAGGCTCCCTATAGCTAGTGTACTGCGCTGTGAGTGTGAGTGTGAGACAGACAGCTGTTGGAGATAGTCCTGTATAGGTTATATTGGGTATAGTGTGTTGGGCTTGGGTTGATGGGATTTAAGGGCAAAAACTGTTGGGTGTGGAGGTGTGTGTACCTTTGCCTGCCTACGTGCGTGTGTGTGTGTGTGTGTTGTTGTGTGTGTGTGTGTGTGTGTGTGTGTGTGTGTGTGTGTGTGTGTGTGTGTGTGTGTGTGTGTGTGTGTGTGTGTGTGTGTGTGTGTGTGTGTGTGTGTGTGTGTGTGTGTGTGTGTGTGTGTGTGTGTCTGAGACGTCCGGGGCTCTGCGAGTTAAGTATTGGTCTCTTCCTTTTTTTGACAGGGCCTGTCCATTGACTATAGGGATCCTTTTCTCATTAAGCCCCCTCTCCTTAATCCTCCTTTACTTTACCATTTGAAACCCCAGTCCACACCTCTCCTCTCCTCCATCTAGGAAATAAGAAGAAAAAACAGGCTGTTTGTCAGAAGATGCTCTTGCTCTCTTTCGCTCTATTCGCTCCCACACACACAAACACACACACTCACATACACACACACACACACACATACACGCACACACACACACACACACACACACACACACACACACACACACATACACACACACACACAACACACACACAACTTTTCTCTTTATCAATGAATATACCACTCTTGACGCTAAAGACTTGACATCAATTGAGCTCGGGAATCCATTTTCACACTACTTTTGGCTGCCCATTCCACAGCTTTGTTTTTTTTTCTTTCGTATATTTCAGAGGAGGGCGAGTGGGAGAGAGAGCTTCATAGACACAGAGTTTGTCTTTGTTGGTGTGTGCCCTCTAGGCCCCTCGGTGCCCGGGGTAGCAGGGTACCACCGGGAGACGGATCCAGAGCACATCAAAACGTCTAAAGCCCGTACCTGTGGCCCTGAAGATGGCCCCTGGCACTCACAATTAAATCAGCCATCTCCGAAAAAAAAAAAAAAAAAAAACGCCACCGTCAATCAAAATCATTTACGCCGGGGCTCAATGGCTTTTTTCTTAAAGGCGTACCGCTGCTGTTTTTTTCCTGACGGGGGCCTGTCCACTTAATTTCAAAGCTCTTTATTCAAATCAGGAGAGCCGAAGAGAGGAGGAAAGTGTGCCAGCAGAAAGCGCCCCGCAAAAACCGGTGGATTCTTATCCTCCAGGCCTGCAGTTGTCTTCAAAAAATAATGTGAAGGATGGAGGGGGGGGGGGAGGGGGATAGGGGGGTGGAGGAGAGAAAAAAGAAGAGGCACCCGGTGAGGCAGTGTGTGTCATTTGAATAAAATGCTGGACACTTTCAATCTCCCAGAACATAAGAGGGGAAAGGTTTTCTAATGTGCAGGGGTTGCGAGGAAGCACACACACACACACACACACACACACATGCACGCGCACACACACACACACACACACACACTCACAAACACACACACACACACACCAAACACACACTGCCCCTGGTCGCCTCGGTGGAGAGCAGTTTAAAAAAGACGTGCATCGAAGTCAGATGGAGGTTAAACTCAAAAAGTTGTGGTGACCAAAGAAACAGACTGAATTTTAAAACCACACCACTCTCCTCCCTCCCCCCCCCCCCCCCCCCCCCCCACCCCCCTCACACACACACACACTCGAGCTCTGTATGTTTTGTGTGAGCATGTGTGCAGGTTGAATATGCGTTGTTTCAGGTTAGGCTTTTCTTATTCATCTGAATTCATGTGTTTTTGTCCACTGTACACATGAAGTAAACAACAAGCAATGTCAAATCCACTTTCTGTCTGCTACATCATAGTAAAGCATGTACCCATCAATAAGGACCAGTATTATATGTATCCATGCACAATATGCTGTGCCCTGTTCTTGCCTTTGAGTTGTTTGTCGCCCTTTCAAGGCGAGACACTGCAGGTGACTAGGGTAACATTTTCACTTATAGATATCATCATGAAACCGTGCCAGTTTGTATTAAATCTTTTTTTGAATAATTATGAAAATCTGGCATTTGCGTTTGCATCTTTTAACAACCAGAACTTGGATGAAGCCAGAGTTAAAATCTGTATCTGTAATTCTGTAACACATATAGGTGTCCAAAGGTTTTGTTTTGGATACAGCGTTTTTTCATGTTATAAATACTATGTTAAGGTCCTAAAAATGCTTTTTCGTCATGTTTGTAAGAACAAAATGTATCATAAATCATTATATTAACAACATGTGAAAAGATTGCCTAACCTTCAGAATAGTGCTAAGAATGATAATGGAACGTTCAGTTGATGTAAGTGCTTTAGGAGTTGAGAATTTTGGTTCAGAGTATTGCAAAATAATTAATGTTGACATAATGGCCGTAAGAGATCGTTATAAAGGAGAAATATACAGACACTGAAAGACAAGGTTTAGCCAAATAAACACCTTAATGGAACTTTTATTTATACTTGTATGAAAGAAGACATATTATAGAAGCAAGATAGACAAAAATCTAAAACTTTACCAGTGCTTGAAAAAACAATGTTTTTTTTTGTAGTGTCTCTTAATTAATCAAAGCTGTGTTGATTTGCAAGTGATGACCAACAACCACCCGACAAAGGGTATTGTATAGCCTGGAAATCAAAAATTGGCCTGTCTCCATTCAAATTAACTGCAATAAATGACAGCTTCTCTCCCCTGCATCCCCTCTTTATACTATGGAAGGACTCCCGCCATTGTTCTATTATACTGTGTCCTCACAACATAAATCATAATGCGTCATCTGCCCGTATACAGGCGCTTTTTCTCTGAGAATAGTAGAAACAGCAGGGTGCGTCTTAAAGGCTTTTGTGTCAGCCTGACAGACAGGGAGGTATTGTTACCTGATTTAGACAAAGGTGGGATTGCATGTGTTTCTGTGTATTGTGTATTTCTCTCTCCCTTACTCTGACATGCTGGAGAACATGGAAGCTCACAGTTATTCGGGAAACACTCACCAAGTCAACATGTGCATGCCTTGTCATCACCCCCCCCCCCCCCTTTGTATTTAATGCCAGAGACTGCAGGCAAACACATAGTAATTTCAAGCATTGGTCAATTTCGAGATTTTTTTCTCCATTACATGTTTTCTTTTATACTAGTATAAATAAAAGGTTGAAAAAGTACATTTAGGTGTTTATTTGAGTAAACATTGTCTATTTGCCTCTGTATATCTCTCCAATACAACGATACAACATTATCTCAACATTAGTTGTTTTTTCAATGCTCGGAACAACAAATCTAAACTTCTGAAGCCCTTAACATCAACTTAACTTTCCATAATCATTCTTAGCGCTAGCACTTATCTGGAAGTTATTACAGAATGATTTGTTCATATGTTGATAATTGTCCGATTTATGATACTTCTTTTAAAAACATGACGGAAATTAATTTGTTAAAACCTGTAGATTTTTGTTTATCTATTTTATAAAAATAAAAAGGCTGTGTCCAAAATCTGTTCTCTAAAAACGGTATACACTAAATGTTGTCAAGATGAAATAATGATTCGATACTGCTGAGAAAAACAAATGTTTCTACTGTATATTCATATTAACGTCAAATCCGTCTTTTGACCAAAACCAGATTAAGACTCGAAAACATGGATACTAGTGTGCATGTAAACAATCTGTCATTATGCATTTAGATTTCAAACGCCTCCAAAGTCAGAATGCATTAGCGGACACAAAGTGCTCATTCCACCAAAAAAAATAAAACATTTAATCAGCCTTTTGCATGACATTTACTGATGTGTGTGTATTCGACGCTGTAAATCCACAGCATGTGTTGAGAACAGCATTTAAGTCGCTGGCTCCCTCGCTTCTCCTGGAGCTTTTGTCCCATCTAAATGATCCAATAGACGCTGTATGCAGGCGTGGGCTGAGACCCTCAATACATTATAATCTACCTGTTGATAAAGATCTTCTCATTGCCACTTGGAAAACACCAGCTTGTTGGGAAAGGCTTCAAAGTCAGGCATGGCTCTACCCATTTAATCAGATTAATACTGGTTTTTAAATCACTGGCATGATTGGCCAATATTCAAATCTCAGGTGTATATAATGTTGTTTCTAGCAGTTTTTTTTTTTTTAATTTCTATTCTGAGCAAACTAGGAAAATACAGTAAGGGACAACTTTGTTTAAATGGTTTCCATGCATGCCATTGCAAAAGTGCTTGCTTGCTAACGCTTATTGAATAATATATTAAGATGGGAACATTGTTTGTCATGGGAAAAAAAATAAACAAGGAAAGAACATTGGTCCAAAGACCCAAGGGAAGAACAAAACAGGTGCAAAAGTGTGGCTCACTTCTTGAAGAAGATGCCAACAGGTCTTCACCTTCCCAAAAGGGTTCTCCAGTGAGAGTGCTGCCCCTGGCCCAAGACAGTTTGGTGTTATACCTGGCCTGTACTTGCCTGGCACCGCCTGCCTACGTTCTTCCGCTCAGTTTTCATTTCCCTTCAGTAGTCAGTCTGGCCCTGCGGTTTCTTCGGTTTTCTCGGCAGATTTTTGGCCAGTCCAATCAGCGAACAGAGGGAGTGGCTCAGAAGTCTGCGCATGACATACGTCACAACCAAATGTTATGCGATTGGTTGGCAGATCCAGAGTGGCACTGGGCTGATCCGATAATTTTAAACTTCAACAGACACCCGCCTTCAAGTGAGTTAACGTTTGTCAATTGAGCGATTCCAGACCTTCTGTACAAATGAAATGAAGTATGATGGTCTGGTAGGACCAGGCTAGGCCTGTACAGCACTCAGGACAGAATACGTTTTCATCAGACAGATATGGACAGTGAGACAGGGCTAACCCTAGTCTGGTTTTGAGTCGGCACCTTTTATAATAAGTCCATGGCAAACAAAAACCCAAAAGCAGGCCAGCGCAGTTTCCCCCCGTATAGTAGAAACTAAATAGCCTGGATCCAGACCATACTACCTGCTGTAGTTTGGTCTGGCTTTGATAGGGTCACCGCCGTCCCATGAATACATCTTCTTGTCTGGATCATCATGGACAAACCCAAAGGACACATCAATGGACTTGCCATGATAATCACACATTGCCTGAAGTTGGACAGATGCTAACAGTTTCCTATTAGTAAAGCAGCTTGTTCTCAGTCCTGCCAGTGGTGCTAATCTACATTCAATTGCATTCATGGTGTATTCGAGATACAGAAACACGACATATTCAGAGATGCAATGGTCTGAGTATACGCTGTGACATATCAGAAGTAGAATCTGTTTTGTTGACTATGTACTGTATATCTGCTCTCAACCTACGCAGATGGAAAATACATACAGCTAAGAATGAAGACAGCAATATAATATATCAAATATAGTGTGCTTAAGTTTATATTGACAATGATGATATGCGCGTGTAGACAAGATGTTTTGTAAAAGCTAATGTTAGCATGCTACAATGCTCTCAATGAGGATGCTCATGTTTAGCATATCTAAGGTTGACCTTGCTCATCACTGCTAATGTGCTGATATTTACTAATTAGCAATAGAGACAATGTCCATCTGAGGACATCTCGGGGATGTGGTTAGTGTTGATGGTCCCACAGTATTGATCAAAGTTATTTTGACCTGACGATGGCACTAGATTCATCCAACTTCCTAGTATGAGTACGATGTAAGATATCCATCCACCTGTCCCTTTGCATTTTGAACTCACATCCTTGAATACAAACGCTGGATCGTCTGTAAAATGATACTATTTATCATGTGAAATACACCATTTTCTCCGGATGGGAACCCCTGGATGGGCTCTCGGAAGTGTGACATTTTGTGGGGAAAGATTTCAGATTTAGATGTAGATTTATGCATTGTCTTTAAAATGAAATTCTTTGCAATGGTGTGCTTGTTAAAGGGCTTGTTTGTATTTGAAATCTCATCCCCCCACTCTCCCTCTCCCAACACCGTTTTCTCTCCCTCTATCAATCCAGACAGTGTTCCACTCGCACTTAATTGTCTCTTGCATACGGAGGCCTCTCTAAACTGGGATAATAATGTCAAGTTAAAACCTTTTAAACTTTGCATAGGGAAATCAAGTGCACATTGTAAGATAGGAGACAGGTACAGTACATTACAACACAACACAACACAACCTTTGTATATCCTCTTCAGGCCAAACTGTGTGTCCTTTGTGGAAATTGCATATAAATAGGGGAACACTTGAATGGCACATAGGTTATTGCAATTGGTATTATTTAGCACCATGCAATTAATATTTAAAGGATATTTCAGTGGTTAAATAGTGCTTGCCCAATAAGGTGAGTGGATTCTGGAGGCTAGAGAATAGAAACATATCAAAGTCTATGCAGCAGAAGCCTGGAGATGCTTTTTAGTTCCTATGGGGGAAAAGCTCCAAAATGCAACGGCAACCAATGCTATAATTTTTCTAAATCAAAATATCAATATCAAACTTTCTTAAAAAGAATATAGAGAGAGAGAGACTGTAGGCTCTGTGCTTAACACACTAGACTGGAGGGTAGAATCTATACGCCTCTAAAGATACAAGAAGAAGAGCAATTATTGGACTACATTCTTTGCAGTTGCATCAGAGGTGGAAGGCATTCCCATTCCGTGGATAAGCCTACCCCTTGCCACAATAGACAATGCCCTTGTATGTACTGCAGCAAGTAGATACTGCACATACTGTATACCAGGACTGTTCCACACCTGTATATACCCAGCAGTGGTCTTCCATCTCATACGTATGTCAGAAAAGGGTGGCGTTTTGCCCATGTGGATAAGGTGCTGGAGAATAATGTGTTGATCGACCATCCAAACCCCCTTTCCACCATCGGTTACCTAGGTGCTGCCACAGTGTGAACGCAATTTTCCAGGTCCAACTGGGCAAACAGGAGCAGTCAGATTAAATGGAAACCTCCAGGTTATAGTCATATACTATGTAAGACAAAAGAATGCTGATGAAAGTGAATATTTTTACAGAAACTGAAATATTTCTCAGGTCTGTCTCCTCAGCCCTGCAGTGTGTGGATCACTCTCCCATGGCTGGGTCTCATCCATGTCTGCTGCCTATAAACCAGTGCTACTCATTTTAATTCCCAACACAAGCTGATTTCCATCCAAGATTATTTAAACCGAGGACCTGCATTGTGTATTTTGTTATATAAATCAATAATCTCTTCCCCCCCTCAATTCCCTAGATTATGCTGATCTGCCTAATTACAAAATTAACGTTCTCCACACAGAATACTCACGTTTTACCAAATTAAGACCTATAGGCTTTCCAAAAGAGCATGATGAATCAACTGTTATTGACGATGATGTGTCTCCAATACCCCAGTCAGACACATAAGGGGTGTTTTTTCTTCATAGTGTTGCTTAGTTTGACCCTCTAATGTGAATATGGAATATGGGTTCAAATTGTTATCCATTTTTTCAAACTAAAGTTTCCTTAAATGGATTTTGTGTCAAGTTATAAAATATCTCCCTTGCATTCAGCCATTGTGGAGATTATCTAGAGGGGGAAAAAATGGGGCAAGGCTAAATGACCATGCAAGGCAGTGGTGGACAAAGTACACGACCCCAGTACTTCAAGTCAAAGTATAGATACTCACGATTAAATATTACTCAAATACAAGTGAAAGTTGCCCAGTCACATTTGTTTACTGAAGTTTAAGTACCAGAGTATTTGCTTTTGTAAAAATATGTATGCAGTAGTACAAAGTTGTCTTAATGGGACAAATTGATGCCCCAAAACGTATGTACCAATTTAAAAAATGTCTTGACCACGCGTCAGTCCTGAGTTTGCATGTTTACCAGCACAACCATGTGTGTACTGTCTTCCTGCCCTCCAATCCAGAGTGGAGGGCAGCGGGGCAAGATATAAACAGATTTGAAAAAGCAATCAACAGCACCCCCCCCCACACAAAAACACACAAACACACACACACACACACACACACACACACACACCCTTCACCCCCCCCCCACCAAGCTGATTTGCATCTGATCCCCAGATCATGTTTTATTTATCAGTAATCACAACCAATCAGGGAAGAAATTAATCAATGAAGGCGCGAGGCAGGAGCGATATCCGCCATCTGGGGGTCGCGCTGATCCATCCACCCCCTTGCAGGCACACACGCACTCACACACACACGCACTCACATGCACACACACAGACACACACACAAGGTCCAATACTGATACACACTAACACGTAGACATAGGCAGGGAGCAGCAAATACAAACATGCGGTGAGAAAAACACACGCCTTCGCACATGCGTGGACACACACAGGGCTCAACAACGATGGGAACCAACATTACGCGCACACAACACACACACAACAACACACACAACACGAAGTCCCCCTTTCTTCTGGCTTGTCATAGGCCCATATTTAGGTGACTGATATTTTTCTCTCCCCCTACCAATGAGCTCCGAGCAAGTCCATATGGCCTGGATCAAAGGTGTTGCTGGGTGCATGCTTCTGCTTTATTGCCAGCCGCTGCTGTTAATTAGGAAACAAGATCACAGGCAGTATTAAAATCCAATTAAATTGATATGAACAGATTGCCAAGTGATGTTCGCTAATGTATAATTGAGCACCATGCAAATTTTTGCTCTGGCTGCCTTTTGTTTTGCCCGTATCTCTGCGTCTATCTGTGCAGCCCCACAATGAGCAACCGAGCTTGAAACTTTTCCTCTTTTCTGTCGTCACCGGCTGAGTGATAAACAAGTTAATGCCACAAGATGGGTGGGGGGGCATCGCTTTGATCAGTTAAAGCGAAATCCGTCCCATCATGCACCAGGGGTGGGGGGGTGACAGCAGGGTACGTATCCCATGATCCTTTGCCTCTCCACTCATCAATCTGGCCTGTCTGAGCAATGTCTTTGTGTTGTTTCTTTAACTAGTTACTATACTGGAATAAGCTAAAATACAGTATATTCAACTTAACGTTCGAAAGATAATTATCTTCTCAAGGATATTTACATGTTTTTTTTCTAAACACATTTATTTAGATCAAATAAATAGTTGAAAACTACAAAAAACATCCATATAAGACTACGATATAGTGTTGAATAACAGTGGCAATTCTGGCGCTCAGGATCCTCACAAGGGACATAGGTGATAGAAGACATTGAATGTGTGGGAAATACTAGATGTTTTAACTTAATTTGAACCCTATCTAGTACGCTAATCAACCCTGAGACTTTTGTGATTATGGAATGTTTTTCTTTCAAATTTATTTTATTTTCTTATAGTCCTTATTTTTGAATGGATTCAATAGTCTGCTAAAGACAATGCTTGGGGTCTCTACAGCTCAGACATTTCATTTTCATTTAACTTTATTTTCTCGGAGACATGAACATGCATTTAAAGAAATGGTTTTTCACATGCACTATATGGGATTATTATTAGGATACAGTACTACTACAACAACTAAAATTAGAGTCTTGTCGTGATGTCATAATATGATGTAATAATTAATTGTCTGTGAATTACATTTGGCTAATTTAAGAAATATGTATGTATTTGTAATGTATCGCCCATGCAACACATTTCTATCTGGTGTAAATACACTTTATGGTTGTTTGTGTATTTTGTCACCTAAATCAAATGTGCATGTTCAGTTTGTGTCAAAGCCCTATGTTAACAAAACTCATGGGTACCTTTCAGGTCGAATACCAATGGCTCCCTATATCCAATACAAGATGTCATGAATAGCAAACATAATTTATTTTACAGGTAAGTGAAGCACAGTATATCTAGTAGAGCTTCTAACGAACAAAAGGAAGCTCCAGCACTGCAGGGTAGAAAGTGAATGTCTTAAAGAACGTCTAGGTTTTACACTGATCTCGTCGACCTCCTCTAACACGGCAGGTCGGTGCAGGTTATGGGATTGGACACATTAGGGATTAAGGATTAAAAAACATGGATTATAAAAAAGAGCTCAACCTGTCCCAGGATTTTTACTATGTGACATATTCATACATGGAGACGTGACTGGTCAGACCGGTTAAGAAGGGGAAGGATTTTCCTCTCTGAGCTTTAAGCCTCGTCCAGCGGTGGACTGGCAGATTTTTTAACAACAGGGCTTAAGTCCTACTGAAATGATGAATGACATGAATGATTATCAGGTTGTCAGACTAGTCGAAAAAAGTAAAGCTGTCACTTGACCCTGCTTCCCTGAATTACTTTTTTTTGGGATCTTTTGACATCATATTTTTCAAATTGGCTTCCCCTGTTCCCTGTGTCCTTGATGAAATCCAGGGTTTTTTGAGGAGGGTTCAGGGGTGCCCCCAGTTTCATGATGGTTTTGCGAGACATGTAAGTATCATTATGCACGAGCGCTCATGGGAAAGACTTTGATGGTCCTTCTTTGGAATCTCGGTGGGTTTTTGAAGATGTTTCAGGGACTTTGAGGGGATTAACCCTTTACCAGGAATTTCACTATAACTTAATTCACTAAGGCCACCAAAGGTATTTAAGGATGTTTTAAACAATCCTAGGGAAAGAGTCCATTGATGGATCCAGGGGCCCAATGACGTTCTTATGAAGACCTGCCAGAGCTCTTAAGGATGTGTCATGAACCTAGAGGGATCCTTGAATTCATTCCAGTTGTGTCTGAGGTCTGGGCCTCAGGGCTTTTTAGAGAAGTTCCCAAGGCTTTCACTATAACTACATTGTCAAAGGCACCCCTGAGTTTTTAAAGGGGTTCCAATAATACCAGGAATGTGGTCCTGTAAGTGATGAAATGGTTTCAGGACTTACTGGGTGATCTGGAAGTGATAAGTCATCCCACAGGTTATTGGGTACGGTTCAAGAGAGAGTTTTAGGAATCTCTGGGTGTCCCCGAAGGGTTTTCAGAGGGCATCCAGAAGTCCTTGATGCTGGTCCCAGGGGCCATCCATTTTTTTTGGCTCAGATTCCCACAATCCTTCGAGCACAGTTGAAGGTCCTTGCATATAAACCTTTTTTTTTTTTTTTTTTTTGCAAACAAACCCAGTGATTACAGAGTCGGGACGTCTGTGTCACCCATTCTGAGCCTCGCCAATCAAAGCCCCATATTATCAGCAATTAAATACCCCAGTTGAATGAGCCTAATCACATACATCGGCGACGTATCATCCCAAATACAAAATGAAAAAATTGAAAGGCTTGGATGTAAATGAAATACAACATTTTCGTCAGAGTCTCGGTTTCCGGCCAAGTCAAAAGCCCAAAGGGGCCAGTGTCATACAGTCAGTAGCAATGGAATAAAGATAGGAAGAAGAATGCGGAGAGACGGAGGGATAAAGAGATAGCTGTGGAGAAGTGGGTGCAGCTGGTGCCCTTTTGTCTCTTCAGTGCTTGGTCCTCAGAGCTTCAGATCCACTGGGGAGGGGGCAGAGAAAAGCCCCAGTAAATGACATGCTAATGTGACTGGATGTCAGGAAAAAGAGAGTCGGAAATTGCGCCAAATCTCTATGCCTGTAAATTGGGCAACTTTTCAAAAAGAAAAAGGGGGAAATACCACCCCATCCTTTTT
Organism: Ammodytes dubius; assembly: GCA_026122265.1. Lineage (NCBI taxonomy): Eukaryota > Metazoa > Chordata > Actinopteri > Uranoscopiformes > Ammodytidae > Ammodytes > Ammodytes dubius. The sequence goes on from CM047517.1 coordinate 29,022,867, forward strand.
TTGTATATGAACAGTGATAAAAGCCATGATACATCCCAATAAAAAGGGATTTAGAGATCAGCAATAAGGAGTTAAATGGTGTAAGGATGCAGGTTGGGGGAAGGACGGATAAAGATGTAATTTGGGTTGGAAAGAGTATAAGCGTACCAAGGTCTGCTGGGAAATCCAAGTGTGATTTTTTTATTTTTTGGCTTTGCATGCAAGTTTGCCATCTACATGTTTTGAACCTCCTATCAAAGTCACAATAACTTGCATTATTAAGGTATAGGATCAGTGATATACATGCACGTTTGACAGCATAACATGTATGAAATGAAATGTGCATTTTGACTATATTTTTGCTTGAACATATTTGTGAATGTGCTACTTATCTTGTGTCTAAGTGAAAAATAGCTTCTATACTACTTTTTATGTTGGGGAATTTTTAGGTATCAACTGCGTTTTAATAAGAAGAAAAAAGAACCGACCTCCCAAAAACCAGGTAAAAAGAATCAAACATTTCTTGCAATGAGTGACCATACTTTAATAATAATTTTATCAGGTTGGAATCTTATGGATCATAAATAAATGTAGATGCTAGTCTTTGATGTACCTTCATGTAACAGCACAGATTTGACAGGTGAGACCATGCCTTGTTCATTGTAATTGTACCAATGTCTAATTTTGACGTAATCAAACAAGACACTGTGTCATGTGAAGGCTAAATGTCAACTCTACATTTTGGATGAATATTCTCTCTGGGTCATCTGAGTACATTACAGAGACCGAGTAGTGATCTTTTATAAAATGATCTCAGTGCTTTTCCACTGTCTTGGACCAAAGTCAGGTTTATGTTTTAACAATTGGACATGAGAGTCCATCATGCTATAAGAATAATTTTTTTTGTGTACAAGCAAATGTAAGTAATGCATCAATGTGGTACTAGTGCTTTGTAAGAAAGTGAGTAAGAAGTGGTACAATTGATTTCAATTAATAATGTCCATTATTCAGTGTCCCTTACCTAAATCATCATTGGATAGAACTTCCAAGTCGCATTGTGTTCCATCATTTCAACAAAACAAAAAAACTTGTCTTTTAATTAAATTTAATTAATTTTTACTTATTGTCAATCACATAGTGACATACAATTGCCTTCCAGTTAATGTCTCAAACTTACATAAAAGGAACGTAAGACTCACGTAAAGTCACACAAACAGTTCAATAAATAGTAAAAGAACAATACATTGCATTGGGTTTGTGCAGGCCGTCACCATCCGCTTACATGGCTCACAGCTTTCATTCAGGTTCAGACTTTCCTTACAGAGACAACACACTTACTATGTTACCTGAACACCCATTCCCACCTCCTACTGTTTGTACTTTACCTATACCAAAGTCTTACATGTGTAATACAGTATTCCCAGCCAACCATTTTGACCTTTTCCGCAGCACTTTTTTCCTTAAGGGTGACATTCGACTACTTTGACCTTTTGCTTCTACATTCGTGAATGGCTTGACAGTAAGTGGTGGCACGTCAGGAAAATGTAAACACAAGACATTACGAGCATATGAACACACAACCAATGTTGTCATGTATCTGGAAGGGGCAGTTTCTCAAAACAGTACCCTCGCTTTGTGTGTTGTTGTTTGCTCGGTGGTGCAAGTGTCAAGCTACATTTTTTCGCATTCAGATATTTTATTATAGGTATAATGGAGTTTAACAGCAGAAAGTACTTCTGCTAACAGTCTGCAAATGGTGCTGGCTCAGGTGGGCTCACTTGACTTACACGTGGCCCTTGTGTCATGTCATATTGTACAGTACATAGACTCAAAGTCATATTCCCAGATGATCTCTTGCTTTGAATATGAGGCCCTTTCCATGAGGTGTGACCTGTTTCGCAAACAGCCAGTGGCGAACTTAGCCATTTTGGGGCTCCAGGCGAACAGTCATTTGGGGGCCCTTGCATCTAATGTACCTTATATCGCGCATACTGAGATACTCCATACAAGGGATGAACAAAAGTCACTAGCTAATTTTCATTTTGGATCGGACTACTCAGGTACGTGTCAGAGGCTTTCTTAGCTTGGATTGGTCTAAGAGGATCCCACATCACAGGGTCAAACTGAGCCATTAACTGAACCTGACCCAAGACATCTCCATTGCCTAGTTAATTAAAGTTAATTCTAGTTCATTCTGTGACATCACAGAAAGAGAAATGTAGGGTTAGACAGTCTATGTACTGTACAATATGACATGACACAAGGGCCAAGTGAGACCATAAAACACTCTTTCTGCCTTTTCTCAGGCTAGGATGATCCGATTTCCTTTTTTTTTGCACATTTATACTTCATAGGATCTCCGAGTTCAATACACCTTCATATTCCAACCGGTGAAGTAGGCCTTTAAGTGTGTCAGAGGGGCCACGCAGAGGAAGCTTTCTCTCTGACAGGAAGTTGATGATTGCCACTAACCTGGATAAAATTCTAGAGACCAATATGACTTTGCTTTCAATTAAATGTGTTGTTTTATTTTAAAAATACACAGTGAATTACAAAATTTGAAATAAAATCTTCAAATACTTAAAAAATAATTAGGTTATAACCCTGCCTTCTTTAAGCATGGATAGTAGTGACCAAGTGTGCAGGGGAGAGAGAAAGATAGACAGATAGAGGGAAGAAGAGATAGCTTTATTTTGCCTTTTTACTTAAATTGATCATGATGGCTTTAGACTGACTCCTGCTGTCGCGAGCCGATCAGCTGTTGTTCTGAACAGCTGTTTAGACACGGAGGTGAAAACAAAATTGAAACTTAACTATCGCCTGGCTGGGCTGACCCTGACTTAAAGTGGAGCAGCCAAATATAGCCTAAACTAATAGGCCTAAATATTGTTACTAAAATACAGGCAATGTGTTGTGTGATTTTCGTCAGTAGCCTACAGTAGACCTAGAGGCTGGCTCCGATCGCCACTAACTGTTCTGTAATACACGATCGCCGATCACGTGAATACACGCCGGCTTTTTTATTTTTTTAGCATATGCATCCAATCCGCGGTTCACGTTTAACGATGTAGACAATGGACATGTAGACAGCTGTTCTTCCGCCTAAGGTCCCGCTGCCACCGCGCCGGGTGCTGTAAAAAAGCTTGATAGCTTTGGCAGCTTTGATATCAAGTCCTGCCTTTGGTCCTTCCTCTTTTTGTTTTGTGACCCGCTCTCGTATGTTCGCTTCATTTTGGTATAGGTAGGTTAGGTTTATCTCGTCTCTCTCTTCTCCCGCTATTTACTTTTTTGGATTTACGCGTGAACGTGCAGCGTCATGAGCGTAATGTGTAATGGAATAGTCCATGTAGTGCAGACTGAAGGGGGGTGCACGGTTGGCAGAAAGGCCGCCAAAACGCGAGTAATTAGACATCCCGATGATACTATTGTGAAGAGATTTTTTATAAAAAACAATAAATATGGGGCAAAATATAAAGAGGGCATTTTTTTTTTTTTTTTTTTTTTATATATAAAGCTCTGATGGAAAGCTACCACTCTATCTGACAGAAATGCTGCTTATTTCAGATTGGCTTTATCAAACCCGCTCAACTGACATGATCATGTTATATGTCCCTATGCCCGGTCTGAGCTTGTTAAAACCGCTTTTAGCTATAGTGCCCTGATCTCTGGAACAGCCTACAAATACAATTAAAATAAATACACCAATCTGTTAACCATTTAAAGTATTATTTGAATCAAACCTCCACACTTGTAATGTTTAATTAGGCTATTATTTATTTTATTCAATTGATCTGAATGTTTAAAATTGTTTTGTCTGTGTTGTGTGTAACTTGTTATGTATTCTCATTGTATATTGTACAACTCGACGTCATTGTAAAAGAGGGTCACCCTCAATGACCTTTCGAGGTAATAAAGTTACATACAATACAAACACAGTATGTTGGATGTAATCATGTGTGTGTGTGTGTGTGTGTGTGTGTGTGTGTGTGTGTGTGTGTGTGTGTGTGTGTGTGTGTGTGTGTGTGTGTGTGTGTGTGTGTGTGTGTGTGTGTGTGTGTGTGTGTGTGTGTGTGTGTGTGTGTGTATGTATGTGTGTTTTCTCAAAAGATCTATAATAACCATAAAACATGAAGTTTTCAACTGGTGTATCAGAACAAACACTAGCAAAAGGTACAAAGATATATGGAGATATAAGGGTATGTTGGGATGTAATCGTGTGTGTGTGTGTGTGTGTGTGTGTGTGTGTGTGTCCTAAATATGACAGATGAGTGTAAAGTACGGGTTTGTATGAGCACCTAATTGGCCCAGATATCACCGAAATGAAATATTCATGTGGAGCCTCGGCGTCTTTTTGAAAGGGAATCCGGTGTGTAATGATGAAGTCGGGACTATTTTATCTTGCTGTGCACCCCACTGACACACTTAAAGCTTGCCATGCGACTCCTCCCACCGCCCACACACACACACACACACACACACACACACACACACACACACACACACACACATGCACACACACACACACACATGCACAGAGGCCTCTGTGTACATAAACAAACTCAGACATCCTTTAGAAGTGTTGCATACACATACACCTGTGATCATGGCACATGCGACTCCTGAACACACTTCATATTGTGAATACACAGATGGTCCTCTCCTATATCCATCCCTGACCATGCAGTCAATAGCTTGAATATAACAACATAGCATTAATGTGTTCTCTGAAATCTTAAAGCCTCTGGACACCTGGTTAAAAATAGCGAAAAATTAATATATGATAGAAAATGAATAAGCTTCTACACAAATCTGATTGTATATAAATGTTCCTAAATATGACCAAACTCAGTTCAAAAAACTGCTGTCTAGACCGCTTGACAGGACAGGGTGGGTGCGGTCTATCAAGTGGTATCCATGGCAACATGTATTGTTTTCATAGAGGGTTAGAGTAGAGAACTGCCGTGATTGGTTCAAAGTACTCAATGTTTTATAGGAACCAGAGCATTTTTCGTTCTTTTTTTCGTCCGTCACAAGTCCCCTAAAGGTAATCTTGTAAACTCGTGTCCCATGATGAACATTGAAAGGCCATCAAACTGAAGGTCCTCCCAAATGTGACCAGTTTAGGTTCCCTACTTTACATTGGATTCATAAATGCAGCTCTACCTCTTCTTGAACAATTCAGTTGTACTGTATATGTGTATTTGACAACAAGTTGCACTTGGGTTAACTCTTTGTAACTATTTGCAAAAACTAAATTTGGACACTACTCCTTTAGCGCTCAATCAGACACTCCACTATCAATCCAACAACGCAAGAAACAAGACATTATCATCAAAAACTCTTCTTTTGTTTAGAAGGGAAGTGTATTAAGACTTGGTATGTCATCTGCCTCTTTTTCCCTTTTTATTTCTATTTATAAATGCACTTTAGGCAAAAATATCTGCTTCACAAGATACATGTATCATAACCTTTTTCATGGATGAGGTGATGGGAACTTTATAAACATCCCCAAAGCCAGTGTAATACATTTCAGTCACTCACCAACTGTCTGTATCGCTCGCAGAATTCCTTTGATTCCCAGCAGTGTAACTTAAGAGACACTCTTGAAGTGATTGATATTGGAATTGAATTAAGCCAATTTCGATGACTAAAACTCTCCTATAGAGTCTGCTAAGTTGTCACACACACACACAAGCCAAATGGCGTCCTCCTTTTCCCATCAATCCATCCCCAGCTGAAAGCCACTACTGAGGGAGTCCTCTGGAAACCTCTGGAACCAGCACACACACACACACACACACACACACACACACACACACACACAACACACACCACACACACACACACACACACACCACACACACACACACACAACACTACACTAGCCAGCCACATGATTTTTCCCTTCCCCACCCAGCCACTAAAGCCTTGCAGTGAGTGGCAGGCCTTGGCACATTCCACCTCAATGTGGCGCTTAGAGCACCTGCCATGCTGGGTGCAGAGCGATAGAGAAGGCAGAGAGAGAGAGAGAGAGAGAGAGAGAGAGAGAGAACCTGATTGAGCAGTTTGGATTGTGGGATTGGCATATGCTTGTGTGTTTTCTACGAGGCCCTTGGCTGGCCAGCCGGCGGACTGGGCTCCCGGAGCCTCTCCCTGAAGTGATGCCGAGCACACAGAGAGAAAAAGACGAATAAAACAAAACAAAAGAAACACAATGGGGGTTGTGCCCTTTTGTTTGGACAATTAATTAAAAATCCATTTCATTCCTTTGATTCATTCTGTTTTCTCTCTGTCTGTGTTTGGCTGTTTTTGACAAAAGGCTTGTGGAGAGAGCTGGCCACGGAGAGAGAGGGCCGAGTGTGGCCAAACTGGAGCTGTCCCATCCACAACCACAAGCAGCTGACAGCCTTCAAGGAGCTGGAGGACAACAATGGCTACTCTGCATTAGAGACAAGGCAGTGACAACGGATTGTCTATGGGCCCACGTTGAGTGCTGGCCCGTGTTAGACATCTATTCAGAGGGTAATTGGTCTTCTCTAGATGAAGGCTATTCAACAAATGCATTCACATGTTGTCATTTCACCGTTATATCATTTTGTGGACAGAGCTACAGTCTACCAAATAGGAAAGTATGTGTGGAAAAAGCTGATCATTTCACGAAAGTATTTGTCATTCATTTCTCATGAGCAAATATTCATGTATTGGGCCTGGTTCCAGAAAGTAGGTTTAATACATTATTATGACTCCAACCCTGAACGCTAACATCCTGAGATGGGAAACTTTTCGGTTTCAGAACAGCTGATCACAGTTAGTTCAACCAACTCTGAGTTAAGGTGTAACGACATTTAAAAAAGCCATCATCCAAGGAAAGCAGATAACATGATTTGTTATGGAACAAGGCCAAAAAAAGGGCTCAATCTTACGACTTGTCCACTCTGCTTTTTATTATCTCAAATTTCCCATAAAATAATATTGTTGATGGTTAAGTTTACTCTACTCTACTTTGCTCGCCTTTTCCGGTTTAATGAAAAAGTCCCCGGTACCTTGGACCTATACTTTTTTGGTTCGTACTGCGTCGAGTTTCCAGGGACCAGGATCTAAACAGTGACGTGACACCCTGCAGACCAATGATTGGTCAGAGTGTCATCAGTGGGCGGCACCCCACCCCAACACTGATGATAAGCACTGTCAAGCAGGCTTGCCATTGGTCAATGCTTTCAAATTTGGAGTTCTTGAAAAATGACTTATCCACACAAGCGCTCTAAGTGAGAGAAAAGCACTATATAAATATAATGTATTATTTTATTATTATTATTATAAGCTTATCCACTGATAGTGTTGATTACATTAAAACAAATTCATCTTTCCATGTTATTTTGACTGGGCATTTGTTCAGGAAGAAAACGCAATTCATTCCAGAGAGCCTTATTCCAAATTGAAATGTAGTTTAAAATGTGGCTGTTGGCCTGTTTTTCCGACTCTCTAGTAAGTTGTATTTTTTTTTAGGTAATGCAAAGTGATCTGTTTGGTTGGGGAGGACCAGGGGCTTTACTGTTTCATATGTAGATATAGGAGCACCTCAGAAGCAGGCAGGATAAGGGCCACCTATAGACCTCAGCTCTGAAGACCAGACAGTGAGGAGGGCTTCAAGGTGGACCAGTGTAGATGATGCATCCATGCTGCTTTCGACACACACACACACACAACTCCCAAGGGGACACAGAGTAAAGACTTGCACTGCTTTCATTGAGGCCAGTAGTGGTGGATAAAGCATAAAAGCCGACTTGTGGGATTTGAATAATTCTGAATCATAGACAGACACTGCATAACAAAAGGTAAGAACAGAAAAAGGCCCATGGATTAAAAAGCAGGCTAGGAGAAGTGAAGGAAGCAGTTGTTTGAAAGGCATCACCTTTTCACAGCAGGTTATAGATGCATGACGGATCCTAACACATTCTTTAGGGAAATAAAAATTGGCAAATGATAGTTTGTTGAAGGCAATTAAATGCAACAGCCAACTGTGTTAAGCCATTTTTTTTAGTTTCAAATTATTTTTAGTTTTAGTGTTAATTCCCAGAGGCTTATTATAAACACTGTTTTATACCATAAAAGTATTTATTTGTCTCGTTCTTCTATACATTTATTATTTTTCATTGTGTTTCATCATTCTTATATCTTTACAGTCCATTCATTTTTATTGGTCATTTTTTTTCAATTCATTTATACATTAAAACATTAATTCATTTATTTGTCCCATCATGCATATGTACATTTACAGTACATACTCTAAGTACATGCCTACTTATAATAAAATAATCCATTAACACATTTATTAATTTATTATGTGTTTATTCATACATTCACCCATGATTTTTTTCTACATGGATTTTATTCAATTGAATACATTTTTCCCAGTTCCTTTCATTATTTAATTTGTATCCATTCATTTATACACTATCCCAGCATGCACTGGGCTTCCACACCCCAACAGTGTATTAGTCAGTTCCAAAGTACAGTGAGTGTTAAGTGTCTGTTAAGGGGTCAGCGCAAACCTATCATTTTGTTAAATTGTAAACTTGTTTGCTTGTTTCAAGTGCAACCTCTCAGTTTGCTCTTTCATTGTGTGTTCATTTGTCTCTGTTACTTCTCTCACGCAAAGTGCTGCCGCAGTTAATTGTGACATCACGCGGCAAAGAAAGTGGGAAAGTATTGTCATAATTGAATGTGGATATTAAAATGAGAGTTCATTACAACTCAATTTCTGCGTTCCGCAAATCGCAAGACACTGTATTATATAGAAATTGATATCAACAAAAGGGTAATCACGTTTTGAAAAATGGATATATTACCACCTATTAAACAGTCATTTTCATGAAGTGCCGATATGCCGGAGATTACGAAAGGCAGAACGTGGGGTCTCCAATGACTGTAATTAAGGCCGACCCCATCCACTTACAAATAAAGGCTATAAAGCCCATTATTATGGAGAGAATTAGAGAGGAAATTCTCTTTTCAGAAGTGATTCAAGAATGGAAGTATGATTACCCATTTATTTTTTTCCCCTCTTTTACTTGGTCTTTTTTTAAATGACGGCAGAGGGGCTAATCTTTGTTCAGCCACAGACAGACAGAATAGCAATCGTGCCCTAGAGAAATGCGTTGAATAAAATGGACAAGGCGGGAGGATTGTGAGGTAACTGTGTGTGTGTGTGTGTGTGTGTGTGTGTGTGTGTGTGTGTGTGTGTGTGTGTGTGTGTGTGTGTGTGTGTGTGTGTGTGTGTGTGTATGAGAGAGAGAGAGAGAGCGAGAGAGAGAGCGAGAGAGAGAGCAGGGCACCCAAAAGAATGCCTTTTTCTTTTCTTTACAACATCCCTTCTAATAAAAAATCGGATGGAGTGTCTTCAATCACAAAAGGAAAGGATTTGGCGTCTGCTTCTTCTGCTAATTTATTCATTCAAAAGTCTTAATATCTGTGCGGCGCGCGAAGGGGATCACACAACACATGCTAAGCATTTTCCCTGCCACTCTATTTTTTCTCTTCTTATTTTTGGCTTCATTAAAAAAGGTTAGAGATTAGATTTTTTTTTTTTTCCTTTTT
>CM047517.1:29034942-29052442 GCA_026122265.1 Ammodytes dubius
ATAGATAGTTTCAATATCTCTATAGAAAGGCACTAATTAGTTAGTTTTATTATAGAGAAACAGGTCTGGTCTATAGATATTGATTTCAAACATTCATTGCGTGTTGCTGTTGCATTGGGTTAGTGTTGCTGCCTGCGTCGACGTATAAAGATTTTACATTGATCCTACAAGAAAATGCCACATATCCTCCCTACAAATCTGACATGACTATGAGCTTATGTGTCAGGTCATATCTGACGATTTAAGTCGCACTAAAATGACAAGCCACGTGACAGAGATGGTGCGATTATTAAAGGAATTCAGACCATAGGCTGCTGTTTAAAAACAATGATATGAAGAACTCTGCCTGATGCCATTAGCTTATCCAAGCCCAAAAGTTATGGAAACAATATGTATGAAAATGAGACGGGCAAGTCAAAAAGATCCTCTTCCTACCGCAAAGTGTTTTGTCCCATAAGCGGACTGGCTGTTCCCAAACTGATGAGAAGCTTATCCTGGGTTTTTGTCGGGGGCCAATAGACTTGCCATTTTGCTTGGTTTTGAATGGGGTATCCCTACTTTGCCATGCAGAGCTGTTTTAATAGTTTCCCAGGGCAGTTGGCATGGTTACTGGTGCAGAAAAGTCATGTTAGATCTGCCAGCTGAACCTGAGTGAACCTCCTATAATCTTTGAACAATATCTTTATTAACATCCAGCATCTTCCCATCTCTCTCAAACGCTTGTAAAATGGGGATTCCAATATCATTATCTACCGAAGCCTTACTCACTGCCCCTTGAACCAACACTAGCAATTTCTGTTTTTTAATTTTGTGAAAAAGGAGAAAAAAACGACTGGAGGATTGAGTCTATAACCCAGGCCGCAGTGGGGGTTTTTGATACAGGGTATATGGGAATGGGAATACCAAGGTAGGACAAGGGGCTCTGATGATGGTATTATACCGGCCCCCTTTATGTAAATCCCTGGAACGTGTGGGGAAATGTAGCAGGCAATGTGCTAGTGTAAGCCCTTTAGCCGCCGCTGGCCCTGATTAAAACAGCACATTAGGATGCCACAGGCGCCTGAAAGACATCGGGCCAACCCCGGGACCAAACTCTGGGTTATTTATTAGCCGGCCCCGTGCTAACATGTATTGACTGGCCTGAATTAATGTGCTCTTTCCTCTTTTGCTATACTGTTGAGATGTGTTGAGTGCCACGGCCATTTGTTATGGTGTTGGCCACTCCTCATGACCTCAGCATACATTAAGATACAGCTTGTGTGGGGGTGAGGGTGTTACCATATGTTGCTTATCAGTCTTATTGGAGAGGAGTAACCCAAACTTGAACCCCTTCATTAACTTCTGATTATACGACATTGATCTGAATCTGTAAGTTAAATATTGATATTATTTGGATATGATTATGTTAGAATGAGGATGAACGATAATTACATTTAAAATAAAAATGTGTTTCACACAAGAAATGATAGCCTGTGGCCTATTTCACCATCGACCTGATCGCATTGCCAACACTTTTGCAGGAAAACAAAACAGAGCTTAGGTATAATGTCCTAAGCTCTGGGTTTTCGGACCAAACAGTGAAACTGTGGTCCACCTGAAAACGTAGGTCTCGGTTTGCTTGCAAGTGAACTCTTGTGCAGTCAAATTGATTGTGAAAGCAAATTGGAAGCAAATAAAAAACAGTGCATCCACCACCATGAATGAAGAAGAAACACAGTGGTGGGTAGAAGGAGCAGTGTTGCCAACATTGTGACTTTGTCACTTTACGTATCTGGCGACTACCCAGACCACCTACAGTATAGCTACCTAAATAGTCACCCCTTTCCTCTCTTCTACAAGCCTCAAAGAGCATTGCTAAGGCACGGTCCAGGAAGAATGACCCTCACTGACCCACCATCTGTTGCTGCCCCCATCTCTCCATGGTTGCTCCCATCGGTTTCAGCAAGCATCTGACGCATTGAACCTCAGGGACAACAAGATAAGTCAGTGTTTGCTAAACTTAAAGTTGCTTTACTTTGGGTTCTGGGAGTCGGGCCAGGCGGAGAGCAGTAGAGGTGAGGTAAAACAAAGATGGCGCCTTTGGTCTTCCATATGGGCCAGTTGAAAGGGATAGCTGCTGGAAGAGAGTGCTACCATATATACATCAGCTGCAGCACTGGCAGTGTTAAGGAGCTGGTTGGTACACCACAGTAAAGCATGAGATTAGAATAGCACTTATAGTATGAATTATGTATGGCATTAGACTGTTAGATTTAGAAACTCTTTGGGATCCAAGCATGTTTTTGATGGTTGTATGCATTGAAAGTCCACTCTAATGTTCCTTATCAGTCTCTTTTACTGTAATTGTCTTTTTAAATTAGCTATGGCTCAGATAGAGAAACTGTTGTGTATAATGCTATTCCAGGAAATATGTATGACACAATGCTTTGTTTTAAGTCTTCCAAACTGAGTATGAATATTCAAGACCTAACCCAAACATATTACAGTTTTCAGTGAGCTTCTTCCCCTTCTGATGGCAAATGAGTCATAACTATGAGAACATCTTGTTATCATCTATATGAGAAAATTCAAGCGAGCAAACAATATAGCAACAAATAAAGCAAGCGTTCAACAAAATTGAACATAGCTGTCAGGAACTGTATGCGTTATTCAAGCAGATGTACCAAAGGTTGCTGTATTCTACCTTTAAAACATTTTTATAGGAAGCTCTTCCCCGTAAAGGATAAAAAAAAAATCGAACCATTTCAACCGTTTTCCCCCTCCGGACAGCACACACAGCTACGTACATCATGACTAAGTTTTGTTTGGAGGAGGTGCCTTCTTCAAGGTAACATGTCGAGGGCAGTTGGCATCTTTTTGCAACCCCCCCCCCCCCCTGAATGTCACCCGACTTCCTCCAGTGGATTGACAAAATAATATGCACCCATTGCTTCCTGCCTGCCAGTGGAAAGAGAATAGGAAAAGAAAAGAAAAAAAAAACATAAAGGAAAGGACGCAGGGCGCATTTGGGCTTTTTTTTCCCCCTCTCTTTTTTAATCAGAGGAGGAAGAGTGACATGTCCAATCATAACAAAACATCAGCTGGTAAATGGGGGCCTTGCAATCACTGTCAGCCAGCCTCCATTAGAAAGACCCCCTTTTCCTGGACATCAATCAACCTCGCTTTATGGACTGAATCCCTTCATTCATTCATTATTTAATTACAGATATTTCTTTATTTATTTCACCCACTGAAGACTTTTTTTTGTGAGGCTTAATCACGTCTTTGTTGGAAATCACAATTTTTTTTTTACTTCTTGTTTATGTCAGTTTTCTTTTTTTTCTTCTTTTATCCTTTTTTATTTGGTAATAACTTTGTTCCTGTGTTCTGTCGCCCTTGTGAGTAAAACGCTGTGGGAGAGAGCAGCAGTGGCGGCCCCATCACCGCCTATACAACAACTAGTGGGAGCTCAAAGGAAAATTGGACAAAGAAATTAGACATTTGATCAACTTTGGAGCCACTAAAAAAGTGATTTGATTTGATTGAAATGTATAATATCATACAGAAAATAATGATGTTACACACAATAGAAAGCAAAATTAGAGACATGAATGACAAATACTTGATCATTGTAACAACATGTTCGAAAAGGAGTGGGAAGAAGTTTACACAACTCATTCTGCTGTCCTAATTCCACAACATTCAATACAACAACTAAAAACAACCTTACCCAAAAGTGGCAAGCCCCTCTGCTTGAAAAAGCATGTGCAAAATAGCCAACTGTGGAATTCTATGAATTATTTCCCCAAATTAAGCCCATTAGCCGTGAAATTATTTGCTTTTCATTTAAGACTCCGTGCAATCCAATTTGAGGTGGCACGCGCGGCATTTACATCTCTTTCCAATTTCCCCGCTGATCCCGCGGAACTGAACATCCACAAGAAAAGCAAGCAGCTTGGGTCACCTAAGTATAGAAACAAAGAGATGTATCCTACCGAGAATCAGATTGGAATGGAAGATTAGCGAGGGGCTTTATCGTGATATTCATTCAAATCCTCCCCGTGAACATATATAGGCAGCGGGGCTCGATTATTTTTTTCATCCTCCAGTTTAACACTCGAGCAAAGTTTTTACAGACAAACTTAAAGCAACCACAGAGTAGAATAATTATGATCAGATGATGGTTCAAATTACACGGGTGTATTGGATATGGACTATTACTGCAATGCACATAAATAGCAAAGAAGATTGGATCAGTGCAGTTGTTTGACAGTGCTGTTGCTCTTTCACAGCCTTGATGTTCTTTTACTCTCAGCAACATTAATCATATTAGGATTAATCATGGCAGACGGGTACGAATTAAAGGAAAAACACATATAATATAATGCACCATCCAATGCCAATACTGGCACAAAGTCAGAGCTATAAGCCCTGCCAGTAATAAACCGTTAGCACAGGTGCTCTTCTGGCAACTTTTTTTGCCATGAGATGTGGTTTGTCAACACAGGATGTTTAGCTTGAACAAATGAAAAGACTAAACGAGTGCATGCATCCAATCCACCAGCCACATCCTGTAACAATGTGCCTAGAGCGGGATGTACCTCTGCATACCTTGCGACTCCACATTACCAACGTTTAGGTCCATGGCAAGAAGTGGTAGATATAGTAAGTATGTACAGTAACAGAGGAACACATTGTACCTCTTGACAACTATAGTTGTGTGCTAAAACCTTTATGTGTGAACAGGTGTGTGAATTTGTAAGTGTTAGTCAATGAGCATGGCACTGTTGTCAATTTTTTTTTAAATGTATCTGGTGGCAGGGCAGCGAGTAAGGTACCTTCAAAACAAATTAACATTTTCCTGCATAACAATGGCTTTATGGGACTTAACATTCACATGTGTACATATGCAATGTACAAAAACCACAACCACAATCAATCGGTCAATGTTCTTCCCCAGACGTTTCAGTACATCACATTGTATGCCTGTTTATACAGTTATCATGCAAGGTTTTCTCCTGAAGTCTTTCTTTGTATGGTTGCTCATGGGCTGAATCTGAACTGTAGAAACAAGTAGTTTGATAATGAAGCTATCAACTTAATGTCATCACAGGGCTAACATTAAGAATCGTTTGTCCAGGATTATCAACACAACCTAGCACACACACACACACACTACACACAAACACCCCCCCTTACACACCCTCCCTGCCCTCCCACCCCACCCCCACTCTAACTGTCTGGCATTCCCCTGCACACAGAGCCCCCCCCCCCCTCTCCCTCCATATGCCTTAATGATGACCTGCTAAGGCCTCCTTTGGCTGAATAAAAAGAGATAATTGGCTATCATTGTATTCCCCCTGGTGCTGCAGTGGCACTGGCGGGCAAAACGCCGGTGTCCAGATGCCTGGACCCTGGAACCAAGGGCCTTAATTAGAGTGAACCTGAGGACCAGGAGAGGGTCCATTAGAACTCTCCTCTCCCCCACACACATGCACCATTAACCACTTGATTTTTGTCCTTTTCTATCCTATGTGCCGGCCCGCTTCCTTATGCATTCTTATCTATCTGTATGCAGGTCCGGAAGAGTTGGAGGTTTTTCTTTCTCTTTTCTCAGGGCATGTGTCAGTGCGTGTGTGTGCGTGTGTGCGCACCACAACACAACACAGACAAACAAACATACAAACCTCTAAAAGTTGTTCCATTCCAGCCCCTTAAAGATAACACTAGATCACTTAATTGGTGTAATGAGATCATAAAACTGAATAAACACATGTAGATCACTGCCCCCCCCCCCCCGTCCTTTCTTTTCTAATTATCAGGATCATTTTTCCCTTCTCTTTATAAAAATGTGTAGAAAAAAAACCATTGCGTGTGCAAATGACTCTGTGGGTGTTGGAAAATGAAAAGTAATAACCTTAGCAAACATGGCTACCTAGAATCAATTTATTTTCTCACATAAAAACAGACGAGAATTTCGGTTCAACTATAAAGATTGGACATATGAAAATGTTCAAGTAGCCAGTACTTCACAAAAAAAATTGCAAAATGTGTATGAATATTTAGAAAAACAAAGAACAACAACAAAAATACTCAACACAAAATAATATTGATACTCCTTTGAGGGGTGTTTCCCTCCATGTTGGGAACCACTTATCTAGATTTAGATTGTGACTCTGCATCAGTGGTTGCTGCTGTGATGTGTTTTTCTTCTTTGACAAAAATAACTCGAAGTCTTTTTGCATGTAAAATAGCCTTTACTCATCGCATCAGCATGTGCAAGGATTACATTTAAACAGGTGTATTAGCCCATACTGCATCCAGTAACACCCAGTAAATGCACGCTGTCATGATCAGATTCCTTATTTGGGGTTTATGAAAGCTCAGGTCCATTACATATTGTGTGGGTGCATGGCAAGAAAAGCCTGAGGGAATCATTGCTCAATCTGTGAATTAATTCAAGTCGTCCATGGGCAATATTTACCTGTGCAATATAAATATATATAAAAAGCATATTAGGTATCAGTGGTATTCAAATGACCTGTATTATCTTTCTGCTTCTGAGACCAAAATTGTGTTGAATTTACATTACATTTATTCAAATGCATACCAGATTAATCGGAGCTATTGCTGCCCGCATGTTGTAAAAAGGACCCTTTAGCATGGTAAACTAGGCATCCTTACAAGCATTTACATTATTCATGAGTGCGATTTGGATAATGCTGCCTCTGACTATTACTCCCTCTATGGTGTGTTAACATGTATTAAGAGTGATTTGATGAGATGTGGATTCATGGGAAATGGGGGTGTCGATTACCACCGGAGTTAATAGGGTTGAGTGAGCAAATGGTGCGAGCAAATTTCATGCGGTTTCGCACTCATGTAACATTAATGTAATTCTTTAGGAACAAGACTTTTAAATCCCTGTACGTTAGCGCCATGCACATTGGATTTAAAGCAGCTACTAATCGATTTTGAGGGTATTTAAACGAGCACACCCCGGCTAGCATGCTAACCTGTTGGGAGTTTTTTGTATAAAGTTTGAGCTTCTGAGATGCTAATTAGCTCCTCGGGAAAATGTTCACAGCAGGAATACCATGGTAAATACATGTTAACATATAGTGAAGACAATTAGCAAAATGCGTATCTGTGGAAGTAGCATCATGTAGCTTGTTGGTGCAACATGGCCGCTTCCTGTGAAATTCTCACAGTCTTCTTGTTTTGTGACAGATTTTTTTTTCTTCCAAATTTCTTCAAATGTTTTGTTTCTTCGTCTGTTTTTTTTCTTTCTCATTTTACATTTCTCACGAGAATCAATTAAAAACCTTCTCAGAAGTGGAGAGCAACAAAATGAGGCTCGGCTCTGTGAGGCAGCAATCTGATTAATGGAGGGACCATGGGAAAAAAATGCCAAGGAAAGTGCCAGGCATAGCTGTAGATTATTTACTTCAGTAGCTTTCATAATGAATAAAATCATAGTGAACCGTGTGGAGGTGGTCAGCTTTAACACCTGTAGAACTGGTTGGCCAATCCTTGCTGTGTCTTATTTCTGGGGTTGTCAGCTTCAGTGGGCAAACAAAACAGCATGCAAGCAACTTCCATCCAGCTAAATCTAAAAAGCCCTCCATGAATGAGTTGGTCTGGAGAGGACTCACCACATCTTCAACTCATTGATCTTTTGTCTATGGAGATCAGTGAGAGTTGAGCAATATATTCTGGAACAATTAAGATGCACAAAGGACAAAACAAGATGGCCACATTTGCAGATTGTATTGACATGTTACTGAACTTGTTTAAAAGTCAAAATGTCCAGCTGTGCACCTGCTTGTCCAAAACATTTTGATGGTGGTGTTCATTGTTTACTGTTAATTCACTTTTGCCGGAGGTCGGACTATATTGAAGCCTCTGTGATGGGAAATATGTAGAGAAGCACAATACCACTTATTAAACTGAAAACTATGGTATAATGTACAGTTTTGTACCAAGGTTTCCCACCAACGTTTTCCCTAAGATCTTCAAATGCAGCAACATCTACTGGGTCAGATGGGTCAAGAGACACAAAACATTTTCTTTTTTTAATTTATAATGAGTAGGTGGCACTCCAACTGCAAGAGCTTAAACTTGATCATGAAGGAAATTGAAAGAAGTTATCATTAATCAACCCATGCCGTGAGACTGTGCCTTCTGACAATTGCGATGTTTCACTAAAAACTGCAATGAGTGAGTAGCGCCAACAAATGTAGACTCCTGGAAAAAAATACCTCATTTAGGATTACCGCAGAAATGCCCACTCTTGGTCCTGATAACAAGAGTGGGGCTCTTTTAATCTAATAACTTTGAACGAGAGAGTCCCTCGAAAGGACAGTTGTTCTAAGCACCCGACGCTATCGGAGCAATCTTTTTGCCAGACGAACACGATGCTTATCTTAATAATGACCATCAAAATTATATTTTTAATGCTGAGATAGGCACTGGCAGTTGTACCCCGGGGAAAGGACTTCTTAGGGAAAACGAGTACAGCTAGATGTTATCCAGTATGGCGGTTATCAGATCTGCTGCAGAGGATGCAAGGCTTCCAGAATGGGGGGTTTGAGGGACGATTGAGAGAGAGAGAGAGGGAGAAGGGAAACCCAGGACGGTTTGGAGGGTAGATGCACCCCTGCAAAGCACACTAGCTGCTGAATCTGCGATCACACTGTCTTACACACATTGTGACTGAAGACATGCATCAATATTAACGCTCCTTTTCTCTCTGTCGGTCTGTCTCTCCGGCATATGGCTAACCCTTGGGAGACATGCATGGATTTCACTACGACAAATGCAAATTTCTTTCTGCATGTCTGACACAGTAGCTTGAACCCCCTGGGGGCAATGATACCACTGAACAACCCCCCACCCCACCCCTTCCATTACACACATCTTCCAACAACAACACTGCGTAGGAGATTTGAAAGACCCAACCAAACCAGTTTGCACTGGATACAAAAAATAAAGATTCCATCAAAATCTTACAGCATCGGATAATATCATAGAAAAGTGGAAGGCAGTCTCAGTGCCCAAGGCAAACATTATTTAAGTAAGGGGCTAACAATGCAGAAAATTGCAAGTGTGAAGTCCCTTGCTGGAGTTGCAATGGGCATTTTGTATCTGAGCTTGATCTCTTCATAGATAAATGCAGATAAAGTTTAGGCTTCCACACTATATAACGGCCACTGATACTGACACTGTAGATCTTAATCCTGCTGGTTTTGACTGGTTCAGACCATAACTAAGTGCTACATTGTTGAGTAGTCAATGGTCATGACATCAATGACTACATGAACCAATCAGGGGCTGCCTTCCACTAAGGGCCAAATGTTGGTCCTACACTTCCTACTACGGTCATGCTATTATAGAAAGAGTGTTCTAAGTTGTATCCTTGTTTTGTACAGTGTCTGATAGACTAGTTAATGCTTTCCACATGTAGAATAGTTCCAGATACACTATTGAAAGGTGAAAATGAGTTTGATGACCTCAGAAAAATCAGGTCAAACTTTCCTCGATTTCCACACCTGGGCCTACAAGACACCTTGAAAACAGTACAACTCTTTTTTTTAATTCGACGTGAAGTATGAATTCACGAGATGCAATGACTCACAGTGGCCTTTTCTCAAACACTATCCTCGGGTCGAACATTGTATTATTTATACCACAACTTAGAGTTTCAAGAATAGCTTAATTATTAGAAGTATTTGTTACCTTGATTCATCAAAGTCTCTCATATTGTACAGTGTACGATTCTTCCAAAGGAGAATACAGCAATGTGGTGTTTCCTTCTGGAAAAGTTTTTTAAAAAATGCTTTTGTTAAAAAAAAATTGGTCATGTTTTCAATTTTAGCACAGTCTTTACAATGCTGTTAAGTTAGGTAACATGCATGTCATCTAGTTTTGTTCACCCAGATGATTATAGGATGCAACAGACACCTTGACTGCTTGAGGACATTGAAAATGAAATTATTTTTATTTTGTATTGTCCGTTTTACCATGATTTGAGATTAAGTTTATTCAAACAGTCGATGTTAAAGAAGTTCATTATATGTGCAGATATGTTAGCTTGGCTGTTCCAATATAGAACTTTTTTAATTGCTGACTTTATTGAAAAGGCGTGGGCTAGGAGGAATATGTCTCTTTATGTTTAGTGTTTATTCGGTGCTGGATAATATGTATTGTATATTGTTTTTTGATTGTGTATGTACTACACGCCTTGTGTAGTAATAGCGGTGTCATGTTATCCTGTGTGGGATGGGCCATGACACGAAAATAAGTCTCAGGTTTACCAGGCAGCTTCACGTGTCTTCAGACCAACATTTGTCCAAACCCTCAACGCAACATTGACGATCCCCAAGAGAGGTTTCACCCATCAATTAAGAAAGGAAAGAAGAGTAAAAAGACATGAGAGGAGTAGGAGGAGGAGGCCTATTTATCAGTCTAATTATGAGAGACAGATCTGAGGGCCATAGTGCACTGGGAGATGTTCTGAGTCAGGGAAAAAAAAAGACTGACCGGTCGCGCTGAATATTAATAGACAAGAGGAGAGAAAGAGGGGGGTGGGAGGGGGGCGCATTTTATTAGAGAGGCTAATGGTTGGATGCGAGTTAAACCTCTTTTTCCAATATCTGGGTTGGCTCAAAACCTCTCTCATCTCCGTGGCCTCTCTTTGAAAAGAACAGCGCTCAGATAAGCTGGACCACTGCAGGGACGACCTTCTCAGATTTCAATATCAGACAACCAGATTTTTTTTTAACCCACTGTGCACCAGGGAGGAGTAAAGGGAAATGTTGGGGAGATGAAAGCAGTTAACGAGGATGATCCCTGTGCTTTAACACCCTGGATGCACAAAGGCTGCATTCCAATTTGCATACTCTTTCTTTTTTTAATTCTACATACTACAGCTGACCATACAAATAATCTAGTTAGCATGCAGTAGGCATACAATTGGGACATACCTCTACATAATTATTTCATCATAAAATTGCACCTTGATCTTGCCTCTTACTTAGGCTCTATAGATATGACGTCACTTCCATGCGCACTGGATTGTGGGGTCAGAATCGCTCAAATAGCATGCTGATTTCAACACCAAAAGTCTCGACCATACTAAGTTTCTACCATACTAAATAGCAGAAAGTATAGGGATTGAGGGACACTCTTTGAGACACTCCCTACCACCAGTCACTAGAACAGTAACTTCCTGAATCCCGCACTGTCAAAGACTCTTATCCCCTCCTATGGACAAGCCACATTATTAAAATCAGACTTCAAGAAAGGTATTAGAATGTGTTACATTACAGTTGTGTCCCTTTCCAGACTAGAAATACATAAAGGCAATGGAAATGATAAGAAAATAGATTGAAGAAAATAAGATGTATGTTCTACAGTTGCTACCATACAGCTAATACAACAACAGTGGTTTAATAATGCGGAGGAATTGGATCTAGGTTTTTGTCTACCTTGTTCAATTGCTGACAAATGTATTCATTTAAAGTAATGCAGTTTAAATAGGTGTACCTTGCCTGTACACAACATGCACTGGGCAGTGACATAACAGACCGTTGTTTATGCTAGCTCAGTGCTTCCTAGTTGTGTACCAATTGAACACTCTGGTTGCGTTCCGAATCGCATACTCTTTCTTTTTTCTATTCTACATACTACATCCGACGATAAAAATAATCTAGTTAGGATGCAGTAGGCATACTATTGGGACATACTTTACTCTCTTATTTCATCATAACATTGCGCCTTGATCTTGCCTCTTGCTTTTATATCCGTCGCATCCCCATTTGTTTTCATATGGAGGCTTCGTCGATGTGACGTCACTTCACGTGCGCACTGGATTGTGGGTCAGAATCGCCCAAATAGGATGCACTTTTCAACACTAACAATCTTGGCCGCATGAAGTAGGACATCCGGGTACTTCTAACCATCCTGAATCTGGCCACAAGAATCGGGACATCCTAAATCTTTTTTCTACATAATATATAGTAGAAAGTATGCGATTCGGAACGCAACCTCTGTCTCTCTTTCACCTACAGTAGAATTAGCATCAAATTACCTCAATTAACTAAATTAACCTCTGAGGTATTTTTAAGAAAACTATTAGAAATTTGAAGGACTCACAACTAAAAACTAACAATAACTTCATCAGAGAATAAACCAATCCAAAACTCAGAAACCAAAGCAGTGGAATTGTGTGTGTGGATTGCTGTGTTCCAGCAAATCAGAAGTTATGGTTGGTTTTGATGTTTGACATTGACAAAGGAGATGGCTGTAGCACATTGGGTCAGTGTTCAATACTATTTCCCCTTTTAGAAAAGGAAACTGCACTTAAATCAACCTGAAGACTATCTGGTCTTGTAGGGTAGGAATGTGGTGGTCACACAGAAAGAGAGAGAGAGAAAGACATAAAGAGAGAGAGAGAAAGAGAGAGAGAGGGACATAGAGAGAGGGGGGAGAATGAATAAGACAGAGTAAGGCTGGAGGGAACCTTCCCTCTGATAGCATGTTCAGTATGTACAAATACCAGAAAGCATTCGCCCAAACTGCCCTTTTCTTTTAATCTCACTACACAGGAATATTGCAATAAGCGCTAGATCTGATTGCCGGCCCAGATTACCTAAAGGTCAACGCATCTGCGAGTGAAGGCTATGGACTGGGAGAGATGCAGAGGGAAAGTGGAAAAATATGTGATGATAATTCACTGCTCAAACAATGAAAGGCAAGAAAAAGATGTTATCATTAAATTATATATATATATATATATATATATATATATACAACCAGCCCGGCATCGCCCCAGAGTGACGGTACAGAACACAGACGCTGATTGTACAATGATATTCAGACTTAGATGCAGGTAAAAACTGTATTGAAATCATAATAAAAAATTAAAAAATCATCATTATTATCATTATTATACTTTAGTTTTTGCTGGTATGGGTCAAGGAGGACGGCGCCCTATCGCCCTCTGTGGGCGAGCCGCCGCTGTCCTTTTGTTCGTTAAAGACCTACTTCACTGGTGGAAATATGAAGGTGTATTGAAATCTGGGATCCTATGTAGTATAAATGTGCAAACATTTTATAAATCGGTTCATCCTAGCCTGGGAAAAGGCAGAAATAGTGTTTTATGGTCGTACTGTTGTCTAACCCTACATTTTCCCATGTGTGACATCCAGGGCTGGACTGGCCATCGGGCGTACCGGGCAATTCCCGGTGGGCCGGCAGGCATTTTGGGCCGGGCCTGGTCCATTAAAAAAAAAAAAAAAAAAAAATTAAAAATCTTTTTTTTTTTTTTTTTTTTTTTTTTGGACCCTCGGCTGTGTGACTCGGCCCGGCCCGGCCCGGCCCGGCCCGGCCAAGTCACACAGCCGAGGGCCGAGGTCCCTTCCCTCTCGGGAGTGCCATGGACATATAAATGTGCGTGCAGGCTGTCAACTTCACCTGAAAGTTACCAGGCCATTACTCATTATGATTGGTTCTAGGCTAGGCCTGGCCCAATCACACACACAGCAGAGGGCCGCCCATTCAGAGGCTGCATTGAGTTGTATTATCACGCATTCAACTTGTACTCAGTAATTATGAGCATCTGACGATGGTCAGTTTTACGTTCAGGGCCGTCAGACTGCGGACAGGCTTGGGGGGGCCCAAGGCAGAGGGGGCTGCACCCAAGAAAATAAAAACTTATTTTTTTGATTTTTTATTAATTTTACTGGCTCAATATAGGCCCCTGATCTTTGAAGGCCCCGAAATTTTTTATTTAGGGGCTACGAAGATCAGGGGCCTATATTGGGCCAGTAAAAATACAAACAAAGGGAAAAAATTCCCGAAGCTGACTGGATTTTTTAAACTTTCTTCTTTCTGCTTTTTGGTCATTCTGTGCCTTTGAATCATTCCAGAAAATAGTACTAAATAGCTTACATAGGAAACAGTTGATTTAGCCTTTGTTTTCTCCTCAAAGTGCACCAGATTGATGAATTTTACTTTAACATTTAAAAAAAAACCTAGAAGGTCCAGGGTCCACGACACAGTCTCCCAAATTCCTGTGAGAAACACTGTGTGTGTGCATGTTTATTAAGAGTCATTGGACCAGGGGTTGTGTTCAAGTACGCGTAATAATCTGGTCATTCATCAATAGAAACATTGTGTTGTTATCTGGCTCAAAGAGGGACCAGTCACTCATACGTTTTGGACTATAGACAAACAAAGCTTTTACATGTTTGTATTGTAAGACCGCCTCTCAGAGGGCCCATCAGGACTTTCTGTATAGGGGCCCAGAATTTGGTGCAACACCCCTTCCTCCGCATATCGTATAAACGGTGGGCTGCCATGGCCAAAAATGCCAGGGCTGATTTTTTGTCCCAGTCCAGCCCTGGTGACATCACACCTGGTAAAAAGAAGGGTTAGGATTAACTGGACAGCTGAGCCAAGGGATGACTGAGGGAAGACAAACCTCATTCATTATATTATAAAAGAGATTGTATAATGATAGAACGCCGGTTCCGTATGGGTGAAGTATTCCTTTAAATTCATTGCAACAAAGCATTTGTGGGCATTCTAACCAAAAAAAAGTATCTGTGTTGGTGAATGAAATTTGCAGTTCAGGAAGTTCAAAGATATAACATCATTGATATTAAAATATTGTCTGACACCATAGCACTGCATGACAAGGGGTTTTACAAATCTGGATGTAAAGGTGATGGTTCTTCACAAGCTAACTGCTAACATGCTACAGTCAATAAAGTTAATACGCCATGGTAGCTTCCTTGATTTTGGGCTCCCCGCCTCACCACACCCTTTGAAAATAGATGGCTTAACTCAACAGTACACAACGTTGCGTGTTTCCGTTTACCAAAGTTGAACTTGAACTTGGTATATTCAGCCATCTTTTTTTTTACACAACAATTTCATTAAGCTGAGTTGATTTTGCGCGACCATTTTGAGAGTTTTAATGGTGGTGGGCTTCTAAATACTTCAATGTTATGAAGAGGTTTATAACCACTAGACGGCTGAGAGTACACTATAAAATCACTGCTAAGAGGGCTTATTATGCTCCATCAACTTCTCAAGTTGTTATAGCTTCTTATACATCAAGCCCTTTGCACAACCAGCCCAGCCACAATCTAAAGTCAGATTGTGGCTGGCATGCTATACCTGCAGACCACTGATTGGCACAACATGTTCCTCGTTTTAACATGGACCTGGATGGTTGCCAATGGGAGGCTGTTTAGTGGCCAGATGTAGTCTTTGGTGAAAGCAGTAAAGAAAGCTGTGTGGAAGAAGGCCTCCAATGGTTTTACACAAGTCTTTCATTTTGGTCTAACCCCATGCATGTTGTGTGGAAGCCATTCTTTTTAGCATTTCAGGGATGGATTTTATTATCTTTCTGTAAAACAAGAAAGTGTATTGTATCGTAGTGCATTGGTGTTAGCAGACTCTAAGGCAGGGGGAGATGTCCGCAATATGTTTGTTGTTAGCTGTTGTTGTTGTTGTTGTTGTCCTGGTAGCAGGCTTTTGTTTGCAGGGAGCATTTGGCAACAGTGGGGATAGTCAACCTTGAAGCAAAAGTAGTCACGGAGCTGGATTTCTCTTGTGTGCCTGGCTGTTTCTATCTTTCCCCGTAAGTAATTGCAGCAGTTTCCTCACAATATGACCAAGATAATCCAAGATTACAAACAGAGAGAGACAGACAGAGAGAGAGAGAGAGAGAGAGAGACAGAGAGACAGAGATAAAGATAGAGAGAAAGAGAGAGAGAGAGAGAGAGAGAGAGAGGTATTGAAATGCAATATTTTAATTGAGGACATTTACTCTAAAGCATCTGCATCTTTTCAACAATAAAACTCACCCCCCAACCCTTCGCGAATACTCCATACAGGCAGCGTTCCTGAACTGACCTCAATTTGTGGACTTCATAAAAAGGGTGGACAGATATGTGGCCCTGTGGTCCGCGAGGTAATTACTAATGTTGTAGTCGTCTCTCCTTGGGGGGAAAAGATGCGATGCCTATAGGACGGGGCTCCTGTTTTTGGAGCTGGGCCAGTTATTTTCCAGTGGGCACCAGGCAGCATTAACCTCCTGGATGCAGATTCCATTCGCTCGTAAATTAACAACTAATTAGAAAGTCGCCCGTCATCTTCGAAGGGACCCTGCAGATGAGAAAAACACAGAAACAAAATGACAGCAAGGAAAAGAGTGACGCAAAGGAGGAGGTGCAATATGTGTTTTAATGGATCATTGTAACAATTAAAAAAACGGGGTGCTCCGGTGGCGTATTGGATAGTGCATATATCATATTGGCTCCGGCCTTCGTTGCAGTGGTCGCGGGTTAGAATCCGACCCGTGGACCTTTACTGCAGGTCGTCCCCCCCCTCTCTCTCTCTCTCTCTCTCTCTCTCTCTCTCTCTCTCTCTCTCTCTCTCTCTCTCTCTCTCTCTCTCTGTCTCCCCATCTCAACTCTGTACTGTCTAATAAAGCTTGAAAATGCCAAAATAAATAATTGTTAAAAAAAAAACATCTTAAAATCTTTTAACGTTTCTTAATAATCTCTTCAAGTGAGACACAGGGTTAACTATTGTCATCTTGATGACCCCATTGAGTACAATACAGTAGCATTTGTGAAATGTTGCTTTTCTACTCTATATTAATTTCCACAGTATTTTAATTGACTTTATATATCTATCGATATACATATTACAAGTGTTGAATGGGAGACAACAATTAAAGGTGTGGTAAGCAATCTCTGGTTGGCTGCTGGCTCTGAGCAAGGCCTTTAGATCGCCGTTAGCGGAGTCGCGGCTATGTTAAAAATACCTGTAGCTGTGTATTACATGTTGTGTTGCATACCTGATCGAGACTGGTTTTCACAAAGAGGAAGGGTTCCTGAAGGCCTCCCCCCAGGTCCTTGGTTGGTACTTTTCACTTATGTTCCAAACTTGAAGGATATGAAGTGGGGGTCTCGATCTGACACAATGTCAGAAGGGATACCATTGGGAGAAGGGAATGTGCTAGTCCAAGAGGTCTGAGTAACCATGGACTTTGGGGGAGACATGCGTTTTGTATGCCGGCACTTTATATCTTGGCACTTTTTTTGGCACTTCATGACTTTATGACCTTGTGGTTTACATTGCCACTTTAATATGTTAACCTTTAATCTACTATTTGCACTTAATGCCCAGGTTTGTGTACATGCTATGGTGTTTTATGTCTGTTGTTGTCCTGTACTGTTCGTATGTTTTAAACCACTACCACCTCCACCAATTTGCCCTCTTGGGACACTAATAAACCTTGAGCCTTGTGCCTTGTTACGTTCAGCTGAGGAAGGTCCTCTCCAGTGTTGGATTAGGGTTCAAAAGGAGCTGGTAACGGGTGGAGTAGGTCTTTAGTGATTGGTGGGAGGGGTTTGTCACAGACACTAAATGTACAGGCGACAATGAAGGCCCAGAAATGCTATCGGAGAAGGAACAGGACGTGGCTCATTCCCGGATGGCT
>CM047517.1:29057442-29072442 GCA_026122265.1 Ammodytes dubius
ATTGGTCAAAGTGTACATGAGCGGTGGCAATTTTTGGGGGCCGGCACACAGAGGCAGGGAGAGCAAAGTGATGAGTAGATATTCTCACACCACTTCACCTACATATAGCTGAATGGCTTATATGACATTTTTGCCAAATATTACAGTGAAAAAGTTACCCACCCTAGCTTTAATTGGACTACTGTCCTTGTCCCAGTATACAAGCAAGGAAGTATGTCTTATAGTTTTTTTAGGTTGACCTAATTTGATAGCGTGCGACTAACGGTTAGCAATCGGCAAACTGGTATCATTTCGAGGGGGTGATATGGATCACTTTAGAGCTCTGTACATTTTGTATGTGCTGTTCACATACACAGCTTTCTAATTCTTCCTTTGTTGTTGTTTTCTGTTAGCATTGAATGCTATCCGGCCTCCGGGTTAAAGCCCCGGTTGGGACACTGTGCCTAGGCCTGTCACAATCCAGTTGACTGTATACATGCAGTAGTAGCTCGGCTCCTAACAACACTATCTGAGTGATTGGTTATGAAAGATTTCAGTCGGTCTAACATATTTAGATTTATATATTTTTTAAAGTCCTGTTTAGTCGGACTAATGCAATAAACCGACTTTATCAAAGTCATGTAACTGTACTGAATGACTACTGCAGGCCAGAGATTAGAGAGGAGAGGGGTTGGAAATCTCAGATGTTTCTTTCCATAGAAGAAGAAGAAGAAGCCTTTCATTGGGCAATGCAACACTATATTACACATGCATTCACCCACTTAACCTTCATTTGTCTAAGCCACACCACACCCAACCTCCCACCACACACCAACCTACCCGTAACACCAGCAACTCCTCTTACATATAGAAATGCAAATGTTCCCTCCCTCCTTCTCCCTATTCACTTCCTTTTTTCTCAAATGATTCCTAGCATATGGATGCCAGCACGGATGGGAGGGGGGCCAGACGCTTCTTCAAAATCAGCAGGACTACCGGTTGATTTATCCTCAAACTTTTTCTCGCTCCCTCCCTCCCTCCTTTCCTCCCATCTCTTCATGCCTTCCTCGCCCGGTGACGGCTCTCTCTCTCTCTCTCTCTCTCTCCTTTTCTCTCTCCTTCTCTTTCTCTTCCTATTTCCAAAAAGCTTAACTTCATTGTCTCAAGCCCCACTACGCTTTTTTTTATTATCCCCTAAGACAAAGATTTATGTAAATCTTTCGGGGGCCGGGGCCGTTAATGCAGAGCCGCCCGTGTGACAAAATAGCATTCCCCCCTAAATCGCACCGCATTGTTGTCAAGGCAAGGGCCCCACGTTAATCCTACAATGCGATCATCCAAATGTGTCATAATGCCGCGTGTAGGCAGGCGAAATCTGAATATCAAAAAGAACGCCATGCACGGCACGCAAGCTTTCAGTACTTCCATCGTGGCTATAAACACACTATACTTCCTTTCTATATCTCCTTCTCTCACTCCCTCTCTTTCTCTCTATCTCCTTTTGAAAGAACTGGTCCCCGGTTTGTCACTATATATGCTCACATTGAGAGACACACTCTCAAGTTTTGTTGCTTGGGCAGAAATGGCAGAAGTCGCATTTGATTAATGTACGATAACAACAAAAACGACACTGTATGTGTGTAATTGTCTAAGTGGCTGCGATTGTGAGTAGAAAAATAAATGGATGGCGTCTGCTTTTGTCACCCAGATGTATTTATTTCAGCAATACAAGCCTTTTATGCTGGAACAGAATGCAGATCCAAAAGGGAAACAAAGGGGTTGAGCCGGTATATATAAGAAGCATTCAGCTAACAATCAGTTACCTTGTGTTCTCCTCTGTTAGGGATGGGAAGGGGGAGGCAGTGCCGCGCATAGGTGTAGACTTCAGAAGGGGATGCAGGGGATATGTCCCCCTTCAATATTTAGAAGAGGTGAATTTGTCTTAAAAATATGAAGACAACCCTAACCCTAACCCTAGAGATAAGAGGTAAAATGACAGTTCAGAGAGTCGAATCATCTACTTCTTACCAGTAACTTTATATTTCCCGACAACTTCAGACACTCCTACAGTGGACCATACCATCTTAACCTTACCTTACATGATTCCTAAAAAAAATTAAAAATAAAGATAAATATTGAACTTCTTAGAGCCGTACTGCAATATATTCCATTTCATTTGTGTCACCAGGTAGCTGAATCTTGTCTATATAAATATACTTTATTTCCACCGTAAATTGATGCATAAAAGGCATAAATTGGTGCATCAAAATTCACCAAGTATTGTAGGGGGTGGACACCCAGGCCCCCCCCCCCCCCCATGTTGAAACAATACCTACAGTGATGGTGCTGTGTGTTCTTGGATCAAATTGAGCCCTGGTAAAAGTCTGATTGGACGTAAAAGGATGTATTTTCTGGGGGGGGGGGGGGGTGGACAGTGTTCTAGGCAGAGAGCGAGGAGCTGTGCAGTGCTAGCCATGAAACAGGCATGGCCATCATCAATTGGACAGGGACAATGCTGGAGGAAGATAATGTTAATAATTACCAGGCCCCGCGTCGAGGGACCCCTCCCTGATTGGCCCGTGAAAACCTCTGTCATAATTAAACGGTCCAGCCTGAGCCTTTCCATCCCCACAGCTTGTACCATGGACCTATTAAAAGAAGGACACTGCATTGAAAAATGGCGTCCTATTCAGTTCTATTGGAAAGTTGCTGATTGGCGCATGGTGCAATCTGAAACGGATACTTGCAGGGGGTCCAAAGAGCAGAGTGTTTTTAGAGCATCTATCAAGTCAAGTCTATTTCATTACTGCTGTTTTATCTCCGGCGTACTTCCTACATTGATGAGGCATATGTTTATATTTGATATCATTTTTATTTATTTTTTAAATATATTTATTTATATGTATTTTTCTTATTCTTAAAGGCACTTTTTGGACTGTGGGGGTCAAAAGGGCAGGGGTTATATATCTGAGCACATGCCTGCTGCTGACTGTGACACCTACCCGTCTGACCCTTTCTCTTTTTTTGCACCTCTGAAAACTCACATACACAGACACACACACACACACACACACACACACACACACACACACACACACACACACACACACACACACACACACACACACACACACTTTCATTCCTCCTGCCATCCGAAGTTGGGGAAGGAGGAGGAGCCCCGCGGGGAAGGATTTTGTCAGGGAGAATAGCGGCAGTTGATCTTGAAGGCTTACAGTTTTTTACGATCGCACAAACACTAAAATCAAAAGTATGACACAATTATCAAAACCTTAAACTCAAGAAGCAAACCATTGGCTATATGTGCACCACTATAAGCACAAAGTCAGCCTCACACTTTTTGCAAAACAATACACACAGTGATTTGCAAAACACTAAACACACTTAAACACATTAGACACAGGAGGATATCATGATGTCACCTCATTGCAATTCCAAAGCACTGACTGTCAAACTACCAAACACATGAGCCAGTCAGTAAACACAGCCATTAGGTGCGCAAACACATGATTGCTTTATTCTAAACACTCCAATCAGGTTCGAGCACTATACAAATGGAGCAGGTAAGTTCACCTGCCTTTACAGTAACCAAAATGGAAGGAGTCAGAAGAACAGTGAGAGTGAGGGTGAGAGGGGGAATCCACAGAGGTCCACAGATCCGTCATGCCAATATTAGCCCTTACAACACACCTCACATACTCACATTTTTAGACTGATTGCACAACATAGTCACAGCAGGTAACCAAATGCACCAGATGCAATACATTGTCATCTGGGACAATGTGTCATTCCATCGTGCTGCTCTGGTCCAAAACTGGTTTCAACACCATCCACAGTCCACAGTCCTATACCTTCCACCATACTCTCTGAAGGATGTGGATGAAATTCTCTGGACAGATCCAGCTAGGCGAAGAGATACTACAATGTCTATTATGTTCTATACTGTATTTTCTGTTTCCTTTATCAGATTTTTTTATTTATGTATTACAGTATCTGTAATTTGTAAGCTGTACTAGATACAGTATGTTATGGGTGTTGTTGTTTCCTGGGATAACAGTGTTACTGTATGCAGACTACTGCACACATGTTTGGTTGTGATTTTCCATGTTGACTGATTTGGGTGTATGGAGAGAAATAAATGATATTTTCCTCAGTCTGCAGCATTGGTCTTGTCAAGTGTTTTGTGAACTTCTTGTATATTTGCACTTTCTCTATGTACTTTATATACATTACTCAAATCACTGAGAAGTAGAATTACTAAAAGTGTTTAAGGTTAGCAACAGCAGTGTGTAACTGGTTCAGACAGAATTAAGTTATATGCAAAGTGTGTGTTTCATATGGCGACAAAATATGTTTTTTATAAAATAGTGTATAGTTTTGAAAAGAGTATTTCATTTTGCAAAGGGTCTGAGGTGTTTTGGTAATTGGGTGTTTAGTGTGCTAATTGTGTGTAGTGTTTTGAGAAATCGGGCCCTGTTTTCAAAATCGTGCTTAAGCAATCGAAAAAAACTGTAAGACCTCCACTGTACCTGTCAACAGTGTGGCTTTGGCTGCTGACGACCAGCGGCTTAACTCATTTGAAGTCGCTCCCTTCGTTTTAATGAGGGAGGCACAGCGAGCAACTGACAGCCAGTCAGGGTCTTGAAATAATTCCACACCTTCTGAATATAACCAGAGGTGTCTATCTATCTGACTTTAATCCACACACACACACACACACACACACACACACACACACACACACACACACACACACACACACACACACACACACACACACACACACACACACACACACACACACGTTTAAGGTAGTGAACATAAAAGGCAGGTTGCAGGGCTAATAATGAGGAAGTGGTGGCAGAGAGGATGACACTGTCGTCCTGTCACAGTTTAGACTGCAGTTCTTCTGCGGCAGCACTGTGTGTGTGTGTGTGTGTGTGTGTGTGTGTGTGTGTGTGTGTGTGTGTGTGTGTGTGTGTGTGTGTGTGTGTGTGTGGATCGGCTCTATGAATCAAATGAACAAAAGGCACGTCCTTAATTAAAATTGAAACGCAATTGCAACTCTGTCATCACCCATAGTAATATTTTACAGCTATATTTATTATCATCAATTCATTTTTCAGTCGTTTGGTGTATAAAAAAAAATCTGAAAATGTTGAAAGAAAAACCCAGAAACATTCACTAAGTTGTTGTAAACTGAGACTATAAGAAACTCAGCAAACCAAACAATAACTGAAGATGGCAATTTGGGGGATTTTGAGTTTTTATATATATATATATATATATATATATATATATATATATATATATAT
This sequence comes from Ammodytes dubius, assembly GCA_026122265.1. Classification (NCBI taxonomy): domain Eukaryota; kingdom Metazoa; phylum Chordata; class Actinopteri; order Uranoscopiformes; family Ammodytidae; genus Ammodytes; species Ammodytes dubius. The sequence goes on from CM047517.1 coordinate 29,062,755, forward strand.
ATATATATATATATATATATATATATACATTGCAATTAATGTAATTCATAAATGATCAAATAGTAGCTGATTCAATTTGACTTATAAATGAATTGACTAACTACGAACGTCGCGTATTATATTTCAAATTGGGTCTGAAGTGTTTTTCAGTAGGGTGTTGTTTCGACCACTAACACAAATACATTCATCCATATATACCGTCAGCTTTTTATTCCTCCAAACACATTTTTTTTAATCTCTCTTTTCAGCGAGGCTTCTTCTTCACTCCTTTTTTTTTTGCTTTCCCTGCTCTTATTGGGGGTCTCATTACTTCTCACTCTCACTTCCCTTTTCTCTTGGCTTGGGATAATCCCCCCTGTAGAGGGACTTCAAAGTGCAGGGCCGGTCCAGGAGGAAAAAGCCTTAATTACCCATTTGCCTTGAAACTGGAGCCAAATCACACTGGTTGTCCGTCCGACTCTCCGCTCTCCCCTGCCTCTCTCACACTAATTGTGGGTCTGGATTTCTTTCTTTTTTCTCCCTTTTTTCCCCCTTTCGCTGTAGAAATGGATAGATGAACTTAAACATAAGGAATGCATTGGAGGCAGGTGATGAGTGAGAGTGAGTGACCTTATTTTTGAAGGCGCCGATTTGCCTTGGCAAAAAGAAGAAGTGAAATTCAACGATGAGAAGAGTCCTTATCTTATAGAGACAGTGTGCTATCTCTGTGACTGTGTTATCAATGCAAATTCTTAGAGGACGTGCATTGTAAAGACGGGTCATTTTTAAGTCATGGAGGTGACAAAGGATTCCAAATATAAAATCATCTCATCTCGTCTGTTTTTTGTCTTGCTTTTATTAGGTAATACCTTTTCTTTTCTGAATGTGGTAGAAGTCAGTTCATGTCATTGAAAGACATTGGAACCCACTAACTGATGGCCAGGTTCAACATGATACAATGATAATTCTGATCGGCAATTAAGCTGGATCAAGAGGAGGGATGGACATATATGTTCAACTCTAACTAGTTCATGTTGACTTTCATTCAAATAAGAGTGTGTTAAGGAAGGTTAGATGGATAGTGTACTGCTCCCAACTCTGAGGACTTTTAAGATATAGATCAAATAAACTGTTCCTGGTGTGTCCAATAGAAAACAATCTGATACATAAAGACTATTTATTTTTATTTGCTACATTTTTAATTATCAAATTCAAACAAACTGACTAATTGCATTCAAATATACTTTAAACTTGACTAATCATTCAGTGTATTAATTGTAATTGTTGGAAATATTTCTGATTTAGTCACAGTTCGGTATACACAATGTTTTATAATTTAACATATGTTATATAGTTAATATACCATACTGAAAATGCAATGTAGACCTAAAAGAGGATAACAGTACAAAGTAGTGTGTGTGTGTGTGTGTGTGTGTGTGTGTGTGTGGTGTGTGTGTGTGTGTGTGTGTGTGTGTGTGTGTGTGTGTGTGTGTGTGTGTGTGTGTGTGTGTGTGTGTGTGTGTGTGTGTGTGTGTGTGTGTGTGTGTGTGTGTGTGTGTGTGTGTGGTGTGTGTGTGTGTGTGTGTGAATGCTGTATATTCTACTCAATGGATTATTTTTGCGGTGGACTTGAGTGTTAATTGCATGACGTGCTTGCCATTGTGCGGCTAATCTTTTTTAGAATATCACACCACACACAGCATTAGAACCCCCCCCCCACACACCACACACACACACACACACACACACACACACACCCTAGCCCTCTGCATTGTTGAACATGGTAACATATCAGGAATGAAATATTTCTCAACTTCATCCCAGAGTTGCTTTTTTAATTTAATTTTAATTTTCAATACAAACGTGAGGGGAATTCACTCAAGCTGTTGATTGGAATCCGACTGATGAAACCTGGCAGGAGAGGCAATAAAAATAGGACAGAATAGACCGTATCAGAAAAATGAATAAGTCTAGTCTGCTGTCATGAGAAAACAATGAAGTGCAGATTATCTAGTTGCTAATGGCTAACTCAGTGGCTTTCATGGTTTAGTCTTAGCGCCAAACATTCTCTATGAGTGATAGAAATAAATACAATATACAGCCCTGTGTCATCTTGGCATTTCCTGGACTGGCAGGCGTTCACATGATTGTGGGTTGTGTGTCAGCATCCGTTAATGTGTTTGTAGTTAATGTGTGGCCTATGTTTTCAGTCCTCCACTTTAGGCGAGACGTATTTTGTATTATTCCCCCCCCCCCCAAAAAAGGTCCAAAATGTACAATAAGGTGTTTATTTGAATACACCTTGGCTGTTTGCGTCTGTAATATTTCTCCTATACGACAATCTGTAACGGCCATTATCTCAATTTTTTTTTTCAATTCTCTGAACCAAAACTCTAAATGACTTACATCAAATAACCTTTCCATAATCATTTGTAACACTATTCGGAAGGTTATGATGCATTTTGTTCTTAAAGTCCTGTACACAATCATTTTTAATTTATATAAAGAAAGAAAGGCTGTATCAATAGGTTGTAAAAATTAAATGAAGATTAACTTGAGCGAAATTTGTTAGAAATTGCCAAATTTGCATATTTATTCAAACATTAATGAAAAAAATGGTAATAGAGAAAGAACAAAAATAATTGTTTGTATGTAAGTAATCAACTAGCAAGGTTTCATGATGATATACGGTATATAAGTGAAACATTTAACCCTATTCACCTTACAGTGTCTCACCTTGAGGATACTCTTTTAGTGAATAATATGTTAGGTATAGGTCAATGTCCATCAGTGTGTCCCAACCAGCTCAAAGAACAAAATGAGACAAACAGGCAGAGGATGGAGAATTGTAACAGCTTGTATTTGTGCTCTGTTTCTTGTGCTTGAGAAATGGGTGAATATGGGGGATAGGGTTCATGTGCCAGAGAACTGACATGGAGGTCACAAAAGGTGAAACAGAATAACACCCACCAACCCCCCCAAACCATGGACACTGGAAGCCACTGCCAGTGCCACTTAGAAATCACACACAAATCAATCAAATGAGAAAAAAAATAATGAAAACAGCGTAGTCATAGAAAACTATGTACAACCAACACAACATTGATGTGTGTGTTTGCCACTAAAAGGCCATGGGCCAAACCTTTGATCCTCTTTCTGTACAGCGTGGTTCATGACAACAGTACACATTCATCAGGTTATGTATCCTGCCCCCGGGAAAAAGGGAGAAAAATAGAGCCTGTGAGTTGTGCCTCGTCAATGGAATTAATCCCCCCCCCCCCTGCAAACCACCCCGTAAGAGCAAAAGTTACTGAGAGTACTGTAGTATCCTATTCACAAAAGGATGCACATAGCCTACAAGTTTAAAAAAAAAGACAAGCTCCTTAAGACAGCCAAGTGCCTATACACATGTATTTCAAACCATCCATGAAGAATAATCCATTCCAGAAGAAGAAAGAAATGATTACAAGTCAGGTTTTCTCTCAGGTGTGATTATCTTGAAGAACATGGAACCAATGTTCTGTTATTTCTAAGGGAGAAAAGCCCCCCTCCCCCCACAACCCGCCCAAGAGCCCCCCCCCCCCCCAAACGCCAAATCCAAGTGTGTTACACCTCAGTCATTTTTTAATTTGTTTTATTTTTTTATTTAATTACACCCAAGGCAGAATAAAAGTTACTAAAACTGGAGACTTTTACAGTTACAGTGACAAAAAACAGTTTTAAGAGACCCACAATTTTTAAATTGGACTGCAAAGTAAAAAAAAAAAAGAAAAAAGGAAAATTATGTTTTTGAAAAAATGCCCAGGCATTCTCCAATATTACAAATACTGGTATACTTTTACAGTAAACAAGAAAAATGTAATATATATTCATATATATTTATATATATATACTAAAACCCCCGTCACCAAATAAAAAATAATAATAATACAAATTAAAAACAATATACACATCGCCACTACGGCATTCAGAGAAACTTAAGAAGCAAACCTGGAAATAAAAATAGTTGTTTTGTTTAAAAACACACATACACACAAACATTATTTTACCCTTGTACTTGTTTCAATACTGTAAACTTATTTTTAAGACAGAGTGCACTAAATCTTTTTTTTTTTTTTTTTTTTTTTTTTAAGTTTCTGCATTTCCTGATTTGTAAGTCGAGTCTCTTCCTTTGACTTTTTCGTCGTGTGGCTTTTGTCCACTCCTGGAATTTTCTGTTGAGGGGACAGACTCTTGTCCTTATGAGTGAGGGATTTGATATATATCTATATATACTGTAGGTTTGTGCCTTTATATGTACATATGCATACATATATACACACACAGACACATTGTTATTGTGCTGGGTATTAATCCTAAATCTAAACTCAGCATTGTTGCATTTTTTGTTAATTTAAATAATTCAGTTGTCAATTTTATTACATTTTCTTCTCGTTCAATTCGATGCTTCAAAAAAAGTGTTGCATTCGTCTGAGACAATAAATAGGAAGATCATTTATTCAAGGCACACTCATGTCAAATTGAATGGCAGTACAAAAACTGTCCCAAATATATATACTTTTTTTCCTTTCAATTTTATAGTGCCAGCATTGGGAAAAGCCACGCCTAACAACCATTGGGCACTTCATTGTCAGGAGATCCCAAGCCCTAGACCCATTAGTACCCTTTTCTGTCCAGCTACAGTATGTATATGTGTGTGTGTGTTTGTGTGTCGGACGGAAAAATCATAAAGTGCGGGTCTGTTGTTAAGAGCTCTGTATTTTGTAAAGTGACAGCATACAAATCAGACCAGAAATGAAAATTTGAGAAGATACCACTATGAAGGTGGAAAGGCCTAACAGACATTGGGGTTATGACATAAAGAAACATGGCGATGGATCAAACTGATGCTGCTCATTTTTACTATTAGTCTTACTATCTCAGCACACACTCATATAGATTTTCGTCATCTACACAAAACTGTCCCACAACTAACAGTGAAACTTGGAAGGATTCCTTTTCCCAGAAAGGTGACTTCATTAATCAGATTATACAATAGAATAGAATCACGACAACAATACAAGTTGATAAGTTTCAAATTTACTATACCAAATTATAAGATGTATTTTTTTGCACAAAGAATTCATTTTGATGTTGATTTGTAAAAATGACTAAATCTGAGGATTCAATTGACTGCGGAAATCTAGTTAAAGTAATGGCATCCTCCTTGTGCACAGACAAATAACCTTTTCTACTAATTCATGGTATCATTAAAAACAATGACTTGGAATATGAAGTCAATTATTCCAACATATGATGATGTGGAAATGTTTCTGGAAATAAAGGCATGAAAAAGTAAAAAAATAAATAGTAGTATAGCTCACCCTGAGATGTCTCTGTGCTCACTTTCTGGTCTATCTCTATGCATACTGGTCTTGCATGCTCAGTTTACTCCTAATAAATAATATAGCCTAGATCATATGGCTTCATGCAAAGTATAATACATGGATGTCCTGTATGAATATGTGTGTAAGGTGTTGGTAAGTGGGGAGGGGTGGAAAGCAGAAGAAATGAGGGATGGTTGTCGTAGCGTTTTCAGGTCTTGGTACTTGGTACCAGTCAGCAGCTGCCTTATCTAGAATGTGTTTCTTCTGGCTGGTTTAAGGATGTTCTCAGGAGGACACAGGGTTTATGAACCTTGGGATCCTGTTTGTGTTTTTTTAGATTTACTGTCAAATATGACATTCAGTGCTACACACCAATTATATTGACATGTTTTCGAAATTCAGTTCATGCTACAATGCCAAAGGATTGTTGTCCGCGTATATCGTCATCACACAAAATAGACTAATTCTAGCATTCTCAGTTCACACCACTGTCAAATTGAAGATTGAGTTCAGCTTTCTCTTCAAGAAAAACCACACAATTAGCTTAATGTACAATTTCCTACAAGCAGCGGCCAAAAATGTTTTACATAAAATGGACTTTTGTCTTCTAAAAAACTCTCAGGATATCATGTGGGTTTAAAAAAACAAATAGAGTAATGCAAAATCAAAGTAAAAAAAAAGCCTAAATAAAAATGTACCTGCACATGCCAAAAATACAAAATCCAATAAATACAGAAATTATTGCACAGTTAAAGGCTCCACATATGTTTAAACTCAACTGACTGATTGTTTAAAAAGGAACCCCAAATGAGGCAGTTTAGACAGCTTCAATTGGTGTTAAGATCTCCGTTTTTTTTCTCAGTTGGCAGTTTCTTAAAAACACATAAATGAACGCAAAAATCAATATTTCAGAAAAAGAGTATCCAGCTACCCCATTTTGTTTTTTTAACGTCAAAGTCTGGCGCAAAGTTTTGAAACCCGCTTTAGGTTCTCTCTGCTTCTTCAATTTTGACCTCATTGGTCATCAAATGTTCTCCGTGCCACTTTTTCATATGTTTCTCTAGAGTGCTGTAAACGCTGAAGGGCATTTGGCAAATGTCACAGCGGTACACGTCCTTACCCATCTGGCCATGTGTCTTCATGTGGCGCGTGAGCTTGGAGCTCTGGGCGCAGGCATAGTTGCACAGCTCACACTTGTAGGGCCTCTCTCCAGTGTGGCTGCGCCGGTGCAACCGTCAGGTTGCTACAGTTCTTGAAAATCTTGCCACAGTATTCGCAGGTGTCCGACCTCCTGCTATCCTTGGAGCCTGGCCGGCCAGCACCGCCGCCCCCGCCCAGATGAGGAGTGCTGCCCCCACTTACTGTGCCACTGCGGCCCGACAGGCCTCCTTCGAGCAGGTCACCTGGAGGTGTGGAGAACCTCAGGCTACCGTTCTCGGACGAGTGCTCGGAGGACGTGGCGAAGGGCGATTGTCTGGAGTCAGTGAAGCCTAGGAAAGGGTCTTTGATGAAGTGGCGCGAGGCAGCGTAACCCACCAACCACTGGGAGTAGACATTCTCAGAGGGGATGTGGGGCGCTGGGGGAATGTCCAAGTCCTTCTCAATCTTGATCCTCTTGTTGGAGGAGTTGGACAGACTGGGACTGTTGATGGGGGTGGGCTTACGGGGGAACAGGCCTGAGAAAGAGTCCCCGGAGCCACAGTTCCGGCCATTAATGGTTGTCCTCTCCACCTGCTGCTGGTGGTGGTGGTGATTGTTCATCATTTCCCCAACCACTGAGTCCACTTCCCCAGTTTCCCGCTGGACGTCGGAGCACCTCTTGGAGAAGGTCATCCTTTTACGATTGTCAACTATCAAATTATTGAACTGCTGTATAGAGTTGAGCCCTCCGTCTTCCACCATCTTCTCAAGGGCAAAGGATGACTTCTCCTCTGAAGGCAGTTTAGAGCCATTTTCCCTGTTGCGGTAGAACTCGGCCTCCATGCTAAAGTTGGATTCAGGTCGACTTTCGTTCTCCAGTTCCTCTTCTTCCTCCTCCTCTTCCTCCTCCTCATTGCCTTCCCCCTGGAAGTCCCCATCGCGGTTCTTCATGCCCTCACCTGTGACATCACGGGTTCCCGGCTCTGGGGAGCTCGTGGTGGACAGTCCGTCGTCCGAACGGCCCGTCAGTGATCCAGCCTTGTGCATGTGGGTCTTCATGTGGCGCTTCAGCTTGCTTGCCTGCGAGCATGCGTGGTCACACAGCTGGCACTTGTACGGTTTTTCTCCGGTATGGCTGCGCCGATGCACCACCAAGTTGCTCTGGAACTTGAAGGTCTTGCCACAGAATTCACAGGACTTGACCTTGGCCTGTGTCTGCGGAGGGGTTGTGCTGTTTGGGGGCATTTGCGGTAAGGGAGGAGGAGTGCTCAGAAAGGGCGACTTTTGCCCAGTCTGGAAGGGGTTGGGGTTTAGTAGTCGATGCATAGGGTTAGCCCTGTTTGGTGATAACGGTGGCGTGGAGCTGTTGTTGTTCCCTGCCAACTCGCGTAACCGCCTGGAGAAATCCATGGACTGGGACTCCATGGCCATGGGCGTGAGCCGCATTACCCTCTCGAAGGCACTGGGGTGCTGGGAGATGAGACCCATTTCCTCCGCGCTAAGGCGTTCCAGCCGATGGGGGTCCAGGTGGTGTCGGGGCGGCGGGCTGATGAACGGGGGCGTGTTGGGGAGGCGGTTCTCCATGAAGCCTGGGGAGGCTCCCGGAGCAGGGGCCCGGCCATCCTCAGGAGGTGGAAGGGGTTGTTGTCCCCGAGGAAGTTGGCGAGGGGGGACTGCGGAATGGAATCGTTGCCCATGGGCGGAGGCATGGACATGCGTGGGGTAAGGGCGGCGCTGGAAGGGTTTGACTCCAGGTAGATGCGAATGCCGTGGGTGTTCTGGACATGCTGCAGCAAGAACCACGCACTGGGGAAGGGATGCTTGCACGTGGTACATATGTAGCTGGAAGGCTCGTCCCTGCCACCTGCAACACAGAGAAAGAAATACGTTCAATATTTCAGCTGATAACCAACTCTTTCAGTGAAAAAAGCCTTGGCTCATCATGTTTTCACATTCTAACGCTGTGTACGTATATCACTCTTTTGACAAGTGCCTTTTTCACAGTCACACTGGTTCATGTTTTAGTCGGTGCTTAATCTCTCACATGGTACAGAGTGAATCTATAACTACAAACTGCTGAACTAGTACAGTGTGTGACTGTGTGTGTCTGCATCTGGGCTTATATCCACAGCAAGCATGACAGTAGATGTACGTGCTTTCGGAATGAATTATTTTAATGACATGTATACATTTAGGATCTGCTGCAATCAACATTAAAAATCCACTCCTTCAAAACTAAGGATGGCAATTCTATTCAATAGCAATCATGAGAAATGAGGTGGACACACAGAGAAAGAGAAGTAATCTAAAAATCAAACCATGCTTTCCCCAAGACATATCAATATGATTTATTGTAGATCAAGCCTTGCTATGTTTTGTTCTAGTTACAACTAATCAATAAAGTGCTTTCATGTAAAACATGCATATAAACATAAATGAATTCAAAGGGGGACTTGTTACCACAATGTTGTAGCAGACCCAAGCAAGATCCATGATTAGGACACTTTATTTCTATTCAGTAATTTGTTTGCACTCATTATAATTACAAAATATATCTATATATATCCACACACACACACACCACAGATAATGGTAATTGTGCTCTTGTTCTCACTCGCGTACTTATTAATTGAATGCTTGTTGTCTTGACCTAGTACACACGCATTCAGATACTAGGGCAAACATATGCTGCGGTAATTGTTTCACTTATTTGAGTGTGCGTATGTGTGTCATTTCTTGCAGCTACCTACACAGATACACACACGTACATACATACATACACACAGACACACACATATACACACACACCACACACACACACACACACACACGTAAATACAGATATTCCTAAAATTAAATGCATACATAATGCAAATAATTATTATTATTTTTCATGTATTTGAAAAATCTGCTGTAGACTTTTGTAATCTTACAGCCAGTGGATTTTCTTTATTTGTATTTGACAGGTAACTTTAACACCTAGCCTCTTACATCTCTCTCCCTCTGTCGTTCGCTCTTGTGTGTGTGTGTGTGTGTGTGTGTGTGTGTGTGTGTGTGTGTGTGTGTGTGTGTGTGTGTGTGTGTGTGTGTGTGTGTGTGTGTGTGTGTGTGTGTGTGTGTGTGTGTGTGTGTGTGTGTGTGTGTGTGTGTGTGTGTGTGTTAAGGAGGAGAGGCGGAACAGCTGTTCACCTCCGCAGCCCTGT
>CM047517.1:29074942-29084942 GCA_026122265.1 Ammodytes dubius
AAAGGCTAGAAAATGGGTGCGGAGGTCAACTGGCAGTTAGCGGGCGTTTGATTTTCATCTGCAGTGTATTCATCTGGGGGGGGGGGGGCGGCTAATGGGCCAATTTTCCTCAATAAATATTGCCAGAATTACAGGTTAAATGGCTAAATTAAATCACAGCTATTACGGATGGAGAGAGGGAGGGAGGACGAGAGACAGAGTGAGAGACAGAGAGAGAGAGAGAGAGAGGAGGAAGAGTACCATTACACACAGGCAGCAAAAAGGAGTGTGAGATTAATGTAGCGAGTGTCGGAGGGGGCGCGTCGGATTATTGCATCAAATGATTGCATACTTAATTCTTTTCTCTGTGGCTGGCGGACAAACAAGAGAGAGAGAGTGGACTCCGGGCATCTTTTATATATTTAGGAGGATTTTTACATACAATGTTCAGCTTCACTCTTCTTAATATGTTGTATTGCCTTAAACTAATGCTCTTCTAAGTGACAACTTTACATATGTTTCGTCCTAAGGGTTTGGTTTTAATTTCTTTGTCTTTTATTTTGAAATTAGCCCATCAGTGTATATACTGGGGCTGGCTGACATGGCTGAAGTCATTACCACAGGATGGTGGTTGAACATGGTTGTATAGGATGAATATACAGACGCAAACAGACGGTTAGACAAATAAACACCTAGATGTACATTAGGGTTCCTTTTAGTAAAACAGTAGCCCCCGCTCCCTGGCTAACCCCCTGACCAATCAAAGGCAGAGTACAGACCCGGGCTGGTTAGACTACAGGATGTGTAGCAGCAGGTCTAGATGTAAAGGGGCCAATGTCAGCCAACCAACGCATTTACATACAGAACAAAGCTGACACGAGCCAAGGGTACTGGCCCTCTGTGTGTTTGTGTGTGTGTGTGTGTGTGTGTGTGTGTGTGTGTGTGTGTGTGTGCGTGCGTGCGTGCGTGCGTGCGTGCGTGCGTGCGTGCGTGCGTGCGTGTGTGTGTATGTTTCGTGTGTGGTCGCGCTTGTGAAAAGTTTCCTGACAATTTTCTTCCCTCTGCATTATTAAGCCGGGCAGCGTCATTAACATGTGTATGATCTTGTGGTGCCCCCGCCCACATACACACATACACCCCCCCCCCCCCCCCCCCCACACACACACACACACACACACAATACTTTTTTTTTTTCTTCTTTTTTTCCCTTAAGAAGTGTTTATTTCACGTGTGTCTCCTCCTAATGAGATCATTTGAAGAAAGCAGATCTAATTGTGGGGCGCCAAGTTCCCCAGTATTCTTTAAGTAGTCTGTTAGCTTCTGAATGAAGTGGTTTTGAGAGTAGAGTTCTTAACGTCATCCGACAGTGCTTTTTAAATGGGCTTTTATAGCTGGCCAACCCAAAAAATCACTACTGGACCACACAGCAGCAGCAGCTTTAATTAAAATAGCCCGACTGAAAGGGAAATTAAATTCTCCCACTTTTTCCTCTTGACAGCGAAGGCGTCAGTTACAGTATTGTAACTATAGCTGATTTCAAGGTATACCGCGGCTTGTAAAAAAAAAAATCAAGGCTTTTTTAAAAACGCTATATTATCATAACGTTCTGAGGTATTATTGCCCCCCCCCCCCCCCCCCCTCCATACATGATGTTAACGTACAAGTGTTTTAAAGTTCAGAATATTGCTGCGTCATATCTCTGACTAGAAGAGAAATGTGTAGGATGAGGAGCATGTCTCTAAAAAAAACCTTGTTGAGCTGCTCACTTAAAGGACTGATTTTATTTACATTTTAATTTCAGAATAATTAAATTGTCTATTGTATTGTGTTATCGTTTATTAATGTTCAGAATGTTAAGAAAAATAAAATAAAAAAATCTTGTCTTTATTTACTTGGTCCATTCACTACAGCTACTTCACAGCTCCTCCAAATGCTCGCGCAATAGGCCAGACTATAGAAAAGAGCCTCATTCTTGGGTTAACTGAGTCATCTTTGAGCTAGCCTAGCCGCAGATGCTGTTGGCTAAAGACCAAGAGGCAAACCCCCCCCCCCCCCCCCCCCCAAACTCTCACATGCTTTACAAGGGCTGTTTACAGTCAGACAGACACGCCGCGGGCTGGCTTAAACAGATCCAGGGTCTGTTTGTTTGTTGTTGTTTTTTTTCTTGTTTTTTTCTTTTTGTCAATTATGTCAAAAGTGAAAAAAAAACTAATGAAAAAATGTGGTGTGTGTCCTTTATGTACATAGCAGCTGATAATAGGCTATTCTTAATTGCTGTTTTTTTAAAGTACAAATCCAAGCTATTCGCACTATAGAGACACAGACCAAATGAGCATAAAACGTCCAGAGGAGGAAACACTACATTTAGAATCGCATTTATATTTGTCACAATGCACGTGACAAAAATAAGATATATGTTATGTATTTTAAATCAGTTCTTAGCTGATCATGGCTAGATGACAATGTGATAAACTCTGAGCGGAGGAGCAGCATGGAGAAGAGAAGGGCAGGACCACAAACACAAACAAGTAGTCCTTAGTGCTGTATTCAGAATGAGGAGTTCAGGTGCAATCCATAACACACTGCCACAGTCTGTATATGTGTGAGTGTGTGTGTGTGTGCGTGTGCGTGTGTGCGTGTGCGTGTGCGTGTGCGTGTGCGTGTGTGTGTGTGTGTGTGTGCGTGTGTGTGTGCCCTGTTAACAAATTAGAGGGATTACCAGAGGAGAGTGCCAGAGCATACCAGCTAATCCCACAGACTGGCCTGCACCACTGCACCTGGGGAGTGTGTGTGTGTGCGTGCGTGTGTGTGTGTGTGTGTGTGTGTGTGTGTGTGTGTGTGTGTGTGTGTGTGTGTGTGTGTGTGTGTGTGTGTGTGTGTGTGTGTGTGTGTGTGTGTGTGTGTGTGTGTGTGTGTGTGTGTGTGTGTGTGTGTGTGTGTGTGTGTGTGTGTGTGGTGCCCCCTAATCCTGGCATAAACACACACACACACACACACACACACACACACACACACACACACACATTCATGATGCACATGGTACATACATAAAAAAAAAAGTCATTCAACGACTAAAAGTCAATAAATGTAATAATGTTTAAGTCATGTGACTTATTTGACTAAAGCAGCACCAATCAGGCAAAAGGCAGTGTGGACGAAAACATGTGGATGTAACAAACATGGCGACCTGGTTGTGATGTATTGCATTATGATGGTCCTCTTATTGTGGACAGATCTTCAGTGTTCAGTACGCTGCAAAGAATGTCCCTCCCTCTATATGGAGACTCCAAAGTGCTTTAGTCATTGACATGCTGTCAGGTGGAGGGAGCTGGCTTGGTCTCTGTAAGCTACAATGGAAGAGAAAACTCTGCCACAAGCCTGATTTGACCGGGAACGTGCTCCAACACATTTTTGGATCTTCCCCTCTCTCTCTCTCTCTCTCTCTCTCTCTCTCTCTCTCTCTCTTGTGTCTCTCTATCTCTCTCTCTCACTGTCACCTGTCCCATCCAAATCCCTCCTTCCCTCCCCTAAACAGCTCGTCCAAATTGCACAAGGCCAAGTGGGAGTCTATTGGAACCGACACGCACACACACACACACACACACACCGCACGCACGCACATACACACACACACACACACACACATGCACGCACGCATGCACGCACACACACACACACACACAGCGATGTAGCAGTGCCCCTCCTGACTGAATGAGACACACAGTACACTGCTGCCGTCTAGAAGAAAAAGAAGACTTCTCTCTTTTTCTTCAAACTTCAAATTGCTGGTCCAAGAAACAATTTGTCAAAAAAAAATATTATTTTGTTTTGAACTTTATCTAGTATTTATATAACTATCTTTATTACGTTTCTTGTTTACAACATGTCTGATTGCATACATTAGGCCGGGTGACACAACTTGAAATGATGAGGTGAGAGGTTTGAGTTTGACTAACTTTCACCTGCGGAGATGTAGGGGGGGGGGGAAATGGTTTGGTGGTGAGGTGGAAAAAGAGGTGAAGCAAGGGAGGGAGGGAGAGTGGGAGAGAATGAAGTGTAGCCTGTGGTCTGAGTGTTATGGTCAGGCTCCAACTGTTTATACAGGAATGGCAGCGAGAAGAAGGAACTGGTGTGTGTGTGCGTGTGTATGTGTGTGTGTGTGTTGTGTGTGTGTGTGTGTGTGTGTGTGTGTGTGTGTGTGTGTGTGTGTGTGTGTGTGTGTGTGTGTGTGTGTGTGTGTGTGTGTGTGTGTGTGTGTGTGTGTGTGTGTGTGTGTGTGTGTGTGTGTGTGTGTGTGTGTGGTGTGTGCGTGTGCGTGTGTGCGTGTGTGTGTGTGTGTGTGTGTAGGTCCGGGATGAGAGCAGATCCAGAGCAGATGGGGGTTAGAGCAGGGCATGTATAGAGGGATGACGGGGACAGGTCCGTGCTGAGCGCCCTTATAAGGACTGGAGGATTGGAAGGGACACACAGACCCATGTCAGTCAGTGCGGTTACATGCAGACTCATAATCGGGTAACTAAACGAATAAGACTTCAACAGGACTTTTAAACTGCATGTAAACACCTTTATCCGATCTACTTCGGACAAGAGAAGTCGGATAAGAACACCTAACATAGTGGAGACAGCCATTTATCCCATTTCCGAAAGGCCATGTATACTCAGACAAGTGACATGGTCCGTTCGAGTGTCTTGTCTTAATCCAATCTAGTTGTGCCATGTAGCTGCACTGACTGTAACTAACATTTGAACTCGCAGAATTTAACACTGTAGCAGCCAATAATCTAATCACTGACAATAACGTAATCATTTTTCATTGTTTTAATGTAAAAAAAAAAGCTGATAATGTAGTAACTTTATGTACAATAATGTTATACAATTTCTGAACCAATAATTGAATGACTTTTTGCCCATGGTTTAATGGAGATATGAGCTTACATTATTTGGCTGGTTATAACACTATTGGCTTGGTAAAAGAAAATCCTTACATTTGTTTTTATAATAACTGAAGCCGATAATGGGAAAATATACTCACGTCACTTTATTTAATTTTGATTTATTGGCTATAAAGTTTAACATTTCCTCTTTTATTGCCTCATTAAAATACCTGCTTAAAAACCTTATCACGCAAACTACATCATGGGCAAAAAATTATGATATTATCGGATCAAATATGTTAATACATTAATGGCAAGAATACCATTGACTTTAATGACAATAAAAAATTTAAATAATATCATTGCGTTTTGGCAGTTATTATGTAAGTAATCAGCCATTTACTATCAGGATTATTGGCTGCTACCAACACCTTTTTTTTACATAATCTATTCTGACATAATACAGTTCAGATCCTCTCATAATGTTATTATTGGGACAATTATTTCGGTTACAACTTGGGTCATATTTTCATAGATGTATCTGTGTGTTATATGATAACACTGTAACACCATAGTAACTATACGACAATGTTTTGTGACAAATCACAAAAACGTGTTCCTAGGTAGAAGCATTTGTACACAGCTTTGGTAGACAATCTGTGTACCATTCTTACCAATTGTACTGTTGGCTAACATGAAGGTCTGTTTAAAACCTGTCCCACAATCTAGCTCTCATGTGTCTGGCCTGCTCTGACTTTTGAATCATTTTTTTGCCAGTGGAACCAAAGCAGCTCCCCAGTACTCCCTCTGTCTTACACTAACTGAAAGCAGACCTGCCTCCCCTAACCGCTCTAACCATTTACATTTGCAGAGCCTCATACCATCACACACACACACACACACACACACACACACACACACACACGTGCACGCACACACACACACACACACACACACACACACACACACACAGTCTGAAGCGAAGTCTAGCAGTGGCATTCCCATCTCTTAAAGGAGAAATGCATGTTGAAGTTTTTTCTTCTTTTGAAGTAAAGCGTTTAGGTGAGACACTGCAGGTGAGTTGGGTGAAATGTGTAACTCATACTGTAGATACCCCATCAAAACACTCATTTTTTCTATTACAATTTTTTTTCCAGAAATGTTTGAATAATTATGCACATTTGGCGATATATACCTAATGATGCGTTTATTTGCATCTCTTTAAAAAATATATTCTAGATGTTATATAAGTTAAAACTATCTAAATGTAATATATTATTACATCACATGACAAATTAGTGTCTAAGGTTTTTACAGAACAGATTATGGATGCAGCCTTTGTTTCCCTCATCATATAAATTTAAAAAAAAATACTGTGTACCATACTTCAAAATGCATTTTACTCATGTAAGGAAAATATATCATACATCTGATCAGGCATGCATGTTTTTTGCCCCTACGTGTCTCGCCTTAGCTCAAATCGTTCACACCACTGTACCAAAATCTGAGGAGGATTCATACCAGATTAGTGGATAAAAATATATCAAGATCAGTGTGTTAAGCACAAGCCACATCCTGCGAGGGACTATAACACACGGCAGCATGCAGCCACATCCTGAGACATACAGTGTACACTCTCTGACATGCTGCAACACTATAGACCATGTTGGAGAACATACTGACCCTGCGTTCCAAATCACATACTCTTTCTTTTTACTACACCACATACTAAAGTACAGAAGCGTTTTAGGGCCACAGGAGAGAAGAAAAAAATCAGATAAGGACGTTTTTTTTGAGAAAATGTCAAGAATAAAGACGAATACTCAAAAAACAGTTGGAGTTAGTGGGGCATTTATGTTTTTACAGCATACTACAATTGACATGCATGTATTGGGACATCCTAAATTATTTTCTGGCATGGTAAATAGTAGGGAAGTATGGGGATTGAACACAGGGTTTGCATATACAACACTGCAACATCCCACAATGTGTTGTGTACCACTATGGTTTAAAAAACAATCATATTGTCTATGTTTACGTGTAAGTAGACCTTGGAAAAAACAATAATATGTGTAGAGTACAGTGTAAAATTAAAGAAGAAAAACTGGAGAAAAAAATAGGCTCTAGGACTATTGTATCTAGTTATTTGGACCTGAATAATATTAAATAAATTATGTGAGCGTCTTGGAAGAGATAGAGCAACTTTCACACAGCAGCCAAACACAACAACAAAGACCTGAACAGAAAGAGGAGAGAGAGAGAGAGAGAGATGAGGAGTGAGTGAGTGTGGGGAAAGAAGAATGCTTTTAACTTGAGCTCAGACAGAAGCTAACAGAGGATTTGGGCCTTCAAATAAATAAAGCCTGACTGGTCTGTGCTTTTTTCAGCTCTCACAGCCGTTTTTTAACTTTTCAGAAATTCACCCTGTACTATATACCAGCCGCAAAACATCTAGAACCACATTTGGTTCCCAGGCCCCAGTATATAATATGGAAGTAATCAGTATTTCAAAAGTTCCAAAAAATGTTTGAGTGGTGCGACAACTACAACTTTTATACTACTTTCACATATAGCCTTGAGCAGGTGAGCACTTGCTATAAGGCGAGTATCAATATTAAGGCTAGAATGTTGACTTCGTTTCATGTTATTGACGTTTAGACAACAGTTTCCATACTTATGGCTGAAAACGAAAACTGCAAACGAAACAACTTAAACCCGAAAAAGGCTTTGAGATTTTGCCTCTCTGGTGCTTTCAATTGCCTCTCTACTTCCTCCACACATTCCATTTGATTCCAAACGTCATAGAATAAAATAAAAATGTATTTTAGACCGACAACAACACAACAGTTTAGTTTAAAAAATTCAGAATCAGTCTAATTTTCCTACAATTTATGGTAGCTTGAAATATACTAAAGGACTTTCACTTCCTTAGTTCAGTTTTTCTGGGGCACCTTGGTTGGCCCATGGATTATTTTCTATGGATCTATTTGAGGTGTCTGTTTGCATCTGTGTGTGTGTGACAGAGAGAGAGAAGAGAAAAGAGAGAGAGAGAGAGGAGAGAGAGAGAGAGAGAGAGAGAGAGAGAGAGAAAAAAGACAATCAGAGCAGTGTTTTAAAGCCCTAACAGTATGGGATGGTGGTTCAAGTCAAGTATATGCTCCAGCATGCTAGATCCACTCTTCCTGTTTTTTTTTCTCTTTCCTGTCTCTTGTCCAAAATGTTTTTGTCACACACACACACACACACACACACACACACACAACACACACACACACACACACACACACACACAGAGTTGTGTGTCTATTGCCAGCCTCGGTCAGAAGTGAGATCCCAGCCTGCACTGCTCATTAGTCTCAAGTGCTGACCATTCAGGTCAATGCAATCCGCCGCTGGATCCACTCTGCTCCCCCTGTGTGTGTGTGTGTGTGTGTGTGTGTGTGTGTGTGTGTGTGTGTGTGTGTGTGTGTGTGTGTGTGTGTGTGTGTGTGTGTGTGTGTGTGTGTGTGTGTGTGTGTGTGTGTGTGTGTGTGTGTGTGTGTGTGTGTGTGTGTGTGTGTGTGTGTGTGTGTGTGTGTGTGTGTGTGTGTGTGTGTGTCTTCTGTCGTCAGAGCTCACATCAGGCTTCTCCAAAAGCACTGATCTGATGGCTCCCTTACATAGGCTTCTCAACACAGCAGCATGTGTGCGTTTCGGTGCTCAATGTGCCCCCAACTTCTTTTCTCGTGTTTTAAAAGATGTTTTACACTTGCCAAGCAACTCAATGAAATGCCAAACAAATGTACTGTATTCGTTTTTGCATTGATTATTAAGCATAATTTGAGAAAACAACTTTTGACTTTTTTCTTGATTTTAACAAAATTGAAAACAGCTTGTTTTCCTTTAAAAAAAAACTGAAGACAAAATGAACTGAATTCTGTACTAGATTGGATTTATTTCCACCCGTGTGACTAGAGACTAATTGAGAGATGATATTTTTTGAATTGTTTGGTAGAACTGTTGGTTAAGTTCATGTTTGAACTGCACACACTGACCGATCATGACTGGGTTTTGAACCCCTGTCTGGGTGGTCGTATAGCGATGGAGCGATGGAGATTCCTAAGCAATCTTGATGACATCACAATGTGGGGCAGGAACAATGGAGAAACCCTCTAGTGATTAGGCAACCTTAACCAAGGGTAGAAGTAAACCCCTGGCCAGCCTTTAGTTCCCTCCCAGGTATAGTCTATGATGTTTGATCTGTTGGCCTTCAAGTGGTGCCAAAGGGCCAGTGAAAGGAGTCAGTGCTTGGCCAGTAGTGTTGCTAAATGGGGCCAGAGATGTAACTGTGTGTCATGCACCCGCAATGCTGTTTGTGCAGGCCCCCCCCCCCCCCTCTCTGACATAGCACACAAGCATTAATGGACCAGGATAGCAGAGGGCATGTGAGGATGCTATTTAGAGAGCTCAGGGGGGACATTTCCCCATTCAAATCCTCCATTGACAAAACACAAAATTTAAAACATTCCTTCTATCAATATTTTTAAATATGGAACCAAGCCAACCAGCTATCCCAATACTCGTGATTATTCTGTGTTAAAAAAAAAGTATTGAAAAAATGAGAAAAACGGGTAAAGGTACAAGACTGTGTACATCATTTATTTCTGTAAAGGCACTACTTATCCCACAATCCATTGCGATTCCCTAGCTATTCCAACAACGATAGCTTAGAGTGCTTAAACGTATGTATCATTCATTCCCTGCACTGATAGAAGCCAACCGCCAAATCTCTTCATCTTCTTTCCTGTTTATGGCAGTTGGCACCAAATCTACAGGAAGATTGTGGGTAGTGTAGTTCTTCTCCCTAAGATCCGAATAAACCATGTTTTTTCTTAAAACGAGGTTGATATAATTCAAACTTGTGTCATCCACAGGAGCATACACCATCGTTTCTCAGTTAGGTAGCTCATGGTAAATATACCTTGGATGGTTATGACATTATGGCTAATAATCACATATTCTATGGAGAAAATGAATGGGATTTTGTTTTACTTTCAGAAGCACACTGTTAGCTCTATTGAAATGAGCAATGACAGTAATGCAATGTGTGTTTTTAGTGATGCAAAATATGAAGTGAAAACAGGTTAAGAGCATTTCTATTTTCTTGC
>CM047517.1:29094942-29099942 GCA_026122265.1 Ammodytes dubius
CACCAGGTAATTCTGAGTGGCGAAGACCAAAAAAAATTCCACCTGCCATATTTCACTCCCCCTAAGCTTACGAGCGTCGTTCTCTACAAATGAAACGGGCTCTCCATTACTAACACCACCACCCCCTGTCCTTCTCTCCATTACTACCAGCCCTGTCCTTCTCTCCGTGCGTTAATAAGCTGCTCCATCGGACATATTTCATGTAGGAAAAAAATTGTTGAAATACCGAGGGGTAATTTTTTGGAAACATAAAAACGTTATTGCCGGCAATATAGTTTACAGTGTGCCGCGGTGCACGTCCAATTGAGCCGCTAATATGTTTTTGCCTTTTTAATGGGAAAATGATTGCTCGTTCTGTTATGAAGAAATATTGTGCAATTACAACAAAAAAAATAATAATGTCCCAACCCCCCTTTTTCCACAACGCTGTAGCAGCCTACATGTGGAAGCTGATTTCACAGGAGGGGAGCATACAGTTAAATATATTGCAAAGCATTTAAACGTGGAGGAAATAAATAAACTCCTGCCCATAAATATGAATAACGCCGGGTGCTAATAACGTGACCAAAACGCCAATCCATTAGTGCACACACTTGAGGGCTGGCTCTAACACACTGTGGGAGTGTATCAGAGCTATATACTTGTACAGTAGGCACGCTTAGATTAGGATGAGCTAAAATGTAGCGGCCGTGGCTAAGCTACAGAGCTAAGTGCTGCCCCTGCTTTCAGAGGTTCAGGTGCCTGAGCTCAGTAGTTAAATATTGATGAAGTTCAGACCCAAAAACACGATGTTTAACAGAGCCAGGGCCAGACCGCAGACTGAACACACGTTGAGAGGAGAGCTGTGATACCTGGGGGGGAGGGGGGGGAGGGGGGGCATTCTCCTCACCGGGCTCCAAGCCAACTAGAGTATAGTAAGTAAGTTCAAAGAAATGATGTCCACATTTTTAAGGCGAATTCTACACACTCTGTTAAAGCTGTGCTGCCAATTGGAAAAACAAAGAAAGGGGCATTTCTTATCCACGAATGGAAAAAAGATTAAATCCTTGCGTTCCAATACCCATACTTCCATACTATTAGTAAACCGGAAAAAAGATTTAGGATGTCCCAATACATGCATGTCAATTGTAGTATATGCTGATAATGCATAAATGCCCCACTAACATCCAATAGCATTTTGGAGTATTTGTCTTATATTCTTGACATTTCTCAACATAATGAAAAAAAAAATCTTCCTTATCTAATTTTTTTTCTCTCCTGTGGCCCTAAAACTCTTCTGTACTTTAGTATGCAGTGTAGTAAAAAGAAAGAGTATGTGATTTGGAACACAGGGAATGTCTTCCAGTGGTACACGTTAACATTCCAGCAAGCCAAATTGTCCGTCTGGTTCATGCTATTGATCAGTATATAGGCCAAGCTGTAAAACTGATTTCATGCATGCATTTGAAGAAAAACTTTTTGGGGAACATTTTTTTTAAGAATATTCAAAGCCAAGGTTTGCTTTACTGTGCAGTAAAAGGGCAAAGCCATGTCACCTCATAACCATCCAGATCGACATAGCCAAATCCAAACATCTTTACTGGGTATACAACACAGAGCCAACCCAAACCTACCAACGTCTTATTTCAACACATATGCAACACATCACATGTGGAACTACAGATGTCCTTCCAAATGCAGTCGACGTAGTCAGCCGTTGACTTGTGGTTCATTTTATCACCTTAGATTTTTTGGCGAGGACCTGCCTTTATATTAGCCTGGGACCGCCCATCTATACCTACTTCCGCTCAATGTTCATTTCCCTTCAGTAGTCAGCCCTCCCCCCCCAGAAAACCCTGCATGTGTGCCCCTGTGAATAGGGCAGAAAACTATCTTCTTCATAATCCCTCTTCCTCTTGCTTTTGCCTCCTTTGCTTCTTTGAATTCTAATGGGCTCTCCACCTTTTTTTAAGCAGATGGCTTAGGCTGGATTTCTCCATGGAAGTCTGGGTGAGTCTCTCTGTTACGTTTTTTACACAAATTGTTTCAACTAGCCCAGTCCTCGAGGGGGGTTTCAGGGCTTTGAGTTGTAGATGGGCCTGGCTCAACCGATGTGGTGCTATATGCTCATTCTCATCACACCAACATCTATGTATCTATCTCTGAAAGCTCAGATAGGTATACATGTTCAGTGTTTGTGCATGGTTTCATATTTGGTCAAACAAACAAAATAGGTCAATGTATTTCGCCACTGTTCCGCTGCTCCACTTAATAACATTGTTGTTAATGTCGCCTTCCCTTCTGAAAGTGAAACTATGGTTCTGGAGACAGGATGTGGATAGCCTATAGCTAGCGTATAGCTAAGTTCTTAAAGGGTTCACAAGTTGAACCAACTGTTTTTTTTGGATGTTGGAAAAGGGGTAGGCCTATGATTGGTTAATTGGGATGTAGTTTGTTCACCTAGTGGAAAAAGTACAACTTGTGGTTTTTAGGGGGGTTCACCTGTACTGTATCTGGCAATCAATGAGATACAGGTATCAATCTTCCTACTCTTGGCAAGATGACAAATGAGTGTCTTCAACCACACTCTAAAGTTTTTCATGTGTGTGTGTGTGTGTGTGTGTGTGTGTGTGTGTGTGTGTGTGTGTGGTGTGTGGTGTGTGTGTGTTGTGTGTGTATGTGTGTGTTCTTCATGCCTTACCTGACGGCGTTTGGTTCTCCTGCTTGGGGAAAATCCCTTTACTTGGCGTCCTCCTGTCTCCTCTCCTCCCCTGCTCGCCCTCCCCCTCCTCTGGGGTGACCTGGATGCCCACCTCCACGGGCTCCAGCACCTTCCTGAGGGCCCCCCGCCCCTCTGCTGCTGGGCATGGTGCGTGAGGCTCTGCAGACCAGGGCTCCCTCCTCCTCTCCTCCTCTACCTCCACGGTCAGACATCTTGTGGTAGCAGCCATTGGCGATGACGGGGCTCTGGCACTGCTTCTTCTTGTGCTCGATGAAGAGGAGGATGTCGCCCAGCGGGAGGGTCATGTGACACTGGCCACAGGTCAGCAGGTCTCTGTCTGCCTGGAGCCCGGGGGGCAGAGGGGTGGTGGTGTGGGGGGAGGGGGAGAGGGAGAGGGGCGTGGGACGGGAGCAGGGCGTGAGCTGCCAGGCCGGGCTCCAACAGGCCCAGAGAGTCGGAGGAGAGCAGGCCGCCGCCATCTGCATGCTCGGCCTCTGCTGTAACAGTGAGAGAAAGACAGTGTGAGTGGAGGGAACATGGGGATGTGTGCACACTGGGCGGGTATGGCCACATACATCGTTTAGTGGGGATTCCTGGAATTACTAATAATGATAGATGATTTTTTTGTGACTTTTTTAAATAGGTGTATTCGCCCAACTGGTGAAGGGGTGAAAAAGTGCACACAAGTGTTACAACAGGTATATATAGAAAAGATAGGGACAAATGAAGAAAAATAAAAGTTAGCAGAACTGAACCGCGTTCTTGGAGAACGTTGTTGTCAAAATCACTGACAAAAGTCCAACGTTAATACACCTTTAGGCTCTATATACGGGCATGTTGCTATAGCTACCTAGGGCCCCCTTTGTTTACATACTCTTTGGTTACATACCCGTTTACAGAGCCTAGGCTGTGTACAACGCCAGATTTTTTTTTCAGCGCATTTTTTGCTCGGGAAAAAATCAGACAGCAGATTTGTGGTAGAATGACAGAGAGGAAGAGGATGGAGAACAGAAGAGACCCCAAAGGGAAAAGAAAATAGTGAGATCTTCATCATCGACTCCTCTCTCTCGCTCTCTCTCTCTCTTCCCCTCTCTCTCTCTCCTCCTCTCTCTTTCTTTTTTCTCTCTCCCTCTTTCTTTCTCTCTCTCTCTACTACATGCTGAATGATAAAAAGGTTGGTGGTTTGTCTCAGCCTCCACATTATGAATGCAAACAGATTTGCGATGTCAAATGCATATGAAGGCTCTCCAGATGGCTCAGCCCACCTCATCATATACCTGTGCCACATCTTCCTTTAAATACACCACGGGTAAATAGGTAAATCCCTATATGCTTTTCACACTTAAAGAACATTCCCTGCGTTCCAAATCACATACTCTTTCTTTTTACTACACTACATACTAAAGTACAGACGAGTTTTAGGGCCACAGGAGAGAAAAAAAATCAGATGAGTAAGTTTTTTTTTCATTATGTCGATTAATGTCAAGAAATAAGACGAATACTGCAAAATGCTATTGGAGTTAGTGGGCATTTATGCATTATCAGCATACTACAATTGATGTGCATGTATTGGGACATCCTAAATCTTTGTATGGCATACTTAACAGTGGGAAGAATGGGGATTGGAACGCAGGGATTGTGTCTGTGTTACACAACAGGTCAGAGCTTTAGTTTAGACCCATTTCAGACATTAAAAAGGGAAGTAGAAAAGGTGTAAAAGTATATTGACTATTTATTTTTAAATCTTATTTATATATTGTTGTTGTATTTTGGAAATTTATTTTCTCTTCCTTCTTTATATCTTTATATTCTTAAAATATCTTCACACACACATTGTATCCAAACACTAACATAAAGAAATATATAGTGGGAGGCGGATAAATGAACATGTGTCTTCAGTGTGTGTCTAATTACCAGTAATGAAATAAAATCATAATATAACAATAACAATTTCCAGTAAATATGAGAAAATTAAAGTCTAACTTACAATAAATAGCTTTATTACCCGTGTATCTAGTTGCTAGGTCTACTCTTCAGGAAGCCTGGCTGTGTGTTAGCAGGTGTACTGTGTGAGAGAGACCACATCTCACACACACTGCACCACTCACTCCATCTGCATGTGTGTGTGTGTGTGTGTGTGTGTGTGTTTCATGTTTGTACTGCACGCGCCTTGTGTCTTATCGTGTTTGGATGTGCATATGAATCTGTGTGTGTGTGTGTGTGTGTGTGTGTGTGTGTGTGTGTGTGTGTGTGTGTGTGTGTGTGTGTGTGTGTGTGTGTGTGTGTGTGTGTGTGTGTG